>CM077163.1:53015712-53255449 GCA_039583875.1 Platanthera guangdongensis
TTCGTCCACTTACATTTCCATGGCGCCAAGGAAGAATGCTAGGGTAACGGTTCTCTACTTGAGCATGGAAGCTATACTTCTTTTGCATAGGGAAGCCCGCTCACGCGTGTTTGCGGTGAGTTGAGGAGTTCCTTCGGGTAGACATGAATAGTCCTACATTGTGTACATGTAGAGTCCGTAATCGAGAACGGATATAGGCATAATGTGTGAAGCCTACCCGGACAAGTTGGTCTGGATCGGTGATGTTGCATTGCATAAATGGCCGGAGAAGACTACGTGCGAATGTTTATTTTCGGGTTTTCTATTGGGTAGATTGCAACAGGGAGCCTTGGGGATTAACCCCAAGGTGCACCCGAAAAACTGGGCAGATGCGTGATTCTGCCAACTTGGTGGCCTGGGAGCCAACTTGAACATAACCGGGTTATGTGAAGTGTGTAACGGAAACGGGACTCGGGAGAAGTTTGACCCGCGTATATGGCTTAAATTGTCATTACGATGTGAGCACGGGTTAGATGGAACCGTACCCGTTCTATGTCGTTCGGTGTGAGCCATTGGCATAGATGAGGGTCTTCGGCAGTCTATGGATTAAATTGATGTGATCCATGCTGGGAAGACAAAATGCTCATAGTTTGGCCATCAAAGTGGCGATTGTGAGACCGGAGAGGTTTCTAATCGCTCAGGACCGCCAGGATAAGTACTATAATGCCAAGCACAGGAACGTGGATTTTGCTATTGGCGGTTGTGTGTACTTTAAGATCAAGCCATTCAAGGGTGTCTCGAGGGTTCGGCGGTTGAAGAAGCTAAGCCTGAGGTACCTTGGACCGTTTGAGGTTCTGGAGCGGATTGGTGAAGCAGCGTACCGGTTGAAGCTATCAGTGGAGCTTAGTGGTCGACGTGATGTATTCCATATATCAGTGCTACGGAAGGCGGTGTAAGAGCCTGCCCAAGTGATCGCGGTCGATCAACTGCCAGTCGATAATGGGTTGACGACGAAGGTCAAGCCCGTACGTATTGAGGACTCGAAAGTCAAGCAGCTACGCAATAAAGAGATCAGGATGGTCAAGGTCTGTTGGGACAATTACGGTCGGGAGAAGCTCTCTTGGGAGCGAGAGTAGACTATGCTTGAGGAGTTCCCGGAGTTGTTTTGCTCAGGTACCATTTAAGTTTTATGTTTATCTTTCCTTTATATAATTTCGTGGACGACATTCTTTTAAGAGGGGGAGAGTTGTAACGCCCCAAAACTCAAAAGAGCGACGGGAGGCATTTTGAGCCAAGTTAGGAATTTGGCAGTGGTCACACGGCCTGGGACACGGGCGTGTCATAGGTCGTGTCCTTGGCGAGTTGTTGCATTTTTGACACAGTCTGCTGTGTTGACATAGGGTCTGCTTTATCTACACAGGGCTGCTATGTCGACATAGGGCCTGTTGTGTCGACACAGGGCCTGCTGTGTCGACACAGGGCCTGCTGTGTCGACACAGAGTGTCGACACAGGTTGTACTGTGTCGATACAGGGTGTCGACACAGAGTGTCGACACAGGTTGTGTTGTGTCGACACAGGTTGTCGACACAGAGTGTCGACACAGGGTGTCGACACAGAGTGTCGACATAGGTTGTGCTGTGTCGACACAGGGTGTCGACACAGGGTGTCGACACAGGGTGTCGACACAGGGTGTCGACACAGGGTTTCGACACAGGGTGTCGACACAGGGTGTCGACACAGGGTGTCGACACAGGGTGTCGACACAGGGGTCTTGACAGGGTCTTGACTAAATGTCCCGACACAGTTTAAGTTTGTCGCGGATGTGTACTTCTCTGGTTTGTGAACCGTGCGGTGTTTCGGCCCTGTTTTTCCATGTCAGACCTGGATCGTGGCCGTACATTTCTTTATGTTGGGATCCGACGGCTGGGGACTATTCCTATTGGGATATACCCGAGTGTAGTGTTTCAAAACCCTTATCTTCTATTCGCTGGTTCTCTGTCTAATTTCTAGAGAGAGGAGAGCAACGAGGAAGAAGAAGTCTAGATCCGATCACAGGCGGAGCTTCGGAGCTCCGAATCGCGAACCGACTTCGGATCTACGGAGGCTAGGAGAGGGCGGTGCTTTTCATCCGCTTACATTTCCATCGCGCCAAGGAAGAATGCTAGGGTAACGGTTAGCTAATTGAGCATGTGAAGGTCTACTTCTTTTGCATAGGGAAGCCCTCTCACGCGAGTTTGCGGTGAG
Source organism: Platanthera guangdongensis (assembly GCA_039583875.1). Lineage (NCBI taxonomy): Eukaryota > Viridiplantae > Streptophyta > Magnoliopsida > Asparagales > Orchidaceae > Platanthera > Platanthera guangdongensis. The sequence continues at coordinate 53,017,937 of CM077163.1, forward strand.
TTGAGGCGTACCTTTGGGTAGACATAAATAGTCCCCATTGTGTACATGTAGAGTCCGTAATCGAGAACAGATATAGGCATGATGTGTGAAGCCTACCCAGACAAGTTGGTCTGGATCGGTGATTGCAACAGGGAGCCTTGGGGATTAACCCCAAGGTGCACTCGGAAAACTGGGCAGATGCGTGGTTCTGCAAACTTGGTGGCCTGGGAGCCAACTTGAACATAACCAGGTTATGTGAAGTGTGTAACGGAAATGGGACTCGGGAGAAGTTTGACCCGCGCATATGGCTTAAATTGTTGTTGCGATGTGAGCACGGGTTAGACAGAACCGTACCCATTCTATGTCGTTCGGTGTGAGTCGTTGGCATAGATGAGGGTATTCGGTGGTCTATGGCTTAAATTGACGTGACCCATGCCGGGAAGACAGAATGCGCATAGTTTGGCCGTCAAAGTGGCGGTGGTGAGACTGGGGTGTCAATGGCTTAAATTGACGTGACATTGACCGGTTCACCGAGAATGTGCCCTGAGTGCACGGGGAGTGTGGCCGGGCATGCCAACGCCTGTGATGCAATGTATATATATACTGCTTAGTTATGCTAATAAAGTGCAGGGAAGGAGCATCACCGCCCCGATTTGGGGGCAGGATCATTATAATTTGGTGAGCATTGCTGACCGTTGCTTTGGTTTGCCACCGCTGTGGTGGATTGTGTTTGCAGGTGCTGCGGAGCCGAACAGTAAATAGCGCGCTAAAGCCCAAGTTGCTGAGCCGACCCTGGAAGGCCTAATTTTTGAGTGTTTTCTTTTATTCATGTATGGCCGGCCTGCGTGCCGAGGTTTGAAAAACATGTAATTTGAGGAAAACAATTGTAAGGCCATAAGGTCAGTACTTATGTATTTGTACTTCTTTCCTTTTGGCTTATTAGTGGACATTTATGATAGTGTTGGGTTCTTTATTAATGCAACAATTTTAATTGCTTCCTCTAGAATGCTCTGTGTAGGACGTTGTTATTGGTTGGATGGTTTCCATTGAGTAACCACCCGGTCTGTCCGTGGTATATGACGTCGGGCCCCGACCTGACCTATTATTATATCCTATGTGACGGATAGGGGGTGTCACAAGGTACATATCTGAAGAACATCCAAACTACATCTACAAGCTCCGAAAAGCGCTTTATGGGTTGGAGCAGGCTCCTTGAGGCTAGTATGGGAAGATTGCAGAATACCTCCTAGTTTTGCGGCTATCTGGCTTAAAACTCAGACTCGAGCCCCTTCGTCAAGAAGAAGGGGTAGCTTCTAGTCCTGGTGCTATTGTACGTGGATGACATGATCATCACAGGGAACTCCAAGGAGGAAGTAGCCAGGCTCAGGTAAGAGCTAGCTATCAGGTTCGAGATGAAGGATCTAGGTGAACTCCACCATATCCTTGGACTTAAGGTGGAGAGGAAGGATAGCAGGATACTCGTGTCCTAGTAGGGCTATGCAGAATGGATCGTTCAGTGATTCGGCATGTAGGAGGGGAAGAGTAGCTCTACTCCGTTTGATTCAGGCATCAAACTTCGGCGGGATGAGGGGAGGATTCTTCCGGATCTTTTGGTGTTTCTGGCACTTGTTGGGAGTCTTATTTACCTGACAATTACAAGGCCATACATTGTTTATCTTTTGCTTACATACTCAGATGCTAACTATTGGGGAGATTCAGACGACCGAATGTCAATATCCGATTACGTCTTCACTTGTGGATCAGGGAGTATTTCTTGTTGTAGTAAGAAGCAAGACTCATTGTCCGTCTCTACTATGGAAGCGGAATACAAGGCTTCGGCCTTGGCAGCTCGGGAAGCCATCAAGCTCAGGAGACCAGTATAGGATGTCTATGAAGAAGTGCGCGGTCCTACTCTGCTTAACGGTGACAATGAGAGTGTCTTGAAGCTGGTGAATAATCCAGTTCGTCATGCTTGGACCAAACACATATAGATTGAGCACCACTTCATTCGGGAGGTGCTAGAGGGGTCTCTTATGGTGCAGCATGTACGGAGTGAGAACAATATCGCGAACATTTTCACGAAGCCGTTGTCGAAGGTGTCGTTTACATGGTTACGAGGACTGGTGGGCTTGACCACCACTTCTCACTTCAAGGGGGAGTGTTGAAAATTTTGAAGTGAAAGTGGTTGATTAAGTAGACTGTGCGGTCTGGGCGATCTGAGTCTGCGGCCTGGGCAGACTGATGTTGCGGCCTGGGTGGGCTGGCCAGGATGGACTTGGTTGCTTGGTTGATCTAATGGAGCTGCCTGAGAGGCCTGTCTATTACGGTCTAGTGGCGGTGCTCAGCTCGTCATGCGATTCTGCAGATAGTCCATTAATGAAGTAACCGGACGTATTGGTGGTTAATCCACGAAGTTATGGAGGACTCAGTTTTGAGTCCGCGAAGTCCGCTATGGCGGACTGGTTTTGGAGTTTGTGAGATTGGCAGTGGTCCTTGTCGTGATCTCTGGTGATGCGGAGGGTGATAGCGCATTCATGGTGAGGAACTGTCAATGGAGTTGGCGGTCTAGCTTAGTGTCCTCCGACCTCGCACCAGTTTGGTAAGGACTTGGTCACACTTTGTGACAAGTTCAGGGTGTCTGTTGTATCCACAGAGTCCGCTGTTGACCAAGCGATCTGCTTATTGGTCGTGGACTTGTGTGCCGGGCTGGAGCCGTATTTGCGAGTTGTGCAGACTGGTGTCATGTCCGCGTATAGCTTACGGACATGAAGTATGTGGTTGTGGCTGTGTCCGGGTGCTGTGTAGTATAACGGATTGACACGATGTTTGTGGGCTGGTCAGACTAATGCCATGTCCGCATGTAGCATGCGGACTGTCGTAGGGATTGGGATGTTGTTGTGTCCGCATGCTGCATGGGTGCAGACTGCTGCGATGTTCGCCTGGTGGCGGACTCCCTTCTTGACTTGGAGCCTGGAAAGTTGGTTTCTGGCTTAGTCCTTGCGGACTCGACGGACTGGATTGTGTTAGCTGAGAGCTAGGGTTGTGACTCTATTCACTAGGGCGGTGACCACACTGCACACCTCGCCTATAAATAGACCCCCCGACATTTCTACAGTATCTGAGTGAACAGTAAGTTGAGCGTAGATCAATTGTTGCGGACTCGGGTTTTCAGGTCGCGCAGTTTGAGTTTTAACTGGTTGTTGTTTGCAGGTTGTGCGGCTAGCAATATGAATCTGAGCGTCTAGTTCTAATCAAGGTCAGGAAGCAGTGAAGCTTGCGGTTTACAATCAACAGTTGCAGCAGGTCGCGTGTTGCGGCCAACCAGTTTCTCTCCATCAATTGAAGTCTAAGTTCAATAACCAAGTCACTATCTCAGCGGGCCATCAGTTCGGCGGCGGCTTGTACATTGAATAAAAAGTCCGCGATTTGTAAGTTCAATAACCAGGCAGTCGGCAGTCTCGGCACTCAGCATCTGAGGCAGTCCGCGGAAGATTTCTTGCTTGTTTCTTCTCATTTGTACTTGGCGATCTGTTCATGTATATCTTGTAAAGACTGATTGTTGATGAATAAAGTTCGGCTTTCGTTGCTAATGTTGGGTTACCTTGTAGTGGTCAAACAGTAATCTCACTGCCAACGCAATATAAGCCTGCGTCATAAGAGATGTGGAGAAGTTAGAACACTGTGTTGGAGGTTACCAATAAAAAGGGTTGTGGGCAAAGTGTCCTTATAGGATCATCGGGTTGGGCAAATTTGCCTTGGAAGGCTGGTTAGGTTTGTCGTCCGAGGGTCGATGACATTAGTCGAGAATCGTCTTCTATTCCCGTGATCGACGAGAATCACCTTGCTGATTCTCGCCGATCGACGAGAATCGTCGAGAATCAATTGTTGATTCTCGACGAGATTACTTCGACAATTGCTCGACCGCGGCTCGACGTCTCGGTATCATTATGTGTCTCGACGTGGCTCGACGATCGGCGAGAATCGCGAGTATTGTACTCTGATTCTCGCCGATCCAATGTGATACTCGCGAAGATTCTCACCGAACCTGCCAGTGATTCTCGCCGATTTCGCCGATTCTCACCGATTTCTGAACCCTAGTTCGTCTGCGGATGCTTGTTTCTAAATCTTAGGTTTTATCGGGAAAAGATATCCTTTTGGCTACTTGCGAATCGCCCCCAACGGAAAGGTTCCGCTCGACTCCGCCGATCCCGACCCCGCCGCCGCGGAAGAGTTCCGACGCCGCCGTGGTTGCTCCGCTGACTTCCTCTTCTCCGGCACTGTCGCTGGTGCTGCTCTTCTGGCGCGACCTAGCATCCGTATACCGAGGTGCGGTCTTCTCCTTCCCGATCTTCCGTGCGACGGAAAGCTCGGCGTTCTCCCGCTCGTGTGGACTTCTGCAGAAACTGATACTATTCCACGTAGAACTCGCCACCAGCAAGCAGACAAAGTTTGGAGCTCCTCCGTTGAGTTGATCAACGCCACCGAGGTAATTTTTGTCTAGTTTTGCTAACTTCTTGATTCAACTGTTCATGGCCCGTCCACATCTCTTTGGGTTTTTCTTGATATTTTATTTTCCGCTGCGTGCACAAGCGTTGTGCCACCCCATAGAGAAACCCAACAACTGATTACATTGCTTAGTTTGTGGTTGGACTGTTGCTGCACCTAGTTCTTATTTTTCGCTTGATCAAGTGATCAGCTTTATAGTTTTGGAAGTGTTTGGTTGATACCAGAACTACTAGTTGATCAGCTTGTGAAATTTCAACACATTCAACATTTAAAATATGTAGAATTGTTGAAAATTGGTATTGAAATCCAATGAGAAATCATCATTGAGGTCAAAAGTTGGTGTTGTGGTTGATGCCAATGGAATTGAATCTCTCTCAATAGAAGAATGTTCAATGAAATTGAACTCATTTGGCTTTGTTGCAACGTCATCAATGACAGACAATTTTCCCATAGGGTCACATCTTCTATCTGCAAGACAATGAAAAAGTCAAATAATTGCATATATAGGATTAAGTATCATTACAATGAGTTTGTTTGAGAGTACTATTATATTTTTTTGTTGGCTTCTCCTAATAATTTTTATACATGTGTTTGAAAGATCTTTTGGGCCTATGGCCAGAGGCTCCCTAACCACTCTTTTGTTCTTTTGTTTATCGTTAATTAAACCATTTTTGCATTTTCACCATAATCTGCCATTTATTCAGCTTTCTTTCACATGTCATTCATTGCACTTAAAACATATTCTTTGGCAATTTTGCAGTCCTCAACTCGACGGGCTAACTTATATGTGATCATCATCACGTGGGCTCTAAAGACTATTTTGGAATCATAGTCATTTATGCTTACTGTTTTGGAAAGACACAAATGTTTGAGTCGTCGGTTCACATGTCCTCAGTTTGACAATATCAAATTCCAGGTTGTATTTGATCACATCTTGTGTTTGGTAGAGTGTGCAGGCTTACAGGTTCAAGCGAAGAAAGAAATCTCCACTCTAGCACCTACCGCCGAGTGGTAGCAGTTACCGTCGGGCGGTAGTATGAATTAAATTGACATGGCACTCGGTTTGCTATCGCGCCGCACTAGCTCTACCGCCCTTGCTAGCCTGAGAATTTATTTCAGCCAGGAGTTTGGGATGCTATCGCGCAGCTCTATCTTCCTACCGCACAGTGCTAGCCCACTCAACGACCTTCAAGATGGATTCATCGAGACGACATAACTACCACCAGACATTAACCTCTTACCGCGCCGCGCTAGCACGAAATAGAGGAAAATATTAATTTTTAATATTTTTTCAAAGTTGTAGGACAGCTGTCAGCATCAAGCGTGTTGACCTACCGTCGGGCGCTAGTCTTACTGTCGGCAGTAGCCTGTTTTTACAAAGACGTATAAAAGGTATCAAGTTTTCTGATTTCCTGAGGCAGACGAATAGAGACTCAGAACTTTCATTCCTAGGGTTTAGTATCCTCCTCTGTGCTCTGTTCCGCCATCTCCATCAAAGGAATAGAAAACTACCTCCCTCCCATTCGCACACGAAGAATTCTGACGAGCCAAGAATGCCAACGACAACGAGGAGTTGATCGGTTGCACCCACACGAAGATCTCAAGCACCGGTCACGGGTCGCTCAATGGAGGAACATCTTGAGGGAGATTCAATCTAAATTCTTCTTTAATCTTTTATACTTGTTGTACTTTTTCTCTTTTCTCTATTATTGTGGTGAGTAAAATTGACCGGTGATGGTCGTCAGAATCCGGGGAGGATTCCTTGAGAAAACATCCCGGGGAAGGGACATCTAGATCGAGTGATCTAGCTAGGGCTCTAAGACACTTCCTTATATGAAGGTGAAGAGCCGACTCGAAGACCTTTCTAGGAGTGGAAGGGAGAGAGTCAATCGGTCCGGGTAGGGGGTCGGTATAGAAAACAAAATGATATTTGTTTTTCACCATATCCGATCTCGGTATCATGGAGATTAAGTTTTTGTAATTGTAAATACACTCATTAATTTAGTTTGAATAAAATTCATTTGATGTCCTCTTTACTTGCTTGTAATGTTGTGGTTGTTAGCCGGTGATTCTCTAAAGGGTGCATAGATCTCGAAGGTGGAATTTGCCCGGGAAAACGAGGTTTGTCACCTACCTCTGCGCGTTAGCAAGCTAACATCTCGCGGTAGCTTCCAGAACTAGATTTCTCTTTAAAAAATATTTTGAATTTTCAATTAAAGCCTAAAAACCTTATTCACCACCTCCCCTCCTCTAACGTTGGCCACACGATCCAACAAGTGGTATCAGAGGGGGGATAGTTCAAAAAGGATTAAAATTCCTGAAGTAAGATGTCCATCACGGTTCACGCTTGTGCTGAGGGGCAATGTGTGAGTAGACCTCCACTGTTTATGGGGTGTGATTACAGTCACTGGAGAACTCAAATGAAAATCTTTTTAATGACCCAAAACATGGACGTGTGGGCCATGATCGAAACAAAATACACTACAGCCACTATCATTATAGGTGATACTGTCTTAGTTAAACCGCAAGATAAATAGGATGATGCTGATAAGCTGAAATGTACGAACAATGCCAAAGCCATGAACTCGCTATTCTGCACATTATGTAAAATTGAATTTACTAGAATCTGTAATGGTGAAACTGCGTATAATATATGGCATTTACTTGAGCTTACTCACGAAGGTACCTCACAGGTGAAGGATTCGAAGCTGCTCCGACTCGAATCTGAATACGAACAATTCCAGATGGAGATCGACGAGGAGGTGGAAAGCATGTATGCCCGCTTCACCAAGATTGTCAACGTCTCAAGATCCCTCGGGAATAACTACTCAAATGGAGATCTGGTGAGGAAGATCATGCGATCTTTTCCTCTATGTTACAACCTGAAGGTGAGTGCTATTGCTGAATCACACGATATCATCACCCTGGAGATAGAGAACCTCATTGGAAACCTGAAGACAAATGAGTTCGAATTAAAGATACAAACTGAGGAATATCCTAGGGAGATAAAGAAGAAGTGGTTGAAAATGAAGGCTGCGAGAGAGAGGAAGGGTGCTGAAGAATTTGAGGACGATGATGAATAAAGCCTCTATGTTCGAGAGTTTAGGAGGTTCATGAAGAATCCCAAGAGACCGGAAAAGTTTAAGAAATTCTTGAAGAAAGGTGTTGAAGAAACCAGGAGGTGGAACAAACCATCAAAGGAGACAGAGAGCATGGCTGAGAAGTCTCTACCCGAGTGCTACCACTATTACAAGCCTGGACACCTAACGAGGGAATGTACAAGGCTCTAGAAGGAGGAAATGGAGAAATAGAGTCGACAAAAGGGAAAGAAGAATGTGCTAAAGGCGCTAACATGGGATGAGGATGGATCTGACGAGTCAAGCACCTCCGACTCAAGTAGTGAAGATAAGATGAATTTGTGCCTCATGGGGATAAATCGGGAGTTAGAATATGAGTCAGTGCCTAGAGCGACACTGAGATAACCCCACCCTCTTATAGTGAACTTCTTGAAATTTATGAACAAATATACGAGAAGTTAGATAGTGTTATACTTGAGAGAAAGTCCATTAGAAATGAAAATAAGAAAATTAAAAAGGACTTGGAAAATATAAAGAGTGAATTAATAAAATGCGGCAAAGAGAAGATCGAGTGCCTAGAGTGTCCTCACTTGATGGCAATGATTGAAGAGCTAAAAGTAAGTCTCTCCAAGGCATCATTGAAAATGAATAATCTTAATAATGAAAGGAACACCTTGTAGAAAAGACTTCAATTATCTCTTACTAAAATAGAAGAAGGTAAAAAAACAATTCGTCAATTGGTGTGTAATGCTAGTCACTAAAAACACCACCCTAAATGTGAGGATCCATGACCTTAATTGTGTTATCCAAAAATTTGGAATAGGACAAAAATCTCTGAGTATGTTGTTGGGTGCACAGTGTCATGGATCTGGAAAGTTTTGACTAGAATATGTAAGTCCAACGCTACCACCGAGTGGTAATCACTTTCTAGCTGAGCCTAAAATGAATTATAAAAATAACAAAATAAGGTCAACAATTCTGAAAGGCTATTCCCATCCTCAAGCACGAGCACTAAGAATATGATAAAGGCAGCATCAACTGCTTATGTCTTATGTGCAAACTGTCAAAGGTTTGGTCACACATCCATCTCGTGTCTGAGGAAAGGTGCCAAGAAAACTATGCAAGTATGGCTACCAAAGTCTTATACCTATCGTATGGGTAGGACAACTTGGATAAACAGACCTTTACCCTCATCTTCTTTTTAGGTGTGTTGGCAGGCTAAGGACAAGGAGAACATGTGATACTTGGACTCTGGGTGTTCCAACCACATGACAGGAGATAAAGACAAGTTCCTTAGCCTGGAGAAGAAAAAGGGGGCGTGATGAAGTTTGGGGACAACAACAAAGGACGTATTCTAGGAATCGACACAATAGGTAACAAAACATTTTCAATTTCAAATGTATTGTTTGTAGATGGACTTAAGCATAATTTAATCTCAATTAGTCAACTATTTGATAAAGGCCTGAATGTTATATTTGAATCCTCTACAAACACTTGCAATATTTTAGAAGCTAAAACAAATTGTTTTATTTACTGCTCATAGAACTCATAATGTTTACACTGTTAGTTTTGAAGATATATCTACCTCTGATTTGAAATGCTTAGTTACCAAGAATGAGAAAGTAGATATTTGGCATAGGAGACTAGGACACTCAGGAAGTAAACTAATTGTCAAACTATCGAAACATAAACTTGTTCGTGGACTCCCAAAATTAAGCGGTAGTTTAAACTCTTTATGCGCTCTGTATCAAAAAAAAAGTTTGTAAAAACCTCATTCAAAAGCAAAAATGACATTTCCAAGACTAGACCACTTGAACTCATTCACATGGATCTGTTTGGACCCCTTAGTACATGTAGTATAGGTGGAAAACGATACATGTTTGTTCTCATAGATGATTACTCTCATTATTGTTGGACGATCTTTCATGCAAATAAATCTGACACATTTAGTGAATTCACAAATATATGCACTAGACTTCAAAATGAGAAGGAACTAAACATAAAATGCGTAAGGTCGGATCATGGGGGAGAGTTTGAGAATGAATACTTCACAAACTTTTGTAATAATGTTGGAATAAAGCACAAATTCTCCTCCCCACACACTCCACAACAGAATGAGATAGTAGAAAGAAAGAATCGTACACTTAAAGAACTGGCACGCACAATGCTCGTCGAGTTCGGCTTACCTCGATATTTTTGGGCTAAAGCGGTTAACACAGCAAGCTCTGTGTTGAACCGGGTCATGCTTCGCCCCATTATTAAGAGAACTCTATATGAGGTATATTTCGATAAGAAATCCTATATATATCATATTTTAGAGTTTTTGGTTGCCCGTGTTACATTCTAAACACTAAGGATCACATGGGAAAATTTGACAAAAAATCAGACCTCATCATCTTCCTAGGATACTCGATTTCAAGTTGTGCCTATAAGGTTTATAATAAGAGAACTTTAGTTGTTGAAGAATCGGCACACGTGCACTTTAATGAAAATATACCATCTGAAGAGTCTAGGCTGAATGAAGAGGAAGTTGATGACGATGTGTAGTTAGTAGATAAGAGTGAGGAGAGAGAAGTGGCAGTTAAGGTTCCAACTCTCATAGCAGGATATAGGCCTCCAAGCACTCTAGATTTTTTTAAACAACATCAACGAGAACTAGTTATAGGAGAGCCCTCACATGGATGTTAGAACTCGGTCGGCCCTACATGAATCCTTCATGAACATATGCTTTATATATGAAATTAAACCCAAAAATATTTCAGATGCATCAAAGGATGAATTGTGGTTCTTAGCTATGAATGAATATTTAAATCAGTTCGAGAGAAGTAAGGTCTGGGTATTAGTGGAGCGTACTGATAGCCATCCAGTTATAGGTTTGAAATGGGTATACAAAAATAAACTTGATGGTGACTTTAGGATAACTAGAAACAAAGCTAGGTTGGTGACACAAGGTTACTCACAAATAGAGGGTGTGGATTTTGAGGAATCATTTGCAGTGGTAACACGTCTTGAATCCATTCGTATGTTTTTGACATTTGCGAGTTACAAAAAAATTAAACTATATTAAATGGATGTTAAGAGTGCATTCTTAAATGGATCTATTAAGGAAGAGGTGTATGTCGAGCAACCATCCGCGTTCAAAAACGATGACTGCCCAAATCACGTATACAAGTTAGTGGAAGCCTTGTATAGACTGAAACAAGCACCCCGTGCTTGGTATGATAGGATCATAACTTTTCTCCTAGAACACGACTTTAGGATGGGGAGTGCGAACACTACTCTGTTTGTGAAAAACGAGAATCTCGATCTAATTCTTTTACAAATTTATGTGGATGATATCATTTTTGGGGCCACAAATGAAAAATTATGCAATGAAATTGTCACTTTAATGCAATACGAATTTGAAATGAGCTTAGTTGGAGAGTTAACATGTTTTCTAAGATTTCAGATTTCTCAACGTAATGATGAAATTTTTATAAGTCAATTGAAATACATAAAAGATATGCTTGTGCGATTTGGCTTTGAAACTCTGAAACAAGTCAAAACTCCAATGAGTGCTTCTCTAAAACTAGGAAAGGATGAATGTCCTGGTGGACCAAACTGTAGTTAGAGGAATGATCGGATCACTATTCTACTTAAGTGCGTCTTGGACCGATATTACATTCGCAGTGTGTCTTTGTGCTAGTTATCAAGCCGATCCTAAAGAATCTCATTTCAAAGTAGTTAAACATATCTTTAGGTATCTAAAAGTCACACAAAATCTTGGTCTTTTGTACCCCCACACCACCGACTTCACACTCCACGAGTACTCTGAGTGTGATTACGTTGGATGCTCACTTGATCGCAAGAGCACAAGTGGTATCTGTCACTTCCTAGGTCTGGCACTAGTCTCATGGTCAAGCAGGAAACAAAACTCTATTGCCCTCTCTACTGCTAAAGCTGAGTATATTACCTTAGGAAGTTGTTGTGCACAAGCACTTTGGATGTCACAAACGTCAGAGGATTTTGGAATAACATTTAGGAACGTTAAACTTAGGTGCGACAACAAGAGTGCAATAGACCTGACAAATAATTCAGTACATCACACTCGTTCCAAACTTATTGACGTTCATCATCATTTCATTCGGGATTACATTAAGAAAGAGAACGCAAGAGTAAGCTTCATTGGAACTGATGATCTATTAGCTGATATCTTCACAAAACCCCTCCCAGATGCTCGTTTTTCGCTACTTCGACTAGAGCTGGGCATTTTGGATCTCCCTACCTAGTCATGCAGCATTACTAACTGCCATTGGAGCATTTTTTTGTTTTTCTTGATTTCTGTTAGTTACCGTCACGCGGTAGCCTAAGTACTGGCGGTACGTTTTGTTTGCTTTCTGCTTCTGTTTTTTATGTGTTGCCTTTACAAAAAAAACCAAAAAAACAAAACAACAAATTTTGTTTGAAAAATCCCACTAAAAAACCAAAAACATGTATTGTTCTTTTTCATTTGTTTTGCATGTGTTGTTTACTGTGTTTATTTTTGTTAAATTAGAAAATCAAAAAAATTATAAAAACAAAAATACAAAAAACTGTGGATTGTTAACTCTTAGAACACAGATGACTAGAACGCAGAGCATAACGATTATGTATAATGTTTGATTTAGGACTGTTAATCTCTGTGAACTTGTCTACCTATTTCATAATGTGTCAAATCTATAGGTGCGTAGCTACTGAGTGCGACTAGACATCTCAGTGTTTGTTGAATATGACTCTAGGTACGTGTGATGATATAGGTAGCAGAATGACTATATACCATTCATACATCCCTAGACAGAGCACTCTCGTAGAAATTATATGCTTACATGTTATAACTCGTGATATTGTGTCTAACACGTTAGAAATAAGTTGAATAGTCAATGTCACGATATATATATGTTTATATAAAGGTTAGAACTTTGGGACAAATCACTAGTGCTCAAGTCTTGTGTATACAAGTTAAAGCGTATTATCTATGTGGGTAGATTTCGATTGATTCGGGGTCCTTGAAATCAAAACTATAAAATTGATAGTACAAATGTCATGAATGAAAAAAAAACTCTACATGCTATCAAATCATGTGTCAAGAATACCCCCAAGCACTACTCATTCCTCCTGGTAAGTCTTTATGAGCATTGTGAGGATGAGCACCTTGGACAAAAAAATCGTTTCGATCTTGTGCAAAGACTAAACCTTAAGCTTAGTGTAGGGTACATTGGAATATATGTACCAGATTTGAAGAAGCCTCACCCTACTCAATGATATACATCAAGGTGTATTTGATGTGCTTTGAGTTTATATGTGCAGTTTAAGTAATTGCAGGAAATGCAGAAAAGTTCTAAGTCCATGTGTCGACACCTAGAGGTGAAGTGTCGACACTTATGAAGGCTTGTGTCGACACCTAGAGAAGCTGTGTCGACACTTGGAGTAGTTGTGTCGATACTAGGAAAGGCAGAGTCGACACCAGAAGAAAAGTGTCGACACATACAAGCAGTGTCGACACACCGTGACGAATTGTCAACATAATCTGTGTCGACACTTAGAGGCAGTGTCGACACCCAGAGAAACTTTGTCGACATCAAATGTGTCGACACCAGGAGGCTGTGTCGACACTCAGCAAGCTTCAACAAAGTTAAAGTACTTGTGTCGACACAAAGGAGATGTGTCGACACTCAGCAAGTTTCAACACATGAAGGCATGTGTCGAAACAAAGGAGATGTGTCGACACTCAGCAAGTTTCAACACAAGAAGGCATGTGTCGACACAAAGGAGTTGTGTCGACACACAGCAAAATTCAACTAAGTATTAAAGAAGAAGTATTTGTGTCGACACACTCAACCAGTATCGACACATTCAACAGAAGGCTTGTGTCGTCACACAGAATCAGTGTCGACACATTCTGAAGAAGCAGTGTCGAGAAGCTGTTACAACAACACAAGGAGTTGTGTCGACACCATCAAGGCTAGTGTCGACACTTAGTCTACTTGTGTCGACACTTAGTCTATTTGTGTCGACACATAATGACTATCTGTCTCAACACTTTCAGACAGTGACACTGATTTCAAGAAGTGACTGGATGACTTGACAGCTGCCATTTCAACCGGTCAACTGCAACTGTCAAAGCTGCCAGAAGGTTGTTAGAAACCGGATCAGCCGGTTACCTTGGAGGAAGACTATATAAAGACCTTTCTCCTTCAACAGAAATGGATTGATCACAATTAATCAAGAGATCTAACAAAACAAAAGAAGAAGACCTTCAACAGAAGATCTAAGAAGTTGGAGAGAGAGAGCTCCTTCTAAGAAGAGCAGCTGCTGAACCACGCTGCAAAGTAAGATTCAGATTGAGATCTGAATTTCAAGACAGAAGTTGATTGAAGATCATCTTCACAGGAGATTCAACCCTACTGAGTTCTAATTCAAGAAGCTTTGAAGAAAGCTAAGGGAGGTTGATCTCTGCCAAGTTCTTCCAAGAACTCATCAAAAGCCAGTCAACTCATCTCTCTCTGTCAGAGTTGTGGTTAATTACTTTGTATAATCAAATTCCTGTAGGATCTTGTATAGATCTGAGCTGTAAGCCTATTTTATAAAGGCTGAGTGTAGGAGACTGTGTGCTCTGAGTGTAGGTCTTGTTGAAGAGTGAGGTAGGGCCTTGTGCCTGAGTTGTAGGAGACCTTGTTCTCTGAGTGTAGGTCTTGTTGAAGACTGAGTGGTAGGGCTTTTTGCCTGAGTTGTAAGAGTGAGGACACTTTGAGTTGTAGGAACCTGTTTGGGCTTCTGAGCTGTAAGATCTGAGGATCTGAGGAGAAGTGCTGAAGTTAGGCTGAATCTAGTACACTACTAGATAGGCGAAGGGGAAAGTGGATGTGCCCAGACCTTGGGGAACCACTATAAAAATCTGTGTGCACTCTGTGTTTGTTTATTTCTGTGATTGTTGAGCTAGCTGTGCTGAATTGCTATAGAAAATTGCAAATACAGGTTTAGTTGTTCAGTGTTTTTGCCTTAAATTTAAAAAGATAAAGTTCACCTATTCACCCCCCCTCTAGGTGGTTAGGCACTATTTCTTTCAAGTGGTATCAGAGCCAGGTTACTCACAAAGGGACATAACAGTCTGAGTAAGATCCTGTTGGCAAATTCAGAACAAACAATAATCAAGAAAATGGGTTCTAGTGAGAATCACAAAGAGCTGGGGTCCATGAAATTGCCAATATGTGGAAAAGAGATATTTGGCATTTGGAAAGAGAGGGTTAGACTTTTTATGGAAGCTTCTGACCCAAGAATATATATTACAGTTAAATAAGGCCCATATGTGCCAATGAAGATATCCATTCTGGATGCAAATCAGAAAACTCCCAAGGACTTTTCTGAAATGACTAAAGATGAAATTATTCTGGCCACTATGGACAAGAGAGCCCAGAATATAATTGTTAGTGTCATTGATGATGCAACATTTCAGAACTTGATTCATTGTAAAACCTCTAAAGAAATGTGGGACACATTAATAGTCTATATGGAGGGCTCAGAGGAAGTAAGACAAGATAGGAAGTCCTTGTTAAATCAGGAATATGAAAGCTTCAGACAAGGAAAGTCTGATAGCATTACAGAATGTTACAAAAAGTTCTATAGGATATTCAATGAATTGATGTCTTATGGAAGAGAATTCAGCAATTATGAGCTGAATGACAAGTTCTTAAGATCCCTGACTAAGGACTGGGACACCAAGATTTGTGCCATTAGGGAAGTGGCCAAACTAGCTGACATACCTTCTCCAACTTTGTTTGGAAAACTGTTATCTTATGAGATGCAGTTATTGGCTAGAAAGGAGGAAGAGAAGACTACTAGAGTGGAGCACAAAGAAAGAGCTGTGGCCTTCAAGACTGAAGCAACAAGGAAGTATAGAAGCAAGTCTCCATCTCCACCTCAAATAGTTATTGAGGCTGTGACAGATAATTCAGAAAGCAAGAATTCAGATAGCAGTGAAAGTGATGAAGACTTTGCTTCTTTTACTAGGCATTTTCACAAGTTTTTGAAGAAGAAGTGGAGGTCTAAGCCTACCACTTCTCAGCAAAAGATGTCTACTATCAGAAAAGAAAGTCATCAAGGAATGACAGAAGAAGGTCCAAGCCAAGCAAAGCTACATCTTCAAAAATTGTGTGCTATTGCTGTAATAGACAGGGACATATAGTGGCTGACTGTCCTGAAAAGAGAAAGGAGTCAGCTGACAAAAAGAAGACTCAGTTTAAGGGCAAAAAGGAAAAGTCCTTTGTTGCTAAGAAAGACAAAAGTCTGACTGATCAGTCATCTTCAGAAACAGAATCAGAAGCTGAAGCCTATATTGGATTATTTGCTGAAGAGGAAGAAGATGAGTTCATGCAGCTAATGAACTCAATTTATGAGCATGAGGACAATCAGTGCAAAGGGCTGATGGCTTTATCTGAAGGAGACAAAATCCAAGATCATCCTGGACCAAGTAAGGTACAAAGTTGTTCTTCTAGTTCAATTTTTAGTACTGAGTCAAAATCAGATACATCTGCATCAAGTGATGTAGGTGGGTCTGAATCTGAAGGAGATATTCATCAGTTAATTGATGAATATAGGGACTTGTTGCAGGCCTTGAAGAAAAGCAAAACCTTAGTCAAAACTCAGGCAAAGGACATTGCTAGTCTTAAATTGGATGCTGCTGATTCAGAAAACTTGTTAGATCAGAAATTGAATGAAATAGCCAGGCTGAAGAACATTACTGTTATTCAGATGGGTACTATTATATTTAAGAATGATCAAATTAGAAATCTGGAGACTAGACTTCAGAAGGAGAGAGAGATTGTAGCAAGTTTTTCTAAACCTAAATCTATTTTACCTTTGATAGATGAGTTTGTACCTCAAAAGGGTAAGACTGGATTGGGGTTTACAAAACCTGCCTGGACAGCTAGGTCCAAATCTAAGGGTAAAGCCCCAGCACTAAAGAAGAAGCCTGCAGTACATAATCCAGCCAGGGTTGTACCTAAACAAAGGTACAACAGGTTTGAGTGCTGGTGTTGTGGCAAGATAGGCCACTTTGCCTTAGATTGTTGGCACAATTCAAGTGTCAAGAAGAGTAGCAAACTGCCCGCTAGAAGAGCTATAGGTAGTTTTGTTAAAAGTCAGACTAACGTGCACCAAGGACCCAAGAGTTATTTGGGTTCTAAGGCTAAGTAATCTGTTTTGCAGGTGAGTCCAAGTGGCCATGCCCCTATATGGTACTTGGACAGTGGATGTTCCAGGCACATGACTGGAACTAGGGGGTTGCTGAAGGACTATACACCTATCAAGGATGGCCTTAAAGTTACCTTTGGTGGTTTAGAAAAAGGAATCATCAAAGGCTTTGGTAACATTTCTAGTAACCAAATTACAATTACTCAAGTGGCTTATGTAAAGGGTTTGAAACATAATCTCATTAGCATAAGTCAGCTGAGTGATTTAGGATATGACATCTCATTTGTCAAGAATGGTTATCATATCAAAATGTCAAGAAATCAAAAGATCATTCTGACAGGATATAGGAAGAGAAATGTCTATTGTCTTGACTTTGTATGTGAGAACAATGTTTCTCCTATTTGTCTTGTAGATGATGAGAAAGTCTCATATTGTGTTAAATGGCACAAGAGGCTGGCTCATCTTAACTATAAGACAATTGGCTAACTCTTTAGCAAAGAGTTAGTGAGGAATGGTCCTCAGGTTAAGTGTATAAAGGATGGGATATGCTCAGCTTGTCAAAAAGGCAAGCAGACCAAATCCACCTTTCATAGCCTTGAGAACAAGGATTCTGTGAGGTGTCTATACCTCTTGCATATGGATCTTTTTGGTCCTATGCCAGTTCACAGTCTAGGTAGGAAGGTCTACACATTTGTGGTTGTAGATGACTATTCAAGGTATTCCCGGGTGTTCTTCCTTAGACAAAAATCTGAAACACCAAGTATCTTATATAGTTTTGTCAAACAAATTCAGAATGAATTGGACAGTACAGTGGTCAAAATTAGAAGTGACAATGTCACTGAATTTCAGTCTGAAAATATGACAAAACTATTTGAAGAATTTGGGATTTTTCAGGAATTTCTTCACCAAGAACACCTCAGCAAAATGGTATTGCTGAAAGGAAGAATAGAACCTTGATAGAGGCTGGTAGAACCCTATTGAGTGACACTTCTCTCCCAGAATATTTCTCGGCCGAGGTAGTAAGTACTGCTTGTCATGTGATCAATAGGTCTACTATCACCAAGAGCCACAAGAAGACCGTCTATGAGATTGTGAAGGGCAGAAAACCAAATTTATCCTATTTCAGGATCTTTGGTTGCAAGTGTTATATACTTAACAATGGTAAGTCTTATATAACCAAATTTGCAGCCAAATCCCAAGAGGGGATCTTTATTGGGTACATCAATAATAGTAAGGCTTATAGGGTCTACAACTTGATTACTCAAGTTGTAGAAGAGTCTATTCATGTAGTTTTTGAAAAGCAAGACTCATTAACTGTGAATTGCCAAGAAGTGTTTGCAGCTCCACAGGTGTAACTGAGAGAATGGACAAGCTTACCTTAACAGAAGGTTCTTCTACAAGTCAGCAAGTGGAAGATGGTGGCTGCTGTCCAGGGGGAGTACAAGATACACCTATTGCTGAAGAAGACCAAGAGGTGTAGCTAAATGAAGAGACTGAAGGTGTACAACCTAAAGACAGGCTGCCTCCAATAAATAGACACTTAAAGGATCATCCAACCAATCAAATAATTGGAGATCCCAGACAAGGAGTGCAAACAAGGAGCAGGAATCTAAGTACAGTTCTTTACTCCAGCTTCCTATCCCAAGTGGAACCAAAGAAGTTTGAAGAAGCAATCCTAGACCCTCATTGGATTGAGGCCATGCAAGAGGAGATGAATCAATTCAAAAGATGCAAGGTCTGGGAGCTAGTTCCTAAACCCAAGGACCACAACATTATTGGAACTAAGTGGATCTTTAGGAACACGTTGGATGAGAATGGAATCATCATAAATAATAAAGCTAGACTTGTTGCAAAAGGATATAGGCAGGAAGAAGGTATTGATTTTGATCAAACCTTTGCTCCAGTAGCAAGACTGGAAGCAATCAGGATCTTCCTTGCCTATGCAACATATCAAGGGTTTAAGGTATATCAAATGGATGTCAATTCAGCTTTTCTGAATGGAAATCTGAAGGAAGAAGTCTATGTAGAGCAGCCATCAGGTTTTGTTGATTCTCTTAAACCTGATTATGTTTATAGACTTAAGAAGGCTTTGTATGGGTTAAAACAAGCCCCAAGGGCTTGGTATGAAACCTTGTCTAGTTTCCTCATTGAGAACAAATTCTCAAGGGGGAAAATAGACAAGACTCTATTCCTTAGGGAATCCAGAGGCAAGATTATCTTAGTCCAAATATATGTAGATAACATAATCTTTGGGTCTACAGAAAGTAGTCTTTGCAAAAAGTTCGCAAAACTTATGCAAGGACAATTTGAAATGAGCAGTATGGGGGAACTTAAGTTCTTCTTGGGTCTCCAAGTTAGACCGACTGAAGATGGCTTGTACATATGCCAGTCTAAGTTCACCCTATAGTTGATAAAGAAGTATGGTATGGAATCATCCACTACCATGAAAACTACTATGGGGTCAAGCATGTCTCTAAGCAAAGATGATGCAGTGAAACCTGTAGATGAAACTTTGTATAGAGGGATAGTTGGCTCCCTACTGTATTTGACTATAGTAGACCAGATATCATGTACGCTACATGTGTCTGTGCTAGGTACCAAGCTTGCCCTAAAGAATCTCATCTGACAGCAGTCAAAAGGATTTTGAGATATCTTAAGGGCACACCTTATCTAGGCCTTTGGTA
The DNA here is from genome assembly GCA_039583875.1 of Platanthera guangdongensis. Classification (NCBI taxonomy): domain Eukaryota; kingdom Viridiplantae; phylum Streptophyta; class Magnoliopsida; order Asparagales; family Orchidaceae; genus Platanthera; species Platanthera guangdongensis. The sequence goes on from CM077163.1 coordinate 53,037,390, forward strand.
CCCTAGGAATGGAGATTTTGTACTGACAGGTTATTCAGATGCAGATTTTGCAGGCTGCAAAGAAGATAGGAAGAGTACTACAGGAACCTGTCAATTTCTAGGTGGAAGGCTGGTGTCATGGAGCAGTAAGAAGCAGACCAGTGTGGTTATCTCCACAGCTGAGTCAGAATATGTGGCAGCAGGAAGTTTCTGTGCACAACTTCTGTGGATTCAACACCAGCTAGAAGACTATGGTTTTCAAGTAAGTAGAACATCTTTATTTTGTGATTCTACAAGTGCCATTTCTATTGCAAATAATCTTGTCTCCCATAGTAGGACTAAGCACATAGAAATTAAATACAATTTTCTTAGAGAACATGTAGAAAAGGAGACATTTCACTAGAATATGTTAAGACAGATAGTCAGATAGCTGATATGTTTACTAAGCCCTTAGATGAAACCAAATTCAATAATTTTAAAATTGAATTAGGAATGTTAAACTTAGAATAGTTTAACAAAATTGGCTAAGTAAAATAGTGTCGACACACAGAGTTGTCTGTATCGACACATAGAAGTGGTGTCGACATTTCAGAGAAATGGTGTCGACACATCTAGACAGTCAGTGTCGACACTTCAGAGAATTAGTGTCGACACATCCAGAGTAGGTGTCGACACATCCAGGGTGTTGTTGACACTTAGGATTTATACAGAATTCGTCGAGTAGAGTTTCGACTAATCGTCGAGCTGAGATGTATAAGTGTCGACACATATATTCTATCGACTATATTTGTGTCAACACATAGTTGTCGAGACATTAGAAGTAAGTGTCGACACTTTTCAACAGTGTCGACACATTTCAAGTATTTTGACGCGCCTTTTCACCTTCGATTTTAGAAAGGTATAAATAGGTCTTCACCATTGTTTGTCGACACGCTCACCATAGGTTCGAGACCAAATTTGTGTGTCGACATCTCTCGTCTATAAATTCAAAATTTCTCCAAACCCTAATGGCGCCTAAGCTAGAAGAGAACATCAATGAAGGTTATGAGCTCATGCGACATGCCTTTGAACACGCGGAACTAGAAATTCAAGGTGTGGTAACCCTAGATGCAGAGACTGGGTTATAGTATCTTGTTTAAGAACCTATCAAGATTTGGAAGAAGGAGGTCCTTGAATTCTTTAATGCAGCTACCCTTGATGACACTTGACTCAATATTAAGTCCAATGTCCATGGGGCAAAAGTCAAGATCACCCAGAAAAGTCTAAGAAAAGTTCTACATCTCCCTAGAACTAAAGAAGAGGAAGATGTACCTGCATCAAAGACAAGGGAGGCACTGCAATGGTGTGGTTTAGATTCAAGCATGAAAATTGGATCAGTTTTTAACAGGAAAGGGATGAACATACAAGGAAAGTTTTTATCTGAAATATTTGGGAAGGTGATACTGAGCAAGCCTGGTGGGCATGATAGGATATCAGCTCACATGTTCAGTTTGATGACAAGGATAATTTTCAAACTCAAAACTGATTGGTCAGCAGTGATGTTTGACAAGATAAAGGAAAGTCTGAAGAAACCCAATCTGGGTAGGATTATGAGTTTATACTTAGCTGGAAGTATTCCTGAAGTCATGAGCCAAGCTGTTGGTTCTAAAATAAATCATCTGAGGAGAATGGATGTTAGGATTATCTCAAGGTGGGATAGGGTGTTGATAAAAGAAATGCCTACACCAAAGAAGGAAACACCTCAGAAGAAGAATAAGAAAGCCATTGTGGCTCCTGAATCCTCAAGTAGCTCAGAGGAGCAAGTGGTTTTTAGTTCTGATGATGTAGAGGATGGCAATGCTGGACAGTCACCAGCAAGACATGAAGATGCCCAGAGGCAGGGGGAGCTACCATCTACTAGCCCTATTCACCTGGATCCACTCCAGGGGGAGCCTCAACATGTGGATGAGCCAACTCACTTAGATAGTGAAAGGGTAACCCAAACAATTCTTGAGGTAATCAATGAAATTGATCAATCTATTTTCAATATTGAGGATGAAGTATTGACTGACTCATTACTTGATGTTGATCAGCAAACTCAGATACATAGTCAACCACAGGATGTAGTCATGAAAGACACATCAGTTGTAGAAAATGCTCCTGAGATAAGAGATTCTCCTGTGCAACCTCAACATGAGTTTACACTAGAAGAGCTGTTCCCTGATCTTTTACAGACTGATTTTAAGGGAGAGAAAGCAGCTGTTTAGGGGGACTCGGCTAATATTGAGGGGGAGCATGTAGAGTTTCAGGAGGAGACTGCTAGAAAAGAAAATGAGGAGCAAAGAAGTGCTGAGGAGCTACCAAGAGCAGAGAAGGAATTGCCCCCTACTCCACAGGATATAGTAGACATTGCTAGTACATCTGAATCTAAAGATGAAGAGGCTGCTAGAGCCAAGAAAAGAAATCTACAGGTTTTCAAGAGGAGAAGTCAGACCTACAAGAAAACACTGCAAACCATTGTTCCCCAACTAGCCCCAACTGCTGACTATAGTTCTTTGTTGGTGGCTTTGCAAATTAAGATGGATGAGCAAAGAAAAGCTTTAGAAAAATATATAGATGAAGGACATAAATCCCTTCAATTTGATCTGGCTCAAGATATCAAATCTATTAGATTTGAAGTAAATCAACATAAGAAGGAAATGATTGATTGTTTCCACAAAGGAGGCAATGCAGTGATATATCTGGCTACTCATCAAGAGAAGATCAAGACACAGGTTGATGATATGGCAGTGAAACAAGGATATGTCTTGGAAAATCAGATTAGGATGAATGATAATCTGACTGCTTCTCATAATACCATTGTAAGTGAAATGAAAAATATCGCTACTGCCCAGACTGCAGTAAGTGCTACTGCCAAAGAAGCCTTTGATCGACAATTACAAGAGAGCCTAACTGCTGTTAAAACTGCCATTGAAGATTCTCAAAAGGCTATTACTGACAAGATTCAAAGGTTAAAACCTTTTTATAAAGATGGAGTTAACTACTTGAATGCTCAAATCAGATTTCAGAAGGATGATCTTAGGGATCATATAGAAAGAGAAGTCATAAAGGGAGAGAGGGTATTAGTCAAAGCAGGCTCTGACCATGCTAAATGGATTTCAAACAGCATCAGAGCTACCATTGGATATCCACCCTTGTGTGATGATGATAATGTAGCAGAGTCTGGAATAAATCCTGCATATTTTGGAGGAGAACAAGCTGAAGTAGCTCAGGTGATCTTCCCTCCTATAGATTTTGACATGATACATCAGGAGGTACAATCTATGTATAACCCTCCTGAGGGTAATCAGAATATTATTATTGAGAAAGTAGTACATCCTGTGCCAAAGGGCATATTAAAAGAGCAAGAGGCATTATTAAAAGAGCAAGAAGCTCAATTATCCAAGAAGAGGTTCAGAGTGCAGGCTGAATTAAGGCTAGATTTTGAGCAATGGAGCCCAACTTCTAGGAATATCATATTGACTGCTTGGAAGGCTACAAAGGATAATTTCCTAGAGAGTGGCAAATGGTACTCTGACCAAGAGTGGAGAAAACATGAAGCTAGGCAAGAGGCCATTGTACAATACAGAAGGAAGGCTAAATTAGGGAAGCTACCTCCTAATGCACAGGAGCCTAGCAAGTATTTCCCTAAGCCTTATCATTATTTTGAGAGATAGATAATAAGGGCTGAAGAACAGAAGAAGAAAGATCTTAAGGGAAAGAAGCCTGCTAATGACAATGATGCTCCAGTTCAAGCCAAGATTCAATCTGGGAAGGGCATTGTTATCAAGGAGCCAGAGCAGCCATAGGATAGAATTTTCTTAAGTTTACAACTCTATAATCATTTGCATTAAACTCCATGTAAACTTTTGATTAATAAAACTTTTGGAAGTTGTAAAAACAACGTTTAATGTTTAATCTATTACATTGTTATTCTGAGATAATTGTTTATACATGTTTAGTTTTTACCCTGTCATATAATACTGTTATACATCATATTGAGTATTTGTTATGAATGATGTATATCATTGACTAAGGGTTATGACTTCTCCAAATAGGGGGAGATTGTAGGGTACATTAGAATATATGTACCAGATTTGAAGAAGCCTCACCCTACTCAATGATATACATCAAGGTGTATTTAATGTGCTTTGAGTATATTTGTGCAGGTTAAGTAATTGCAGAAAATGCAGAAAAGTTCTAAGTCCATGTGTCGACACCTAGAGGTGAAGTGTCGATACTTATGAAGGCTTGTGTCGACACCTAGAGAAGCTGCGTTGACACTTGGAGTAGTTGTGTCGATACCAGGAAAGGCAGAGTCGACACCAGAAGAAAAGTGTCGACACATACAAACAGTGTCGACACACCGTGAAGAATTGTCAACATAATCTGTGTCGACACTTAGAGGCAGTGTCGACACCCAGAGAAACTTTGTCGACATCAAATGTGTCGACACTAGGAGGCTGTGTCGACACTCAGCAAGCTTCAACAAAGTTAAAGTACTTGTGTCGACACAAAGGAGATGTGTCGACACTCAGCAAGTTTCAACACATGAAGGCATGTGTCGACACAAAGGAGATGTGTCGACACTCAACAAGTTTCAACACAAGAATGCATGTGTCGACACAAAGTAGTTGTGTCGACACACAGCAGAATTCAACTAAGTATTAAAGAAGAAGTATTTGTGTCGACACACTCAACCAGTGTCGACACATTCAACAGAAGGCTTGTGTTGTCACACAGAATCAGTGTCGACACATTCTGAAGAAGTAGTGTCGAGAAGTTGTTACAACAACACAAGTGAAAGATATGGTACCTAAACACCTAGAGGGGGGGTGAATAGGTGACCTAAACCTTTTTGAAACTTTGTTGGCAGCAAAACAGTTATCTCACAGATTTCTACAGCTAATAGCAATAACAAAATATAAACTGCTAATCCACAGCACAGCAGACACACAAATTTATAGTGGTTCCCCAATTTTTGGGTACATCCACTTTCCCCCTTTGCCTATCTAGCAGTGTACTAGATTCGGCCAAACTTCTCCACTATCTCAGAACCCAACTAGGTTCCTACACCTCAGGCCCAAAGCCTTACACTCAGCCACCAAGGCCTACACTCAGCCACCCAGGCCTACACTCAGCCAATCAAGGCCTACTCTCAGCCAATTAAGGCCTACACTCAGAGTTCTTCAACTCCTACACTCAGGCAACCAAGCCCTACCCTCAGCCTTTATAATATAGGCTTACAATTCACTCAGATCCAATGGATCCTACAAGTTAAAATTGAATTACAATAACTAACTCTACAACTCAGAAAATAAGAGAGGAGTTGAGAGTTTCTTGAAGAGTTCTTGGAAAAACTCAGCTAGATCCAAACTGACTTAGCTTCCTTCAAAGCTTCTTGAGTAGAACTGAATTAGTCTGAATCCTCTGCAGTTGATCCTTGACCTCTGCTTCTTGAGATCCAGATGATTCTGAATCCTTCTTCTCAGCCTTAGTTCCAAAGACTGAATTCTTGATTGGAGCTCTCTCTCTCCAACTTCTTAGATCTGCTGTTGGACAGCAAGATCTTCTTGTGTTGATACTCTGTGTACCACTTTTCTGATTACTTGAATAATCTGATCTATTGCTTCAAAATAGCTTCAACAAACTTCTTATTAACACCTCATCAACTTGTTATCTGTAAACAGTCTGTGCCTATTTATAGGCCTTCTTCATGGTAACCGGCTGGTCCGGTTCATAACTGACTTCTGACATTTCTGACAGTTGCTGTAGACCGGCTGGATTGGCAGCTGTCATGTCAACCAGTCACTTCTTGAAATTCTCTAACTGTCAGATAGTGTCGAGACTTTCTGTTCTTAAGTGTCGACACTTATAGACCAAGTGTCGACACATGTTGTGTAAGTGTCGACACAAGTCTACAAGGTGTCGACACAACTCCTTGTATGTCTCGACACAGATTCTTCTTCAAGTGTCGACACTGAAATTAAGTGTCGACACAAGTACTTGATCTTCTGTAACTTGTTGAATTCTTCTAAGTGTCGACACATCTCCTTTGTGTCGACACATCTTCATGTGTTGAAACTGTCAAGTGTCGACACTGCTTCTTGGTGTCGACACAACTCCTTCAATTTTGTTTCTTCAGCTGAGTGTCGACACATTCCCTTAGTGTCGACACTTGTACTTAGAATATTTTGTAATCTTTTCTGTTCTTTGCTAAGTGTCGACACAGCTCCTTGTGTCGACACTTTCTTTAAGTGTAGAGTCTTCAACTGAGTGTCGACACATTGTGCTGGGTGTCGACACTTTCTTCAAGTGTTGACTCTTCTGGTTGTGTGTCGACACATTGTGCTGAGTGTCGACACATACTTCAAGTGTTGACTCCTTTGAGTGTGTGTCGACACATTGTGCTGAGTGTCGACACATTCTTCTTATGTTGACTCTGCTGATTGAGTGTCGACACATTGTGTTGAGTGTCGACACTTATCCTTAGTCTCTGCAGAATTTTGCTGAGTGTCGACACAACTCCAAGTGTCGACACTTTCTGATGTAGACTCAGCTCTTCTAGGTGTCGACACTTCTGCTAAGTGTCGACACAGCTTTTCTGCATTCTTCTTCACTGAGTGTCGACACAGCTCCAAGTGTCGACACTTTCTGTCTGGTGTCGACTCTTCTTCTCAGGTGTCGACACAATTACTCCAAGTGTCGACACTGCTTGTCTGGGTGTCGACACAAGCTTTCTCAAGTGTCGACACTTTCCCTCTGGGTGTCGACACATGGACTTAGAAACTTTTAGCTTCAGTCCAGTGAATATCTAACCTGCACAAGTAACTCAAACAAACATCAAATACATTATGATGTATATCATTGAGTTAGGTGAGGCTTCTTCAAATCAGGTACATTTGACCAATGTACCCAACAATCTCCCCCTATTTGGAGAAGTCATAACCCTTAGTCAATGATATACACCACTCATAATTAAAAATTAGAGAATGATGTAAAGCAGGTATATGTCAACAGGGTAAACTTAAACATGTAATAAAGCACACATGTATACTCATTAAACATTGCAGAACAAACAAGAAATAGACACATGCTTCTGAACAATCATGAGATATATTTATCAAAAATTGTTCTAACATTGTTTTAATACATTTCCATTGTTGTACAAAAATATTTCATATGTAAAAGATTACAACAATGTTTCTTAGTCTAATCTTAGTCTAGTTCTGATCAGGTTCTTTTATAACAATTCCTTTTCCAGGTTGGACTTTAGCCTTTACAGCAGCTGCAGCAGGCTCAGCATCAGCAGGCTTCTTGCCTTTGAGATCTTTCTTATCAGCCTTGATCTTTTGCCTCTCAAAGTAATGATAGGGCTTAGGAAAGTACTTGCTAGGCTCCACAGCTGTAGGAGGTAGCTTTCCTAACTTAGCCTTCCTTCTATGCTGGACAATGGCTTCCTGCCTAATCTCATGCTTCCTCCATTCTGCTTCTGAAAACCATTTGTTCCTTTCATGAGCATTGTCCTTGGCTGCTTTCCAGGCTGTGAGAATGATGTTCCTAGAAGTAGGGCTCCACTGTTCAAAATCTGGCTTCTGCTCAGCTAGTTCCCTAAACTTCTTCTTTGACAGCCTTGTCTCTTCTTCCTTGTCCAAAGCCTCTTGCATAGCTGCTGTAACAGGTTGAACAACCTTTTCCAGAACAACTTTGGACTCTCCAGCTGGGGGGCTATACATTGTGCTTACTTCTGCATGAACCATGTCAAAATCTGGAGGTGGATAAATCACCTGAGCTACTTCCTGTTGCTCACCTCCAAGATATGCACTTTGAATTCCAGATTCAGCAACATTATCATCATCACACAGGGGAGGATAGCCCAGTGTAGCTCCGATGGAGTTAGATATCCATTTGGCATGGTCAGAGCTAGCTTTGACTAACACCCTCTCCCCCTTTATGACTTCTTGTGCAACATGGTCTCTGACATCATCTTTCTGGAATCTGATCTGACTGTCCAAATACCTGATCCCATCTTTAAAATAAGGTCTAAGCTTTGTAAGCTGTTCAGAAATGACCTTCTATGAATCCTGGATTGCAGTCTTGACAGCAGCAATTTCTTCTTGAAATACTTTATCAAATTCAGCCTTAACTGCAGCAGATGATGTTGAAGGTTCAACAGTCTTATTCTTAAGTTCAGTGACTATAGCATTGTGGGATGCAGTCAAATTATCATTCATCCTTAATTGATTTTCCAGCACATAGCCTTGTTTCAATGCTATATCATCTATTTTTTCCTTTATCTTCTCTTGATGTGTTGCCAGAAACACCACTGCATTTCCACCCTTGTGGAAGCATTCATTCATCTCCTTTTTATTCAGGTTCATCTCAAACCTTATTGACTTGATGTCTTGAGCTAAGTCAAGCTGTAGGGACTTGTGGCCTTCATCCACATAAGCTTCTATTGCTTTCCTTTGTTCATCCATTTTGATTTGCAGTGCAATCAGTAGAGCACTATAGTCAACAGTTGGAGCTTGTTGAACTATAGGCTGTGGGGCTATTGATTGCAAGGCTTTCTTATAACTCTGACTTCTCCTCTTGAAGACATAGAGTTTCTTCTTTTTAGCTTGTTCAGTCTCATCTTCCTCAGACTCTGAAGTACTGGCTATATTCACCCTGTCCTTAGGGCTTGATGGTTGGTCAGCTTGCACATCAAGTGCTTTCTCACTTTCTTGCCTTATAGGCTCTTCCTGAACTTGCAGTGTCTCCCCCTCAGTAGCAGCATGCTTGTCCATGTCAAAATCCTCTTGATCTAAATTAAGAAATAGATCTTCCATTGTGTATTCAGCTGGAGACTGTACAGGAGAAGTACTGGGTTCATCAACTACTTTATCAGGAACTACTTCTTGTACTACTGATGTGTCTTGGAGAACAACATCTGGTTCTTGATTTGCTTGCTGAGTTTGCTGATGGACATCAGACAAATCAGAATCTATTACAGAAAAATTGAAAGTATTAAGATCAACAAGTACCTCTTGGATGAGGATGGTGGCTTGCTCACTCTCCAGTGTAGATGGTTCTTCTACACCTGGAAGCTCCCCCTGGCTTGGATCCCTAGGGATGGGGCTAGTGTGAGGGAGCTCCCCCTGAATCTCAGCCACATCTTGAGCAGCAGGGGTTTTGACTACTGTCTCCTCTTCTTGCTCATCAGGTGTGAACACCACCTGTTCTTCACTTTCAGAACTGCTTGAGTACTCTTGTGCCACAAATGCAGTTTTTCTCTTCTTCCTGGGAGGAGAATCTTTCTTAGTAACTTCCTTCTCAGGTGTAGGTATATCCTTTGACAGCACCCTGTCCCACCTAGAAAAGATCCTCATGTCCATCTTTCTCATGTGGTTGATTTTGCTACCTGCAGCAGTGCTCATTACCTCTGGTATTGTACCAGCCAGGTAGAGACTTAGTATTCTGCCCAGATTGGGCTTCTTCAGACTCTCCTTAATTTTCTCATACACAACCATTGACCAGTCTGTTTTTAGGTGGAAGATAATTCTGGTCATAACACTGAACATGGAGGCTGACACCCTGTCATGCCCTCCAGTCTTGCTGAGTATAACTTTGCCTACAATTTCAGACAGGAATTTTCCTTGGTTATTCATTCCTTTCCTGTTGAATACAGATCCTATCTTCATCTTAGGATCTAGACCACACCAGGTAAGTGCTTCCCTGGTCTTAGATGTAGTCACTTCCTCTTCTGCTTGAATTTTAGGTAGCTGAAGTACCTTTCTCAGAGTTTTGGGTGAAATCTTGACCTTGGTTCCATGCACTCTTGATTTGATTCTGTAACCTGAGTCATCTACAGAAGCTCCAGTAAGGAATTCAAGAACTTCCTTCTTCCATATTTTGGTTGGTTCTGAAACCAAGTACTCCAATCCAGAATCGGTGACTAGGGTTACCACCGATTTGATTTCTTGATCGCCATCGTCGAACGCCCCACGAACCAGCTCATAGCCTTCATTGACGTTCTCCTCGAGCTTGGGAGCCATTAGGGTTTGTAGAATTAGTCTTTAGAAAAGAGAAATGTCGACACAGTAGTTTGGTCTCGAAACTCTGAAAGCGTGTCGACAAACAAAGACATAATCCTATTTATACCTTTCTGGTTTGAAGACGAACAGACGGGATGGATTACTAAAGATGTGTCGACACTGGCAATAAGTGTCGACACTGACTTATAATGTCTCGACACTCATGTGTCGACACAAGTTTAGTCAACAGATTTTATGTGTCGACACTTGGTTATGTGTCGACACCACACTACTCGACATGTAGTCGAGACGTTACTTAGAAAATTTTGAGTAAAACTTAAGTGTCGACACCTCATTGGATGTGTCGACACCAACTCGACATGTGTCGACACTAACATTCTGAAGTGTCGACACCAACTTCCTAGATGTGTCGACACCATTTTCCTGAAGTGTCGACACTTACTATTCTGTGTCGACATAGACTTGTCTATGTGTCGACACCTTTTTACTTAGCCAATTTTTAGTTCAATTTTGAACCTATTGAACTTAGCTTCTTCTAAGGGCTTAGTAAACATATCAGCTATCTGATTATCAGTTTTAACATATTCAAGTGCAATATCATTTCTTTCTACATGCTCCCTAAGAAAGTGATATTTAATCTCAATATGTTTAGTTCTACTATGTGATACAGGATTATTAGCTATTGAAATAGCACTTGTAGAATCACAGAAAAGTGGAGTTCTACTTACCTGTAATCCATAGTCTTCTAGCTGATGTTGAATCCACAGAAGTTGAGCACAGCAACTTCCTGCAGCTACATATTCTGACTCAACTGTGGAGATAGCCACACTAGTTTGCTTCTTACTACTCCATGAAATGAGTCTTCCACCTAGGAATTGACAGGATCCAGTAGTGCTCTTTCTATCTTCTTTGCATCCTGCAAAGTCTGCATCTGAATAGCCTGTTAGATCAAAATCTCCATTCCTAGGGTACCAGAGGCCTAGATAAGGTGTGCCCTTTAGATATCTCAAAATCCTTTTGACTGCAGTCAAATGAGACTCTTTATGTAACACCTCCCCTGTAATAGACGTATAATATGGGTCCGGCCGGGGCCCCACAACATACGAACACCACAGCTTTAGTATTAAAAGTTGATATAGCTACCCAAACTCAAAACACTTGCACAACACAGCGGAAAACCAAGCACAACTAGAAGTTATCCACTAATCCAGAAGAGTAAACACATGGCCTTAAGGCCTTACATCAAATGTCCAAAAGGGGGGTATACAGTACAATCAAACATGAATGTGCTCAGCACTCCTAGTCTACCTCGGCATGCAAGCCGGACAAAAATAGTCTCAAACATACATCATCAAAAGTAGTGCTACAAAAGAGAAAACACTTCATGGGCTTAGGCCTTTTTGGCCGGCGTGCTAGCTCCTGCGTGCGATCCTTGCCCTGTAAAAATTATTAGTAACGTGGGTCAGCAAAGGCTGACCTCAAACTGTGTAACAACACATCTCCTCCCGGCCGCCCCTAACGGACCCCGGGGAACCCTCCAACCTGCAAGTCAGCACTTCATATGCAATATAAATTTCTATAAATAGAAAACATTAAAACAGGCTTGGATGTCTCAATCAACAAACATGTTCTCTACTGGTTGAGCATATAAAGAAAGGGCCTACTATGCAACATGAATGCAACACCCGGGCTTCACCCAAGGTACCCTAAACCGTATGCATCTAGCACAACATCACAACATTTGGGTACTCACATTTCCCCAACTGGCATAAAGCCGCAAACATTGAGGGAGACACAACTCCCTCACACGGCGCACAGGCCGCCACATGGAAATCTTGCCAAGGCCCCACCCGCTCGTGGGCTTAGCCCCGGGCTTGCCTGCAAGCTCTGACGTCTCATGTCAGGATTCCAACAACCACAGACTGACCGATTCTAAGAAGCCTTGCTGGACCCCACCAGCTCATGGCCTCTTTGCCCGGGCTTGCCCCAAGCTTGGCATTCTCGTCAGTCTCACAGAAGGGGACTAGTCTCGCCGGGACACTCTCCACACATGACGCACGTGTCACGGGATAGCCAGCCGACCACGGAGACATAGCCACGCCTTGGCACAACACAACCAAGACTAAACACATCGCAATCCCTCTTTGTACCGCAGCGTTCCCGCGCTCCAAGGAAAACATCTCCAACTCGTGCGGAGCTAACCTTGTCCACCAAGGAAACCATCTTCATTCTCATTTGGAGCTAACCTTGTTAAGGAAACCATCTACCACCACGAGGAGCTAACCTTGTCCGGGTTCGACTACATGTACTCTTTTCAAGCAAACGGGACAATCACCACCACAACACAAACGACAACTTGCCGCATCGGAAAACTCTACGAATCCCTAGTTCGTATGCAACATCACCGAGTCGGACTAACGGTCGCGACTACGGCTTCACCCACCATGCCTAATCCACTAGCGAAGCGGATCTCTAATGCAAAGATATGCCGGGGACGGACTCAATCGACCCGGAAGTCCCTCTTGAAACTTGGCAAGCCAAAACCCCTCTCATGTGAGAGTTTGGTGCCCAAAAATTAGAGAAAAGAAAACTAGATGATGTTAAACGTGCATCCTAAGGACCGAGAGGAGAGATGTCGTTACCTTCCGACTCCTCTTCCTTGCCATGGCAAAATAGCCGGATGGAACACTTCGCAATGCTCCAAGCTTGACGGATCCGGACTCGGCTCGCGATTCGGAGCTCCGAAACCCTTCCTACAGCCCAAGAGTTCTTCTTCTTCCTCCTTGCTCTAGTTTCTCTCAAGAACTAAGAAAGAGAGAACTTGAAAGAAAATGAGGATCTGTAACCCTAAGGTCGGACTTAACTGTCCAGGAGATGGCCTGAACCGTTAGATCCCAAAACCAGAAAAAGACTGGCTGCGATTCGCCTGGAAAATAAAAGACCTGGGCCGAACACGGCCTGGCACACGCCCGTGTCCAGGGCCGTGTGCCTCATTCGCCGTCTCAAATCGACGCGCCTGGAATCAGACACGGGCATTCGACACGCCCGTGTTCAATCCGACACGCCCGTGTCCCAAGTGACACGGCCGTGTGGCCTGCCGTGTGTCTCCAACGACACGGCCCCAACACCAACCCGAGAGATGACACGGCCTGGGACACGCCCGTGTCCCAAGCCATGTGCCCCAGTCTCGACACACTCTCGAGCAAAAGTGTCGACACTTGGGCCGAGTGTCGACAAGGCCTCGACACGCCCTGCGACACGCCCGTGTCGCAGGCCGTGTGCCCCACTCTCGACACTCTGTCGAGCACAAAGTGTCGACACTTGGGCCGAGTGTCGACACGGCCTCGACATGCCCTGCGACACGCCCGTGTCGCAGGCCGTGTGCCTCACTCTCGACACTCTGTCGAGCACAAAGTGTCGACACTTGGGCCGAGTGTCGACACGGCCTCGACACGCCCTGCGACACGCCCGTGTCGCAGGCCGTGTGCCTCACTCTCGACACTCTGTCGAGCACAAAGTGTCGACACTTGGGCCGAGTGTCGACACGGCCTCGACACGCCCTGCGACACGCCCGTGTCGCAGGCCGTGTGCCTCCTGCCAGAACCCAAAAATTTTCCAGAACAGCAGACTGAACCTCTTGCAAAAACTGGGGTGTTACAACTCTCCCCCACTTAACTGAATTTCGTCCCGAAATTACAAAACAAAAGGGTACAAAACTTAAATTGTACCTGACAAAAATAGTTCTGGATAGTCCTCTAGCATGGCCTGTTCTCGCTCCCACGAGAACTCCTCACGACCGCAGTTGTCCCAACGAACTTTCACAAGTTTAACTTCTTTATTCCGCAGCTGCCGAATCTCCGAATCTTCTATAGCGATTGGAAGGACTCGCGTCCTCAAATCTTCGTCAATCGGCACCGGTGCCGGCTCCATCACCACGCTAGCCTCCACCAAGGCTTTCCTCAACACGGAGACGTGGAAGACGTCATGTAATCCACTCAAATCTGCGGACAATGCCAAACGATAGGCTGCTTCTCCTACCCGCTCAACAATTTCAAAAGGCCCCAAAAACCTTGGACTCAACTTCTTGAGTCGGCGAATCCGCGAGACGCCTTTGAACGGCTTGACCTTCAGGTAAACCCAATCACCAACTGCAAACTCTAACTTCCGGTGACGAACATTGAAATACTTTGCTTGTCTGTCTTGAGCCACCTTCATACGCTCTTGGATGGTCCGTACCATCTCACAAGCGTCAACTACTGCATCCTTTCCCAAACGTTTGGTGTCTCCCGCCTCTGCCCAAGACATTGGCGTTCGACACCGCCTCCCATACAAAGCTTCGTAAGGCGCCATCTTTATACTAGCTTGAAAACTGTTGTTGTACGCAAATTCTACCATGAAGAGGTGATCCTCCCACCTCTTGCCAAAATCAAGAACGCACATCCTCAACATATCCTCCATAGTACGGTTCGTTCTCTCCGTTTGCCCATCAGTTTGAGGATGAAACGCCGTACTGAACTTTAGCTTCGTGCCCAAGCTCTTCTGAACAAGTCTCCAGTCCTTGGACGTAAACCGTCCATCGTGATCACTGACTATGCTCTTCGGAATTCCGTGCAGTCGCACAATGTTGCGAACATACAACTCCACCAGCTTCTCCACGCTGTCCTCTTTCCGGTTCGGGATGAAGTGAGCCACCTTGGTTAGGCGGTCCACGATCACCCAAATAGCATCATTCCCATGCTGCGATCTAGGCAAACCATGCACAAAGTCCATGGAGATGTCCTCAAATTTCCATTCAGGAATTGGAAGGGGCTTCAGGAACCCGCCCGGTTTCTGACATTCGGCCTTCACTAAGGCACATGTTTGGCAACGACTCACATACAAAGCCACATCTCGCTTCAACCCCGGCCACCAAAAGGATTTCTTCATATCCAAGTACATCTTTGTACTGCCCGGGTGAATGGAGTACTTTGAGAAGTGAGCCTCAAACATCAACTCCTCACGGAGATTGCCAAACTGCGGTACACAAACCCTTCCGCCCTTTCTCAAGATTCCCCCGATCATCTCCCAGGTGCTGCTCTCGCCCGTTTGAGCCTCCAACACAAAAGGTTGAAACTCCACATCTAATCGAGTCGCTTCCCGAATACGATCGGACAAGTCGCTTTGCACTTCAATCCAGTTCAACCGAGCCACGCTAGACTCGCCTCTCGCAACACATTCCAAACCAAGGGGCTCCCATTCCCGTACCAACCGCTCGTCATGAGCTTCGATCCAATTTCCTAACCCCGAGTACTTTCTACTCAACGCATCTGCCACCACATTGGCTTTACCCGGCGTGTACTGAATCGTCACTTAGTAGTCTCCAAGAAACTCAACCCATCTGCGTTGCCGCATGTTCAAGTCCTTTTGATCCAAGAGATACTTCAGGCTTTTATGGTCCGTGAAGATCTCCACCCTTGCGCCATAAACATAATGCCGCCAAATTTTCAGCGCGAAGATTACTGCCGCCAACTCCAAGTCATGGACGGGGTAATTCCTCTCATGAGGTTTCAGCTGTCTAGACCCAAAAGCTATCACCTTGCCATGTTGCACCAAAACGCAACCCAAACCGCATCCCGATGCGTCACTGAAAATTTGAAATCCATCGGTCCCTTGCGGTAAACTCAAGACCGGAGCCATCATAAGCCTCTCCTTTAGTGCCTCGAATGCTTGACCGCACTCTGGGGTCCACACAAATTTATGGTCTTTGCGAGTGAGAGAGGTGAGGGGTAGAGCTATCTTCGAGAAATTCTCCACGAATCTCCTATAATACCCGGCTAGTCCAAGAAAACTTCGGACTTCCGCCACGGTCCTCAACACCGGCCAATCTCTGATGGCCTCCACTTTCGCTGGATCCACTGCCACCCCATCACCACTAATCACGTGGCCCAAAAATGCCACCTTCTCCAACCAGAACTCGCATTTGGAGAATTTTGCATACAACTCATTCTCCCTCAACACTTGCAAAACTATTCTCAAGTGGGTCTCATGCTCCACTTCCGATTTGGAATACACCAAGATGTCATCGATGAAGACAACCACAAACGAATCCAAGTAATCCCGAAATACTCGATTCATCAGATCCATGAACACCGATGGTGCGTTCGTCAGCCCGAACGGCATCACCGTAAACTCAAAGTGCCCATACCTTGTACCAAAGGCAGTTTTGGGTATGTCCTCATCCCGAATTCGTAGCTGATAGTATCCTGACTTCAAGTCCAACTTTGAATATACCACTGACCCCACCAATTGGTCAAACAGGTCGTCTATCCGAGGGATCGGATACTTATTCTTGACGGTCAACTTATTAAGCTCCCGGTAGTCTATGCACAGGCGCATGCTACCGTCTTTCTTCTTTACAAACAACACCGGTGCGCTCCACGGTGAAGAACTGGGTCTAATATACCCCTGCTCCAATAATTCCTGCAACTGTACCTTAAGTTCCGCCAACTCCTTTGGTGCCATCCTAAAAGGAGGACGTGACACCGGTCTAGCCTCCGGCACTAGCTCGATCGAAAAGTCGATCTCCCGCCGAGGAGGTGCTCCAGGAAGTTCATCCGGAAACACATCCTTGAACTCTGCCACCACAGGCACTTCCTCAATCGACAGTTGGGAGAGACGAACCTCAAATAACGCTACAAGCGCTACACCACCCTGGTTAACCGCCCGCACCAACTGCATGGCCGATATCAGGGAACAGGCCACTCCACCAAGGCCCTCAAACTTGACTTCTGTTTGCCCTTTACTCCTTAAGGTCACCACCTTAGAAAGGCAGTCAATACTGGCGCGCTGCTCTGCAAGCCAGTCCATACCCAAAATGACATCGAACTCTACTAATGGTAACACTGCCGCTTCCAGAGCGAAGACAACTCCGTCTAGCTCCCAACAAATGCGCCCTTTAGCCCCGGTGGTCATAGATGACCCATTGGGCATGCGCACTTTCAACTCTGCTCCCGACGAGAAAGACTCAACTCCTATTCTCCGGATGAAGCTCTCCGCAAGAAAGGAGTGCGATGCTCCAGTATCAAACAATACCCTAGCGGGGTATCCGGAAACTAACACGAAGCCTACAACATAAACATTACACAAAAGTCTAAAAGGATGAAGCACAAAATTTAAACTCAAATTCTTTTCATACCTGTCACCACATCCGTCTGGCGGATCGCTTCTTGCTGTCCAAGGTTGTAGGCCCTTGGTTGCACCGGTTAGAACCGAGAAGCGCTCGACTCCGCCATCTTTCCTTTCTCTGCAGCACTGGGGCCCGAGCGCACAGACTGCTCCTGCTTTGACTCTTGCCCCGCTCCCCCTTGCTGACAAGCACGGGCTATGTGCCCAACCTTCCCGCAGTTGTAGCACGTCGGCGGTCCCCTAGAGTGGGAACCCCCAGGCGTCCAGTTGCTCCTCTCACCAGATCTGGAAGTGGAAGGCTTCTTCCTCCACCTACTCCCATCAGACTTTCCATGAGATTGGGAAGGCTTCCCGTCCCCTTGCTTGGGAGTAAAACCCTTACGGTGTTGGGTTCGCTCCAAATCATTCTCCAAACTCCTGGCGGCTTCAACTAGCTCATTAAATCCCGCCCTCTTCATGGAGATGAGGGGTTGTCTCAGATTTTCCCTCAACCCTTGGTAGAAGAGGTTATCCCTCTCTACATCATCCGCCATTGTCGTTCCCGCATAACGACCCAAACGGGTGAACTCTTGCACGTACTCATCTACTGTCTTGTCTCGCTGCATTAGATGCAGAAACTGCCTCTGCAGGGCCAACCGAGTTGAAACTGGGATATACCTCTTAAGAAAAGCGTCCCCAAACTCTTCCACTGACGGGGTGCGTCCCGGAAACTGGCGGCCGCTATGGGCCACCCACCATAACTTGGCATCCCCTTCCAACATGAAAGCCGCATACTCAGCTTTCTTTTCCTCTGGCGTCTCTGCCGCCCTTAACAGTTCTTGAATACGAACCCACCAGTCCTCCGCATCTGTTGGCGTTCCAGTACCCTTGAAGGACGGGGGATGGAAACTCAGGAAGTACTTCATGTGTCGATCTCCATGTCCGACAACTACCCTCTCCGCCAAAGGCTCCACTCGCCTGGCTTCTCCTCCTGGCACGGCCGTTGCCGTATCTGGTGTGGCAGGGGTTGCCACCTGAGCTGCAGCCGCCGCTTGGGCTGCTACCATCGCTTCTGCAAGCATACGGCAGAAGTCGGCCGGGTTTACACCCGTGCCCAAAAGGCCTGGAGCAGTAGCACTGCTCGCCGAGAGATCATCCCTTGCTCTTGAAGTGCCCGCCTCGTTGCTTGCACTCTTCAGGAAGACAAGAAATAAGGGATTAGTCTCCAAACTCAAGATCAAAAACATAAGGACACTCATGGTCTCACGTTACTCTTATGTGGATAACTTCTCTACGCACTGACCTTGACTCAACCTCGCTTTGATACCAAATTGTAACACCTCCCCTGTAATAGACGTATAATATGGGTCCGGCCGGGGCCCCACAACATACGAACACCACAGCTTTAGTATTAAAAGTTGATATAGCTACCCAAACTCAAAACACTTGCACAACACAGCGGAAAACCAAGCACAACTAGAAGTTATCCACTAATCCAGAAGAGTAAACACATGGCCTTAAGGCCTTACATCAAATGTCCAAAAGGGGGGTATACAGTACAATCAAACATGAATGTGCTCAGCACTCCTAGTCTACCTCGGCATGCAAGCCGGACAAAATAGTCTCAAACATACATCATCAAAAGTAGTGCTACAAAGAGAAAACACTTCATGGGCTTAGGCCTTTTTGGCCGGCGTGCTAGCTCCTGCGTGCGATCCTTGCCCTGTAAAAATTATTAGTAACGTGGGTCAGCAAAGGCTGACCTCAAACTGTGTAACAACACATCTCCTCCCGGCCGCCCCTAACGGACCCCGGGGAACCCTCCAACCTGCAAGTCAGCACTTCATATGCAATATAAATTTCTATAAATAGAAAACATTAAAACAGGCTTGGATGTCTCAATCAACAAACATGTTCTCTACTGGTTGAGCATATAAAGAAAGGGCCTACTATGCAACATGAATGCAACACCCGGGCTTCACCCAAGGTACCCTAAACCGTATGCATCTAGCACAACATCACAACATTTGGGTACTCACATTTCCCCAACTGGCATAAAGCCGCAAACATTGAGGGAGACACAACTCCCTCACACGGCGCACAGGCCGCCACATGGAAATCTTGCCAAGGCCCCACCCGCTCGTGGGCTTAGCCCCGGGCTTGCCTGCAAGCTCTGACGTCTCATGTCAGGATTCCAACAACCACAGACTGACCGATTCTAAGAAGCCTTGCTGGACCCCACCCGCTCATGGCCTCTTTGCCCGGGCTTGCCCCAAGCTTGGCATTCTCGTCAGTCTCACAGAAGGGGACTAGTCTCGCCGGGACACTCTCCACACATGACGCACGTGTCACGGGATAGCCAGCCGACCACGGAGACATAGCCACGCCTTGGCACAACACAACCAAGACTAAACACATCGCAATCCCTCTTTGTACCGCAGCGTTCCCGCGCTCCAAGGAAAACATCTCCAACTCATGCGGAGCTAACCTTGTCCACCAAGGAAACCATCTCCATTCTCATTTGGAGCTAACCTTGTTAAGGAAACCATCTACCACCACGAGGAGCTAACCTTGTCCGGGTTCGACTACATGTACTCTTTTCAAGCAAACGGGACAATCACCACCACAACACAAACGGCAACTTGCCGCATCGGAAAACTCTACGAATCCCTAGTTCGTATGCAACATCACCGAGTCGGACTAACGGTCGCGACTACGGCTTCACCCACCATGCCTAATCCACTAGCGAAGCGGATCTCTAATGCAAAGATATGCCGGGGACGGACTCAATCGACCCGGAAGTCCCTCTTGAAACTTGGCAAGCCAAAACCCCTCTCATTTGAGAGTTTGATGCCCAAAAATTATAGAAAAGAAAACTAGATGATGCTAAACGTGCATCCTAAAGACCAAGAGGAGAGATGTCGTTACCTTCCGACTCCTCTTCCTTGCCATGGCAAAATAGCCGGATGGAACACTTCGCAATGCTCCAAGCTTGACGGATCCGGACTCGGCTCGCGATTCGGAGCTCCGAAACCCTTCCTACAGCCCAAGAGTTCTTCTTCTTCCTCCTTGCTCTAGTTTCTCTCAAGAACTAAGAAAGAGAGAACTTGAAAGAAAATGAGGATCTGTAACCCTAAGGTCGGACTTAACTGTCCAGGAGATGGCCTGAACCGTTAGATCCCAAAACCAGAAAAAGACTGGCTGCGATTCGCCTGGAAAATAAAAGACCTGGGCCGAACACGGCCTGGCACACGCCCGTGTCCAGGGCCGTGTGCCTCATTCGCCGTCTCAAATCGACGCGCCTGGAATCAGACACGGGCATTCGACACGCCCGTGTTCAATCCGACACGCCCGTGTCCCAAGTGACACGGCCGTGTGGCCTGCCGTGTGTCTCCAACGACACGGCCCCAACACCAACCCGAGAGATGACACGGCCTGGGACACGCCGGTGTCCCAAGCCGTGTGCCCCAGTCTCGACACACTCTCGAGCAAAAGTGTCGACACTTGGGCCGAGTGTCGACACGGCCTCGACACGCCCTGCGACACGCCCGTGTCGCAGGACGTGTGCCCCACTCTCGACACTCTGTCGAGCACAAAGTGTCGACACTTGGGCCGAGTGTCGACACGGCCTCGACACGCCCTGCGACACGCCCGTGTCGCAGGCCGTGTGCCTCACTCTCGACACTCTGTCGAGCACAAAGTGTCGACACTTGGGCCGAGTGTCGACACGGCCTCGACACGCCCTGCGACACGCCCGTGTCGCAGGCCGTGTGCCTCACTCTCGACACTCTGTCGAGCACAAAGTGTCGACACTTGGGCCGAGTGTCGACACGGCCTCGACACGCCCTGCGACACGCCCGTGTCGCAGGCCGTGTGCCTCCTGCCAGAACCCAAAAATTTTCCAAAACAGCAGACTGAACCTCTTGCAAAAACTGGGGTGTTACACTTTAGGGCAGGCTTGATACCTGGCACAAACACATGTAGCATACATGATGTCAGGTCTACTAGCAGTCAAGTATAAAAGGGAGCCAACTATCCCTCTATACAAGGTTTCATCTACAGGTTTCCCTGCATCATCCTTGCTAAGAGACATACTTGACCCCATAGGAGTCTTCATGGTACTGGATGAATCCATACCATACTTCCTTATGAGTTCTAGGGTGAACTTGGACTGACATATGGATAGACCACTTTCAGTCTGTTTAACTTGGAGACCCAAGAAAAACTTCAGTTCTCCCATACTACTCATCTCAAATTGACCTTGCATAAGTTTTGCAAACTTTTTGCAAAGGCTGCTTTCAGTAGACCCAAATATAATGTCATCTATATATATTTGTACTAGTATGACTTTGCCTCTAGATTCCCTAAGGAATAGAGTCTTATCTATTTTCCCCCTTGTGAACTTGTTCTCAATGAGGAAACTAGATAGGGTTTCATACCAAGCTCTAGGAGCTTGCTTTAACCCATACAATGCTTTCCTAAGTCTATAGACATAATGAGGTTGAGTTGGATCAACAAAACCTGATGGCTGCTCCACATAGACTTCTTCTTTCAAATTACCATTTAGGAATGCTGACTTGACATCCATTTGGTATACCTTGAATCCTTGATAGGTTGCATAGGCCAAGAACATCCTTATGGCCTCCAGTCTGGCTACTGGGGCAAAGGTTTGATCAAAATCAATACCTTCTTCTTGCCTATATCCTTTTGCAACCAGTCTTGCTTTATTCTTAATGATGACCCCTTGTTCATCTAACTTATTTCTGTAGATCCACTTAGTTCCTATAACATTGTGGTCTTTAGGTTTAGGAACCAGTTCCCAAACCTTGCACCTTTTGAACTGATTAAGTTCTTCTTGCATAGCTTCAGTCCACTGTGGATCTTGTATAGCTTCTTCAAATTTCTTTGGTTCTATTTGAGACAGAAAACTTGAATATACTACAGCATTCTGATTTCTGCTCCTTGTCTGAACACCTTGTCTTGGATCTCCAATAATCAGCTCTACTGGATGATCTCTTAGATGCCTGTGGGCTGGAGGCATCCTTACTTCTGGTTGAACTTCTTGAGCATCTTCATCATGCTGAGTTCCTTGTACTTCTTCAGCTCCTGGTACATGTAGTTCTCCCCCTGGACATAAGTCATCTTCTTCTACTTGCTGTCTTGCAACAGGTACATCTTCTATGGTTAGCTTGTCCATCTTCTTAGTAAGACCTGTGGGGCTGCACACACTACTAGACAACTCATTGTTAATAAGTTTTGTCTCATCAAAAACTACATGCACAGACTCCTCTACAACTTGTGTAGTCAAGTTGTAGACTCTATAAGCCTTACTATAATTGCTGTACCCAACAAACACTCCCTCTTGGGACATGGCAGCAAACTTAGTTAAGTAAGACTTTCCATTGTTAAGTATGAAGCATTTGCAACCAAAAATCCTGAAATAGGATAGGTTTGGTTTCCTGCCTTTCACAACTTCATAGGGGGTCTTATTTAACCTTTTAGTGATGGTAGCCCTATTTATCACATGGCATGCAGTGTTAACTGCTTCAGCCCAGAAATACTCAGGCAGTGATGTATCACTAAGTAGGGTTCTACCAGCCTCTATCAAGGTTCTATTCTTCCTCTCAGCAATGCCATTTTGCTGAGGTGTTCTAGGTGAAGAGAATTCTTGAAATATCCCAAAGTCTTCACATAGTTTTGTCATGCTTTCAGATTGAAACTCAGTACCATGGTCACTTCTAATTTTGACCACAGTACTATTTAGTTCATTCTGAATTTGCTTGACAGCTGTAGAAGACACTAGGTGTTTCAGATTTCTTCCTTAAGAAGAACACCCAGGAAAACCTTGAGTAGTCATCAACAACTACAAAGGTATAGACCTTCCTACCTAAGCTGTGAACTGGCATTGGACCAAAGAGATCCATATGCAAGAGGTATAAGCACCTCACATCATCTTTGTTCTCAATGCTTTTAAAGGTGGATTTGGTCTGCTTGCCCTTTTGACAAGCTGAGCAAATGCCATCTTTAACACACTTAACTTGAGGACCATTCCTCACTAACTCTTTGCTAAAGAGTTTGCTAATAGCCTTGTAATTAAGATGGGCAAGCCTCTTGTGTCATTTGACACATTGAGAGACTGTCTCATCAGCTACAAGACAAACAGGAGAACCATTGTTCTCAATCATGATGTCTAGACAGTAGACATTCCTCTTTCTATATCCTGTCAAAATGATCTCTTGATCACTTGACCTCTTGATATGACAACCATTTTTAACAAATGAGATGTCATACCCTACATCACTTAACTGACTTATACTTATAAGGTTGTGTTTCAACCCTTTAACATAAGCCACTTGAGTAATGGTAACAAGGTTTGAAGAAATGTTACCAAACCCTTTGATGATTCCTTTTTCAGAACCACCAAAGGTCACTTTAGGACCATTTTTGATTGGAATGTAGTCCTTCAGTAGTCCCCTTGTTCCAGTCATATGTCTGGAACATCCACTATCCAAGTACCATGTTGGGGTATGGCCACTTGGATTCACCTGCAAAACAAATTAATGAACCTTAGAACCCAAAGTAAACTTGGGTCCTTGGTGATTGTTAGTTTGCAACATGACATAGCTACCTACTGGCTTTCCACCAGGTAGCTTGCTACTCCCATTGGCACTTGCATTGTGCCAACAGTCCAAGGCAAAGTGGCCAACTTTGCCACATCACCTGCATTCAAACTTGTTGTACCTTTGCTTAGGTACAGACTTGGCTGTCTTGACAACAGCAGGCTTATTGAATGTTGGGGCTTTGCCCTTGGACTTGGACTGATCCTGAACAGTCCTTGCTGGTTTAATAAAACCCAATCCAGCCTTTCCTTTATGATGAACAAATTCATCAATCAAGGGTAGCACTGATTTAGGTTTTGAAAACCTAGCAACTAGCTCTCTTTCCTTCTAAAGATTGATCTCCAGTCTCTTAATTTGATCATTTTTATAGGTGATAGTTCCCATCTGAATCACAGTAATGTGTTTCAGCCTGGCTACCTCATTGAGCTTTTGATCAAAGTTCTTCTCAAAATCTATTGCAGCTGCCTTGAGATCAGCAATCTCCTTTGCCTGACTTTTGGCTAGGGTCTTTCTTTTCTTATAGGCTTGCAACAGTACTTTATATTCATCTAAGAGCTGATGAATATCTCCCTCAGATTCAGAAACACTTCCATCACTTGATGAAGATGAATCTGACTCTGAACTAGAGCTGGAATCTGAACTTTGAGTTGGACTTTGTACCTGACTAGGTCCTGGCTGCTCCAGGATTTTGGTACTTTCAGTCAATGCCATCAGTCCTTGGCACTGACACTCTTCTTATTCATAGATTGATTCCATGATCTGCATAAACTCTTCTTCTTCTTCAGCAAATAGCCCTATGTAGGCTTCAGCATCTGTCTCAGTGTCTGAAGAAGAAATGTCTGAAAGAGTCTTCTCATTCTTTGCAACAAAGGACTTCTCCTTCTTTCCTTTGAAGTGAGTCTTCTTTTTGTCACTGGATTCTTTTCTTCTCTCAGGACAATCTGCAATAACATGACCCTGTCTATTGCAGCAGTAACACACTATCTTAGACCCATTTGCCTTGCTAGTCTTTGTCTTTTTCTTGTCCTTCTTTGAAGGCTTCTTCTCCTGATATTGGACTTCTTTCCCTTTGGAAAATGAAGGTCTGGACCTCCACTGTTTCTTCTTCAGGAATTTCTGAAAATGTCTGGTGAATGCAGCAAAGTCTTCATCACTTTCACTGCTTGTAGACTTTGTGCTAACAGACTCATCAGATTCTGATTCAACTACCTCTGGAGGAGGAGTTGATGACTTAGTCCTGCCCTTTCTAGGTACTTCTGACTTGAAGGCAACAGTCCTTTCCCTGTGCTCAGTCCTTGTTGATTTTTCCTCCTCTTTTCTCACTGACAGCTGCATCTCATAAGACAACAACTTGCCAAACAGTGTGGGAGGAGGAATTTCTCCCAACTTTGCCATTTCTCTGATGGCACAGATCTTGGTGTCCCAATCTTTGGTTAGGGACCTTAAGAACTTATCATTCAATTCATAGTTAGTGAACTCTCTTCCATAGGACATGAGTTCATTAACAATTCTATAGAACTTCTTGTAGCATTCAGTGATGCTATCTCCTCTTCCTTGCCTAAAGCTCTCATACTCTTGATTAAGCAAGGACTTCCTATCTTGCCTAACTTCTTCAGAACCTTCCATATAGACAATGATAGTATCCCACATCTCTTTTGCTGTTTTACAGTGAATTAAGTTCTGAAAAGTGGCATCATCAATGGCACTTACTATAATGTTTTGTGCCCTCTTGTCCATAGTGGCTAGGACAATTTCATCCTTAGTCATCTCAGAGAAATCCTTTGGAGTTCTCTGTGTAGCATCCAAAACTGAAACCTTCATGGGCACATATGGCCCCTCTTTGACTGTGATGTAGATTCTAGGGTCAGAGGCCTCCATAAATAGCCTAACCCTTTCTTTCCAGATCCCAAAGATCTCTTTTCTGCATATGGGCAGTTTCATTGAACCCAATTCCTTGTGATTCTCTGAAGAACCCATGTTTCTTGATTTTCTTGAAACTGTGTTCTGACTTACACTGAATCTGCCAAACTGGATCTCCTCAGACAGTTAGTCCTTTTTGAGGAACCTGGCTCTGATACCACTTGAAAGATATGGTACCTAAACACCTAGAGGGGGGGGGGGGTGAATAGGTGACCTAAACCTTTTTGAAACTTTGTTGGCAGCAAAACAGTTATCTCACAGATTTCTACAGCTAACAGCAATAACAAAATATAAACTGCTAATCCACAGCACAGCACAGCACAGCAGACACACAAATTTATAGTGGTTCCCCAATCTTTGGGTACATCCACTTTCCCCCTTCGCCTATCTAGCAGTGTACTAGATTCGGCCAAACTTCTCCACTATCTCAGAACCCAACTAGGTTCCTACACCTCAGGCCCAAAGCCTTACACTCAGCCACCAAGGCCTACACTCAGCCACCCAGGCCTACACTCAGCCAATCAAGGCCTACTCTCAGCCAATTAAGGCCTACACTCAGAGTTCTTCAACTCCTACACTCAAGCAACCAAGCCCTACCCTCAGCCTTTATAATATAGGCTTACAATTCACTCAGATCCAATGGATCCTACAAGTTAAAATTGAATTACAATAACTAACTCTACAACTCAGAAAATAAGAGAGGAGTTGAGAGTTTCTTGAAGAGTTCTTGGAAAAACTCAGCTAGATCCAAACTGACTTAGCTTCCTTCAAAGCTTCTTGAGTAGAACTGAATTAGTCTGAATCCTCTACAGTTGATCCTTGACCTCTGCTTCTTGAGATCCAGATGATTCTGAATCCTTCTTCTCAGCCTTAGTTCCAAAGACTGAATTCTTGATTGGAGCTCTCTCTCTCCAACTTCTTAGATCTGCTGTTGGACAGCAAGATCTTCTTGTGTTGATACTCTGTGTACTACTTTTCTGATTACTTGAATAATCTGATCTATTACTTCAAAATAGCTTCAACAAACTTCTTATTAACACCTCATCAACTTGTTATCTGTAAACAGTCTGTGCCTATTTATAGGCCTTCTTCATGGTAACCGGCTGGTCCGGTTCATAACTGACTTCTGACATTTCTGACAGTTGCTGTAGACCGGCTGGATTGGCAGCTGTCATGTCAACCAGTCACTTCTTGAAATTCTCTAACTGTCAGATAGTGTCGAGACTTTCTGTTCTTAAGTGTCGACACTTATAGACCAAGTGTCGACACATGTTGTGTCAGTGTCGACACAAGTCTACAAGGTGTCGACACAACTCCTTGTATGTCTCGACACAGATTCTTCTTCAAGTGTCGACACTGAAATTAAGTGTCGACACAAGTACTTGATCTTCTGTAACTTGTTGAATTCTTCTAAGTGTCGACACATCTCCTTTGTGTCGACACATCTTCATGTGTTGAAACTGTCAAGTGTCGACACTGCTTCTTGGTGTCGACACAACTCCTTCAATTTTGTTTCTTCAGCTGAGTGTCGACACATTCCCTTAGTGTCGACACTTGTACTTAGAATATTTTGTAATCTTTTCTGTTCTTTGCTAAGTGTCGACACAGCTCCTTGTGTCGACACTTTCTTTAAGTGTAGAGTCTTCAACTGAGTGTCGACACATTGTGCTGGGTGTCGACACTTTCTTCAAGTGTTGACTCTTCTGGTTGTGTGTCGACACATTGTGCTGAGTGTCGACACATACTTCAAGTGTTGACTCCTTTGAGTGTGTGTCGACACATTGTGTTGAGTGTCGACACATTCTTCTTATGTTGACTCTGCTGATTGAGTGTCGACACATTGTGTTGAGTGTTGACACTTGTCCTTAGTCTCTGCAGAATTTTGCTGAGTGTCGACACAACTCCAAGTGTCGACACTTTCTGATGTAGACTCAGCTCTTCTAGGTGTCGACACTTCTGCTAAGTGTCGACACAGCTTTTCTGCATTCTTCTTCACTGAGTGTCGACACAGCTCCAAGTGTCGACACTTTCTGTCTGGTGTCGACTCTTCTTCTCAGGTGTCGACACAATTACTCCAAGTGTCGACACTGCTTGTCTGGGTGTCGACACAAGCTTTCTCAAGTGTCGACACTTTCCCTCTGGGTGTCGACACATGGACTTAGAAACTTTTAGCTTCAGTCCAGTGAATACCTAACCTGCACAAGTAACTCAAACAAACATCAAATACATTATGATGTATATCATTGAGTTAGGTGAGGCTTCTTCAAATCAGGTACATTTGACCAATGTACCCAACAACAAGGAGTTGTGTCGACACCATCAAGGCTAGTGTCGACACTTAGTCTACTTGTGTCGACACTTAGTCTATTTGTATCGACACATAATGACTATCTGTCTCGACACTTTTAGACAGTGACAGTGATTTCAAGAAGTGACTGGATGACTTGACAGCTGTCATTTCAACCGGTCAACTGCAATTGTCAAAGCTGCCAGAAGGTTGTTAGAAACCGGATCAGCTGGTTACCTTGGAGGAAGACTATATAAAGACCTTTCTCCTTCAACAGAAATGGATTGATCACAATTAATGAGATCTGAATCTCAAGACAGAAGTTGATTGAAGATCATCTTCACAGGAGATTCAACCCTACTGAGTTCTAATTCAAGAAGCTTTGAAGAAAGCTAAGGGAGGTTGATCTCTGCCATGTTCTTCCAAGAACTCATCAAGAACTCAGTCAACTCATCTCTCTCTGTCAGAGTTGTGGTTAATTACCTTGTATAATCAAATTCCTATAGGATCTTGTATATATCTGTGCTGTAAGCCTATTTTATAAAGGCTAAGTGTAGGAGACTGTGTGCTCTGAGTGTAGGTCTTGTTGAAGACTGAGGTAGGGCCTTGTGCCTGAGTTGTAGGAGACTTTGTTCTCTGAGTGTAGGTCTTGTTGAAGACTGAGTGGTAGGGCTTTTTGCCTGAGTTGTAGGAGTGGGGACACTCTGAGTTGCAGGAACCTGTTTGGGGTTCTGAACTGTAAGATCTGAGGATCTGAGGAGAAGTGCTGAAGTTAGGCCGAATCTAGTACACTACTAGATAGGCGAAGGGGGAAAGTGGATGTACCCAGACCTTGGGGAACCACTATAAAAATCTGTGTGCACTCTGTGTTTGTTTATTTCTGTGATTGCTGAGCTAGTTGTGCTGAATTGCTATAGAAAATTGCAAATACAGGTTTAGTTGTTCAGTGTTTCTGCCTTAAATTTAAAAAGATAAAGTTCACCTATTCACCCCCCCCCCCTCTAGGTGGTTAGGCACTATTTCTTTCACTTAGTGCCCCTAGCTCGAGTCTTGGTATGCCATAGATGGAAACGTGACGTGATTTTTCACTTTACTTCTCTTGTGATAACATAGTGATTTATTGAGATAAAATATGTAATGAAGGTTATTTCTACTTGATGTTTTCTCTTTTGATGCTACACTTTCACACGTAATTGCACTATCTAACGCTTCCATGTATAAGAATTGGACTGACACTGCATTGTATATCTATAGCATGTAGGTACTAGTACACGATTTCTACTCTTGATTATTATAATATTACATTGTGTTTGACTCTATAACTCTCTTAACATTGCATTCTACATCGTTGTGTGTTGTATTTAACCTGTGCTGTCCAATTTTTTAACTCTAAAAACTCTAATAATTTTTTTTCTGCGTACTCCGCTCATTTGTTGACCTGTATGCTTTATACTCTCTGATTTGTGTTTGGTCACCCCTATTGTATTTCCCCTCTCGATTCATTATTTATAATGTGCGTGGAGGCTGCTGCTATGGCATGCAAAAGCGAGCCAAAGTCGTTGTCGAAATCGAGCGGGCAAAAGCGGAAGCCCGAGACACTTCCTCCTACACCTCCTCCTAAGAAGCCAAAAACCCTAGATCTCTCCAAGGGCAAGGAGGTCATCCCAGATCATCCCCCGAGTGTCTCGGTTGTTTGAGAGACTACCGGGAAGGAGACCGACGAGATCGGCGGGACCTCGGCGGCGAGAGAGAAACCAGATCCCATAGGCCACCGAAACTTTGGCCTGGGCGAGAAGCTGCTGGATGATGACGGTGAGCCCCTATTGGTTTAGGACCATGAGATAAATAGGACCCACATCTCCACCATCCTCCCCTCCTATCAGGAGGGCGAGACCGGGTCCCGCCAAGCCTACGCACTCGTCTTCAGGCTATATGGGCTGGACAGTGCCGCCTACTATGACGACGTGCGCATGCATACACTCTCCTATGAGAGTCTGCGAGCCCAGCTTTGTGCCGTCGCGCTCACCCATATGACGGCTCACTACGGCATCCGCCTGTCACGGTAGGTGGTCGATGTTAGTGACGCACGGTCGACACTCTCCAAAGATTTGGCAGCCCTGAAGGAGAAGTCGGCCGTTGCCACGAACAGTCTTACCATGCGAGCAGGCGGAGTGGTAAGCTTTCCCGCATCTCATTCATCGTTGAGCGCCTTTCTCATTCTAATCGCTAATTGTCTTGCAGGATACCACAACTGTTGCCAAGAATGATGCGCGCATAGCCCAACTCGAGGAGGAAAATCGAAGGCTAAAGGCCCAGAACCAGTAGTGGATCAACTAACTGATTCCCCCTCCCCCAATCGAAAAGAAGAAAGCTATACTATACTCGAAACATGAGCTGGAGCTGATGATGCAGGAAAATGTCATCGCGGTAATAAGGCACTCGCACCAGACGATGCAGATGGTTGGATTCCTAAAGGGCGAGGGCGAGAAGGTGACCTCCGAGATCCTGGTTTTGGAAATTTTCCTCCCCATCCCCGATCCTGAGGATAGTACTGATGACGCCTCCAGCGAGAGCGAGCAGTCGGTATCATCGCCCTAAAGTTCTCGCTTGTATATTTTGTATTTGTTTTCTTTTTGGGCCTTGCCCATCTTTTGCCAGGTGTAATAGTTGACTTATGAATGAAAATGATTAAGATTTTTCTTAAAAATTTTCTATCTCCTTTTCCTTTGTTTTAATCTTGAATGATCTGTCATGCAAAAACATGTTCTACTCACGCTTCAACATAGGTGGCCCAATGCTGAGACATCTTGCGAGACCGTAGATCAACCTCTCACTGTATTAACCCATAGGTTTGATTTTACTATCCTGACATATAGAACTAGGTCTCGCGTCGTTCATGCCCCATTGGCTCACGCGCGCTTAGAGTGTTTGACTTCTCAAGCTCGCCGCTTATCAAAGGGCCCTGCGTCGTTCTCTCCATAATGGCTCACGCGCACTGATGACGTTTGACTTAGAATATTTTGTTTAGGATTCAGCTCTTGCGCCATTCTCGCCATATTGGCTCACATGTGTCTTAAATGAGACGCGTGAGATCTTCTTCAGAGCATTCGCATCAGCTTTGAAGACTGTCCCACCCATGGCACTTTGCCTCAGGCTTACCCTTGGGAACCTTTTATTGACCAGCGAGATCCCTGTCGGCAAGATCCCTAACGGAGAGATCCCTGAGGATTCTTCCAACACTCCAATATTCCAACTAGGACCCTCCAGACCCGTCAGCTAGGTGAGAGCCTGACGGTCAGGGCAATTCCAGGCCTAGATTTAAAGATTTTCACAATGCCCACTGAGGGCCCAACAACCCAGTTAGCTAGGTGAGAGCCTGATAGAGGGAGACGAGCATCAATCAAACATATCTCTTGGGCCAACCATTGGTCCTTACCAATGGCGCAATCAGCTAAATGAGAGTTTGACGGCGGGCGTTGAGCATCAACCAGACTTTCATTTTGTAACACCCCCTATCCGTCGCATAGCATATAGCAGTAGGTCCGGCCGGGGCCCGACGCCATATACCACAGACAGACCGGGTGGTTACTTATGGAAACCATCCAACCAATCTCAAAGTCCTACACAGAGCATTCTAGCGGAAGCAGTTTATAAAAGTTGTAAACAAGAACCCAACATCAAAGCACGAATGTCCACTAATACAAAATAAGAATGTTATACAAAATACCCAAAACAAGCCTTAAGGCCTTACAAAATGTTTCACTTGAATATTACATGATTTACAAACCACGGCACGCAGGCCGGTCATACATGA
Organism: Platanthera guangdongensis; assembly: GCA_039583875.1. NCBI lineage: Eukaryota > Viridiplantae > Streptophyta > Magnoliopsida > Asparagales > Orchidaceae > Platanthera > Platanthera guangdongensis. The sequence continues at coordinate 53,069,208 of CM077163.1, forward strand.
ATAAAACAGTAAACACTTCCATTTGGGCCTTCGAGGGCCGGCTTCGCAAAAAGGGCTTTAGCCCGCTATTGACCGCTTGGTCCAGCTGCACCTGCAAGCAACAAACCACCGCACGGTGGCAAAACAAGGCAACGGTCAGCAATGCTGACCAAATTATAATGATCCCGCCCCCAACTCGGGGCGGCGATGCTCCTTCCTTGCATTTCATTAGCATAAGCGAGCAATGTATATCAATAGCCATTTCATCACAGACGTTGGCTCGCACGGCCACACGCCCCGTGCACTCAGGGCACATTCTCGGTGAACCAGTCGATGTCACGTCAATTAAAGCCATTAACATTCCGGACTCACCACCGCCACTTAGACGGCCAAACCTATGAGCAATTTGTCTTCTTGGCCTGGGTCACGACAATTTAATCCATTGACCGCCGAAGACTCACATCTATGCCAATGGCAAGTGCCACGTAACCTTAGGTCTCTTTAACCGAACGACATAGAGCGGGTACGGTTCCATCTAACCCGTGCTCACATCGCAACGGCAATTTAAGCCATTTGCGCGGGTCAAACTTCCACCGAGTCCCATTCTATCACAAGTCACATAACTCGGTTATGTTCAAGTTGGCTCTCAGGCCACCAAGTTGGCAAGATCTCGTATCCGCCCAGTTTTCCGGGTGCACCTTTGGGTTAGTCCCCAAGGCTCCTTGCTGCAATCTACCGCGTAGAAAACCCGAAAAACAACCAATAGCACGGAGTCTTCTCCGGCCTTATGCAATGCAACATCACCGATCCAGACTAACATGTCAGGGTAGGCTTCACACATCATGCCTATGTCCGTTCTCGCATACGGACTCTAAACAACGGGGACTTCACATATCTACCCGAAGGAACGCCTCCAACTCTCCGCAAACTCGCGAGAGCGGGCTTCCTATGCTAGGAAATAGAGCTATTCGTGCTCAAGATGAGGATCGTTACCCTTGAGTTCCTCTTTGGCGCCATTGAAAAGTAATCGGATGAAAACCACCGCACTAGCATTGCCTCCGTGGATCCGGAGTCGGCTTGCGATTCGGAGCTCCGAAGCTCCTCCAATGGCGGATCTAGCTCCTTCTTCCTCCCTTGGCTCTCCTCTCTCTCCAAGGATTTAGAAAGATGATAAGGTATGAAAAGTGATGGTTTTCCAAGTCCACTCACGGGTATATCCTCTCAGGAATAACCCCCAGCCGTTGGATCTTCAGTTAAAGAAATGAACGGCTTCGATTCGGGGCTGAAATGCCCAATCTGGACCGAACACGGCCTGGCACACGCCCGTGTCCAGGGCCGTGTGCCGCATTCGCCGTCAAAATCGAATCACCTGGAACCTCACACGGGTATCGAACACGCCCGTGTTCGAGCTGACACGCCCGTGTTCCACCTGACACGGCCGTGTGGCCGGCCGTGTAGCCCATGATTTTTCCCCATTTTCAACCCGAGCACTGCACGGGTTCTAGGACATGCCCGTGTCCTTACCCGTGTCACCTTGACACGCTTGGACCCCAGGCCGTGTACACGGGACACTTCGTCGAGTGAAGATCAGCGACTTGATGACACGGCCTTGGCCACGCCCGTGTCTTAGGCCGTGTGCCTTGTCTCGACGATCGTCGAGACATTCTCGTCAACTCCCCGGGTCGATCGTAGACACGGGTCGACACGCCCTGCGACACGCCCGTATCGCAGGCCGTGTGCCCACTCTCGACGAATCGTCGAGTAAATCTCGACGACTTCGCGGCTAAGTGTCGACACGGGTCGACACACCCTGCGACACGCCCGTGTCGCAGGCCGTGTGCCCACTCTCGATGAATCGTCGAGTAAATCTCGACGTCTTCGCGGCTAAGTGTCGACACACGCTTGACACGCCCTGGGACACGCCCGTGTCCCAGGCCGTGTGCCTGCTGCCAGAACCCAAACTGGCCCAAAACGTCCCCCTTTTGCTCCTTTGAGTTTCGGGGCGTTACAACTCTCCCCCTCTTAAAAGAATTTCGCCCACGAAATTACATAAAGGAAAGACACGTACAAAACCAAAATTTGTACCTGAGCGGAACAACTCTGGATACTCGTCAAGCATAGTCTGCTCTCGCTCCCAAGAGAGCTCCTCACGACCGCAATTGTCCCACCGGACCTTGACCATCCTGATCTCTTTATTGCGTAGCCGCTTGACCTCCGAGTCCTCAATCCGCACGGGCTTGACCTTTGTCGTCAGCCCACTATCCACCGGCACTTGATCGACCGCGATCACTTGCGTAGGCTCTTGCACCGCCTTCCGGAGTACCGAAATATGGAATACATCATGTAAACCACTAAGCTCCACTGAGAGCTTCAACCGATAGTCCGCTTCACAACCTCGCTCCAGAACCTCAAACGGTCCAAGGTACCTCGGGCTTAGCTTTTTCAATCGCCGCACCCGCGAGACACCCTTGAACGGCTTGATCTTTAAGTATACATAATCGCCCACAGCGAACTCCACGTTCCTGTTCTTGGCATTATAGTACTTTGCTTGCCGGTCCTGAGCGATAAGCAACCTCTCCCGAATGGTTCTCACCAAAGAAGTAGCACCCTCCACTTCCGATCGCTTATACAACCTTGACTCACCCGTTTCTAACCAAGACAACGGCGTGCGAAATTTTCTACCATATAGGGCCTCGAAAGGCGTCATCTGAATACTCGCTTGGTAGTTGTTGTTGTAGGCGAACTCCACCAAATAAAGGTGGTCTTCCCATTGTTTTCCAAAATCCAAGACACACATGCGAAGCATGTCTTACATAGTTCTATTGACCCTCTCGGTCTGCCCACCCATTTGTGGATGGAAGGCTGTGCTGAACTTCAGCTTCGTTCCCAACATTTGCTGCACAAGCCTCCAATCATTGGACGTGAACCGCTCATCTCGGTCACTCACGATGCTGCGGGGCACACCATGAAGCTGTACTATGTTATCCACATAAAGCTTTGCCAGCTTCTCCACCGGATCATCCTTCCTATGCAGAATAAAATGCGACACCTTCATTAAATGATCAACAACCACCCAAATGGCGTCGTTTCCCTTCTACGACCTTGGCAAACCGTGCACAAAGTCCATAGAGATGTCGTCAAATTTCCACTCCGGAATAGGCAAGGACTTAAGAAATCCTCCCGGCTTTTGGCACTCTGCCTTTACCAAGGCGCAGGTTTGGCACTTCGCTACGTATAGCGCCACATCCTTTTTCAAACCCGACCACCAAAACAGTTTCTTCACATCACGGTACATCTTCGTGCTCCCCGGGTGAATCGAGTACTTGGTATGGTGTGCCTCGTACAACAACTCCACCCGTAAATTGCCCACACTTGGGACGCACAGACGACCGTCTTTCCAAAGCAATCCGTCCTCCATGACGAATTGTGAATTTGACCCATCCAGAGCCTCTACCATGAACTGCTTCATATGAGCATCCATATCCAATGCCTGCCGAATACAATCAGCCAGGTCATATTGGACTTCAGTTCAATTCAGAACTGCTTCGGCACTTGATTGCCTGTCCACACAAACAATCTCCAAAGCCTCCAACTCCCGCACCAACCGCTCATCATGCACCGATAGCCAATTGGCTTGAGCTGGGGCTCGGCGACTCAACGCGTCCGCAACCGCATTCCCTTTGTTGAATTCTGTGAAGTGAAAGTGGGTGAATGGAAGGCTTGGGAAACCTATCCGCGCGGACTACGCGGACTGGGTTGGCGGACTGCTAGGTCGGCAGGGATGTTGCAGGCGGTTTGCTCTGTGGCGGCCTGGGCGGTCTGTTCGCGCGGACTGCGCGGACAGCAGCGGCGGTCTGACAGGCTAGTGTATGCTCAGCAGGCGGTTTACTCCCAGGAAGTAACCGGGCGGATAGGACTGTTATCCGCGGGGTCCGGCTTGAAGCGGACTGAAGGACTGGAGCTCGACAGACCGGTTTGGCAGTTGCCTTGGTCTTGCTCTAGTGAAGCGGTAAGTGGAAGCCGCGGAGACCGCCGGTCAGCGCGGACAGGAACTCGAGGTCGCCCGGTATGGCGGGCTAGATCCAGTGTCCGCCTGTAAGTGCGGACTGGCCCTTGTGGCCAGCGGACTGGACTTGGTGGGAATTGAACCAAGTCCAGGATGGCTCAGTCCGGGGAGATCGCGCAGTGGAGCGCGGGCTGGTTTCTCAGTCCGCCAAGCGTAGTAGAAGTGCAGTTGCCTTGTTTGCTAGCTTGGGGAAATGCGGACTGGAGAATTGCTTGTGCAGGAGCGTGCGGACTGGAGCCAGAGTCCGCTGAGTCCGGTTGAGCCTTGTGATGAGGTTATGGACTCAGGGAAGCGGACTGGAGTTCGCTGTGTACGCGGACTGGATCGGCGTGTCCGCTGAGTCCGGCAATGCCTTGGTGATTAGGCAATGGACTTGGGATATGCGGACGGAAGCCGGGTGTCCGCTGAGTGCGGCAGGTGCCTTGATGGCGAGGCTGCGGGCTCGGGTTTTGCGGGCTGATGCCTTGTCCGCAGAATGGCGGAAACGGCTGTTGTGGAGTCCGGCTGTTGTCCTGGCTTGGCCTCTGGCGGCAAGGCGGGCTGGATATTGGAGTCCGGCCTTGGAGAAGCTGGGGCGGACTGGCTATCTGCACAGGAGCGGCGAACTGGAATGTGTGTCCGCGGGCTGGCGGACACATTAGTTCTTGCTGCGGGTTGTGGCGGTGATCCTATCGGGAAGGGCGGTGACCATACTCATCGTCGTGCCTATAAATAGGACCCATGTCACATCAGAACAAGAAGAACCTGGACCGAAGTAAGTGAACAGTAATTGAGCTCGCGTAAGTTGCTGCGGCCTGGACTTTGTGTCCGCGCGGATAGAGTTGACCCGGTTGTGCTGTGCAGGTTGTGCGGATAGCGCTGGAAAGCCAGGACTTGGCTCTGATTGCGGTCAGGGACAGTGCGGACTCTGCGGTTAGGCAACAGGCGGTAAACAGCAGGTCGCGGATAGCGACCAGGCGGTCTTCTCTTTGGCGACTTGGTTCGGGGTTCAGGAAGTCGCCTGCTTCAGGCGGACTGTTCCATTCGGTGTCGCAGCTTGTGCGGTCTGGCGGCGTGCAGACCGGCGGTGAAGAGCTAAGCATTGGAGCAAGGGTGAGTCCGCGCGGCTTGGGTTGCGGTCTGGCGACCTGGCGGACTGAGCGGACTCCACAGCAGTAGGTCGGCGGCTTGATTGTTTGAGTCCGCGCGGCTTGTTTTTTGTTCTTGTCTTTGTAACTGTCTCTGCTCTCCCGGTGTTGGTTTTTGTTGAAGCATGTCTCGCCATGTATGTCTCGCCTTGTAAAGAAGTTTGCTCTTGATCAATAAAGAAGCTTGTGCTGCATGTGTTGCTGGTTGTTACTGCTTTATTGAGATAACCCCTGCTAACTCCACGATCCGGGAAAACTTTCAACATATAAGTGGGCGTATTCTCCTTCGGTTTGTTGAATTTTCAGCAGGGTATCCAAGGGGGCGTCTGTGATTTGTTGAATTTTAACATGGTATCAGAGCGAGGTTGTTGGAGTGGTCAAGCAGTGCTCAATGGAAGTAGTTGCTCGTCTGTCGAGGAAACCAGTGGTAGAACCATGGCAGTGGAGGATGCAAGTTGTCTTGGTATTGATCTTCTTACAGAGGCGAACTGTGAACGGTGGAAGTCCTGTATGAAGAGCTTTCTTCTTGGTGAGGACCTTTGGGAGGTTGTATGCGGAGCAGGAAGACAAGAGGATACTGCTGGCAATGCTGAGGCGATGAGAGCTTGGAAGGAGGCAAATGCGAAAGCGGAGTCTATTCTCAAGCAGGTGATCTCATCGGAGCTCTTGGACCACATCAGTGGATGTCGGTCAGCTGCGGAGGTCTGGACTTCCCTTGATGGGTTGTTCAGGAAGAAGGTGAAGGAGGTTGCTGCTGATGATGGTCCCTCTACTTCATTTCAGGATGAAAGGAGTGTTTCTCCTAGGCGTGATAGGATGAGGAAGGAAGGACCACGGTGCTATAAATGCAAGAAGCAAGGTCATCTTCGGAAGGAGTGCAAGGTTGTCTTGCTCTCGGCGAACGTAGCTCTGGTAGGGAGGAAGGAGAAGAACGTAGTTGGGATTTCAACTAGTTCTGGATTTCATCGGAGGAATGCCAGTGATAGTGCAGCTATCTGGCATGAAAGACTGGGGCATGTAGGGATGGACAAACTGAAAGCAATGGCGGAAAGAAGACTCGTAAGAGGCTTGCCTAGATTGTCATCCTATGGCGATGGTCGGGGGTGTGCGGGATGTCAGGAAAGTGGAGCCTATTGCTTCATGGTCGACAAAGCACAATCCAGGAGTAATGCACCATTGGCGGTTGTCCATTGTGCTCTGGTGGGACCGACCGTCACGGCCAGTCTTGGAGGCAGCAGGTTCATGCTGATATTGGTTGATGACTATTCTGGGTATACTTGGGTATACTTTATGAAGACGAAGTCCAGCATGGTACGCTTGTTTGTGGAGTTCAAGAAGCTTGTCGAAGGCCAGCTTGGCCGGAGGATCAAGGTGTTGAGGACAAGTTTCGGTGGTGAGTTTGCCTCAACCGAGTTCTCACGCTTTTGCAGGAAGCAAGGGATCCGGATGGAGCTTTCTTGTGGACATACTTCACAACAGGGTAGTGTTGCAGCTCGGATGATCCGTTGGTTAACGGAGACCTGCAAGTGTTGGCTTCAGAGTAAAGGCGTTCCGAAGGCTCTTTGGGCGGAAGGAATGGCCTGTGCTGCTCATGTCATCAACCGGATGCCTCTTAGCCCGATCATAGTGAAGACTCCTTATGAGCTAATGTTCGGAGTGAAGCCCTCAGTGAAGCACCTTCGGGTGTTTGGATCTACCTGCTATATACATTCTCCGGGTGCTCTCAAAACAAAGCTAGTCTTTGTAGGGTATGATGAGCAGAGAAGAAGATGGAGGTGTATGGATCCTGCGACGAAGAAACTCATAGTGTCGAGAGACATTGTTTTTGATGAGTTGACGCCGTATTGGGGTAGCTCCTATGTGGAGCTAGAAATAAGCAGGTCAGATGATGGGCTGAAGGAGGCTGCTGCTAAGGAAGTGGAGTTGCCTGAGTCACCAGGTGCTCCAGGTTGTTCTAGCTCCGGGGCAAAGGCGTCGGAGTCGGGAAGAAGGGGGAGCGATGCTCCAGGACCTTCTGGCTCGAAGGCGGAGGCTTCCGGTTCAGGAAGCAAGGGGAGCAATGTTCCAGGCAGTTCTTGTTCAAGAGGGGAGTCTTCTGGTTCAGGTAGCAGGGGGAGCGTTGCTCCAAATGCTTTTGGTTCCAGTAAGGAGGCGTCTTGTTCAGGGAGCAAAGGAAGCATTGTTCCGGGTTTGCCCGGGAACGGAGCTAGTTCAAAAGCAGCGGAGGTGGTTAGCCATGATCAGGTTCTTCGGAGATCGAAGAGGATCAGTAAGCCACCAGCTCGATATAGTGAAGGAAACACGGCGGACTTGGTCCCGTGTTTCCTTGTTAGCCCTCAGGTCGAGCAAGGGACTTCTGGCTGTGATGACCCCACTAGAATCAAGGAGGTGGTTGACACCAAGTCTGAAGAGGTGACTTCTCTCAGAGGCAACGAGGCTTGGGCTTCTGGGTCCAAGGAAGTTGGTGATACTCCTATGATGCATGAGTGGAGGTTGAAGCTGAAGAAGGCAGAGGGAAGCATGGCTCCTTTTGGGAGATGCTGGAGGGCTCCCTCATGGTCCATGATATGCGGGGCGAGGACTATGTCTTGGACATCTCTTCGTAGATGCTATCGGAAGGACCAGGTGCAAGGTTACGGGAGCTGCTGGAGTTATTCACCACTTCTCACTTCAAGGGGGAGTGTTGAATTCTGTGAAGTGAAAGTGGGTGAATGGAAGGCTTGGGAAACCTATCCGCGCGGACTATGCGGACTGGGTTGGCGGACTGCTAGGTCGGCAGGGATGTTGCAGGCGGTTTGCTCTGTGGCGGCCTGGGCGGTCTGTTCGCGCGGACTGCGCGGACAGCAGCGGCGGTCTGACAGGCCAGTGTATGCTCAGCAGGCGGTTTACTCCCAGGAAGTAACCGGGCGGATAGGACTGTTATCCGCGGGGTCCGGCTTGAAGCGGACTGAAGGACTGGAGCTCGACAGACCGGTTTGGCAGTTGCCTTGGTCTTGCTCTAGTGAAGCGGCAAGTGGAAGCCGCGGAGACCGCCGGTCAGCGCGGACAGGAACTGGAGGTCGCCCGGTATGGCGGGCTAGATCCAGTGTCCGCCTGTAAGTGCGGACTGGCCCTTGTGGCCAGCGGACTGGACTTGGTGGGAATTGAACCAAGTCCAGGATGGCTCAGTCCGGGGAGATCGCGCAGTGGAGCGCGGGCTGGTTTCTTAGTCCGCCAAGCGTAGTAGAAGTGCAGTTGCCTTGTTTGCTAGCTTGGGGAAATGCGGACTGGAGAATTGCTTGTGCAGGAGCGTGCGGACTGGAGCCAGAGTCCGCTGAGTCCGGTTGAGCCTTGTGATGAGGTTATGGACTCAGGGAAGCGGACTGGAGTTCGCTGTGTACGCGGACTGGATCGGCGTGTCCGCTGAGTCCGGCAATGCCTTGGTGATTAGGCAATGGACTTGGGATATGCGGACGGAAGCCGGGTGTCCGCTGAGTGCGGCAGGTGCCTTGATGGCGAGGCTGCGGGCTCGGGTTTTGCGGGCTGATGCCTTGTCCGCAGAATGGCGGACACGGCTGTTGTGGAGTCTGGCTGTTGTCCTGGCTTGGCCTCTGGCGGCAAGGCGGGCTGGATATTGGAGTCCGGCCTTGGAGAAGCTGGGGCGGACTGGCTATCTGCACAGGAGCGGCGAACTGGAATGTGTGTCCGCGGGCTGGCGGACACATTAGTTCTTGCTGCGGGTTGTGGCGGTGATCCTATCGGGAAGGGCGGTGACCATACTCATCGTCGTGCCTATAAATAGGACCCATGTCACATCAGAACAAGAAGAACCTGGACCGAAGTAAGTGAACAGTAATTGAGCTCGCGTAAGTTGCTGCGGCCTGGACTTTGTGTCCGCGCGGATAGAGTTGACCCGGTTGTGCTGTGCAGGTTGTGCGGATAGCGCTGGAAAGCCAGGACTTGGCTCTGATTGCGGTCAGGGACAGTGCGGACTCTGCGGTTAGGCAACAGGCGGTAAACAGCAGGTCGCGGATAGCGACCAGGCGGTCTTCTCTTTGGCGACTTGGTTCGGGGTTCAGGAAGTCGTCTGCTTCAGGCGGACTGTTCCATTCGGTGTCGCAGCTTGTGCGGTCTGGCGGCGTGCAGACCGGCGGTGAAGAGCTAAGCATTGGAGCAAGGGTGAGTCCGCGCGGCTTGGGTTGCGGTCTGGCGACCTGGCGGACTGAGCGGACTCCACAGCAGTAGGTCGGCGGCTTGATTGTTTGAGTCCGTGCGGCTTGTTTTTTGTTCTTGTCTTTGTAACTGTCTCTGCTCTCCCGGTGTTGGTTTTTGGTGAAGCATGTCTCGCCATGTATGTCTCGCCTTGTAAAGAAGTTTGCTCTTGATCAATAAAGAAGCTTGTGCTGCAGGTGTTGCTGGTTGTTACTGCTTTATTGAGATAACCCCTGCTAACTCCACGATCCGGGAAAACTTTCAACATATAAGTGGGCGTATTCTCCTTCGGTTTGTTGAATTTTCAGCAGGGTATCCAAGGGGGCGTCTGCGGTTTGTTGAATTTTAACACCCTTTGCCAGGCACGTAGTGGATCTTGAATGTATAGTCCCCCAGGAACTCCATCCATCTACGCTGTCGCATATTCAGATCCTTCTGATCAATTAGATACTTTAGGCTCTTGTGATCGGTGTAGATATCAATCTTCACACCGTACAAATAGTGTCTCCACAGCTTCAAGGCAAAAATCACGGCCGCTAACTCCAAGTCATGGACCGGATAATTCCTCTCGTGCACTTTTAGTTGTCTCGAGCCATAAGCTATCACGCTTCCGTGTTGTAGTAGCACGCAACCCAAACCGTTGCCCGAAGCATCGCTATATATCTCATAGCCTTCGGTTCCACATGGCGAACTCAGCACAGGCGCCGTGGTCAACCGACACTTCAACTCCTCGAAAACTCGCGCGCACTCCGGCGTCCAAACGAAATTATGCTCCTTCCTCGTCAAAGTAGTGAGAGGTAACGCTATCCGCGAGAAGTTCTCTACGAAGCGCCTATAATAGCCGGCAAGCCCCAAAAAGCTCCGGACTTCTGCTACCGTAGCAAGCTCAGGCCACTCCCGTATCGCAACAATCTTCGCCGGATCCACAGCAATACCCTCTCCACTCACTATATGACCGAGGAACGCCACTGAGGATACCCAAAACTCGCACTTCGAGAACTTGGCATACAACTAATTTCTCCTTAGCGTCTCCAACACCAAATGAAGATGCTTGAAGTGATCTTCCTCACTTTGCGAGTACACCAAAATATCGTCGATGAAGACGATCACGAAATGGTCCAAGTACTCCCTGAACGTCCTGTTCATCAAATCCATGAATACTGACGGCGCATTAGTCAGCCCAAACGGCATGACCGTAAACTCATAATGCTCGTATCTCGTACTAAACGCTGTCTTCGGGATATCACTCTCCCTTATTCGCAGCTGATAGTACCCAGCCTTGAGATCCAACTTCGAGTACACCGTCGACCAGACTAACTGATAAAAAAGATCATCAATCCGGGGGATCGGGTACTTGTTCTTCTCCGTCAGCTTGTTTAACTCCCGATAATCAATACATAGTCTCAAGCTTCCGTCCTTCTTCTTAACAAAGAGGACCGGTGCGCTCCAAGGCGAAGAACTCGGGCGCACATACCCTTGCTCCAACAACTCTTGCAGTTGAACTTTCAGCTCCGCCATTTCCTTAGGCGCTAGCCGATACGGAGATCATGACACAGGCTTTGCACCTGGCACTAGCTCGATCGTAAAATCTATCTCCCGCTGAGGCGGGGCTCCAGGAAGATCCGCGGGGAACACATCAGGGTATTCCGATACCACTGAAATACAATCCAACGCGGGCTTCGGCTTTGCAACCTCCACTAGTGTAAAGAACAGTTCTGCACCAGCACGAACCGCCTTCACCACCTGAAGAGCAGACATCAATGTCTTGCTCGACCCCTTTAAGCCCGTAAAAGTCGTTTCACGACTTTCTCCTAGCTTGACTTCCTTGCTACCGCAATCTATATGGGCCTGCTGCTCCGAGAGCCAGTCCATGCCAAATATGACGTCGAACTCCACTAACGGAAGTAAAGATGCCCGCAGGTCAAACTCCTGCTCCCCAATACGAATCTTAACATCGCAGATCCTATCCGCTCGCATCGAACACCCATTGGGCAACAACACATCCAACTTATCCTTCGCCATCGAAGAAGGGACTCCGATGCGTGATATAAATCCTTCGGACAAGAAGGAGTGTGAAGCACCCGTATCGAAGAGTGCTCGTGCCGAATTTTCAGAAATCAATATAAATCCTAAACAAGCAGTGGTAATGTAACACGTGCATAACAAGTATTTAAAGAAATTGACTTGCTATAAATTAAATCGTACCTGTCACCACATCAGCTTGTTTAATGGCCTCCTGTTGGCCAAGATTATAGACCCTTGGTTGGGCCGGAGGATAATAGGATGCGGTCGACTCCACCGCCTTTCCCTTCTCTTCATAAGTAGCTCCCGGCTTTCTCTCGGACTTAGGACGTCCGCTCCAACAGTCACGGGCGAAATGCCCCGTCTTTCCACATGTAAAACACGCGCCCGGGGTCCGACTCGTAGTCGCCCCAGAAGCACCAGAAGGAGCTGGACCCGAAGTCCTATGCTTCTTGAAAGCCCTCCGATAGCCAGACTTTGAAGTAGTCGGCACTTTAAACTCAGATTTCTTCTCACCCAAGCTTTTCTTTGTTTGTACGTTCTTCATGTCCTTCTCCAAGGACCGGGAAGTATTGACCAAGGTTAAGAAACCCTGCGTCATCGGCCCCGGCCCCGAGAGTAATAATCTCAACTCATCTCTCAAGCCTTCGTAGAAGCGATTAGTCTTGCGCTCCTCATCCATGATGGTGGAGCTAGCATAACGACTCAGACGAGTAAACTCGTGGAGATATTCATCCATGCTCCTCTCACCCTGTACCAACTTCAGTAACTCATTCTCCAACGCTATCTTCTGCGTCAAAGGGAGGTATCTAGCCAAGAACAATCCCGAGAACTCTTCCATCGGAACGTCTACAAGTTGTCTACCTCTCAAATGATGCAGCTCCAATCCTTCCCACCACATTCTCGATTCACCGTCCAAAAGGAACGTAGCGATGGTGGTCATTTGCCACTCCTCCGTCTTCGTTGCTGTCATGACTCTCTTCACCCTGGAGAGCCAGTCTTCAGCCTGAGATGGGGTTCCCAACCCCGAGAATAATAGAGGGTTAAAGCTCATTACATGCTTTAGCTGCCTCTCAGTTGCCCTCCTTGGCACCACCGGTTCTACATTCACTTGTTCCACTCTCCTCGGCTCAGCCTCTTGCAGAGGTTCTTGCTCCATCACAGGAGCGGGCTGCTGCGTTTGCGTTCCAGGCTGCGCATTAATCACGGCCAACACCGCTTCAGCCACCAATCGAATATTCTCGGCCGACAGAGGTGTTGCGGGAGCAACATCCGGTGCACTACTAGCCTCAGAAACTCGGCGTTCTGACGGCCCAACACCACTTCTGGTCACCTATAGTGGTACAAAACACCGTTAAGCGACCACATAAATTGCAAACAGCAATTATAGGAACACGCAGGTTCCTCAAACACGAGTATTTTCATTCCTAAGTGGACATTCATGGGTTCTTTTTACTGTTATTACGATGACGCACACAATGTGCTCACCACCCCTTAAAAAGAATTCGCCCACAAATTCAGTTTAAGCCCAACCAAAACCAGTAGTCTGATACCAAATTGTAACACCCCTTATCCGTCGCATAGCATATAGCAGTAGGTCCGGCCGGGGCCCGACGCCATATACCACACACAGACCGGGTGGTTACTTATGGAAACCATCCAACCAATCTCAACGTCCTATACAGAGCATTCTAGCGGAAGCAGTTTATAAAAGTTGTAAACAAGAACCCATCATCAAAGCACGAATGTCCACTAATACAAAATAGGAATGTTATACAAAATACCCAAAACAAGCCTTAAGGCCTTACAAAATGTTTCACTTGAATATTACATGATTTACAAACCACGGCACGCAGGCCGGTCATACATGAATAAAACAGTAAACACTTCCATTTGGACCTTCGAGGGCCGGCTTCGCAAAAAGGGCTTTAGCCCGCTATTGACCGCTTGGTCCAGCTGCACCTGCAAGCAACAAACCACCGCACGGTGGCAAAACAAGGCAACGGTCAGCAATGCTGACCAAATTTTAACGATCCCGCCCCCAACTCGGGGCGGCGATGCTCCTTCCCTGCATTTCATTAGCATAAGCGAGCAATGTATATCAAAAGCCATTTCATCACAGACGTTGGCTCGCACGGCCACACGCCCCGTGCACTCAGGGCACATTCTCGGTGAACCAGTCGATGTTACGTCAATTAAAGCCATTAACATTCCGGACTCACCACCGCCACTTAGACGGCCAAACCTATGAGCAATTTGTCTTCTTGGCCTGGGTCACGACAATTTAAGCCATTGACCGCCGAAGACTCACATCTATGCCAACGGCAAGTGCCACGTAACCTTAGGTCTCTTTAACCGAACGACATAGAGCGGGTACGGTTCCATCTAACCCGTGCTCACATCGCAGCGGCAATTTAAGCCATTTGCGCGGGTCAAACTTCCACCGAGTCCCATTCTATCACAAGTCACATAACTCGGTTATGTTCAAGTTGGCTCTCAGGCCACTAAGTTGGCAAGATCTCGTATCCGCCCAGTTTTCCGGGTGCACCTTTGGGTTAGTCCCCAAGGCTCCCTGCTGCAATCTACCGCGTAGAAAACCCGAAAAACAACCAATAGCACGGAGTCTTCTCCGGCCTTATGCAATGTAACATTACCGATCCAGACTAACATGTCCGGGTAGGCTTCACACATCATGCCTATGTCCGTTCTCGCATACGGACTCTAAACAACGGGGACTTCATATATCTACCCAAAGGAACGCCTCCAACTCTCCGCAAACTCGCGAGAGCGGGCTTCCTATGCTAGGAAAGAGAGCTATTCGTGCTCAAGATGAGGATCGTTACCCTTGAGTTCCTCTTCGGCGCCATTGAAAAGTAATCGGATGAAAACCACCGCACTAGGGTTGCCTCCGTGGATCCGGAGTCGGCTTGCGATTCGGAGCTCCGAAGCTCCTCCAATGGCGGATCTAGCTCCTTCTTCCTCCCTTGGCTCTCCTCTCTCTCCAAGGATTTAGAAAGATGATAAGGTATGAAAAGTGAGGGTTTTTCAAGTCCACTCACGGGTATATCCTCTCAGGAACAACCCCCAGCCGTTGGATCTTCAGTTAAAGAAATGAACGGCTTCGATTCGGGGCTGAAATGCCCAATCTGGACCGAACACGGCCTGCCACACGCCCGTGTCCAGGGCCGTGTGCCGCATTCGCCGTCAAAATCGAATCACCTAGAACCTCACACGGGTATCGAACACGCCCGTGTTCGAGCTGCACTCCCGTGTTCCACCTGACACGGCCGTGTGGCCGGCCGTGTACCCCATGATTTTTCCCCATTTTCAACCCGAGCACTGCACGGGTTCTAGGACACGCTCGTGTCCTTACCCGTGTCACCTTGACACGCCTGGACCCCACGCCGTGTACACGGGACACTTCGTCGAGTGAAGATCGACGACTTGATGATACGGCCTTGGACACGCCCGTGTCCTAGGCCGTGTGCCTTGTCTCGACGATCGTCGAGACATTCTCGTCGACTCCCCGGGTCGATCGTCGACACGGGTCGACACGCCCTGCGACACGCCCGTGTCGCAGGCCGTGTGCCCACTCTCGACGAATCGTTGAATAAATCTCGACGACTTCGTGGCTAAGTGTCAACACGGGTCGACACGCCCTGCGACACGCCCGTGTCGCAGGCCGTGTGCCCACTCTCGACTAATCGTCGAGTAAATCTCGACGTCTTCGCGGCTAAGTGTCGACACACGCTTGACACGCCCTGGGATACGCCCGTGTCCCAGGCCGTGTGCCTGCTGCCAGAACCCAAACTGGCCCAAAACGTCCCCCTTTTGCTCCTTTGAGTTTCGGGGCGTTACACATTTGACCCACCACCGGGGGCTACCACTAGCCCAATCAGCTAGATTAGAGCCTGATGGCGGGTGTTGAGCATCAACCGGACTTTCATTTGGCCAGCCACCAGGCGCTACCACCGGCCCAATCAGCTAGGTGAGAGCCTGACGGTGGGCATTGAGCATCAACTAGAATTTCATTCGGCCAACCACTGGGCACTCCCATCGGCCCAATCAGCTAGATAAGATACTGATGGCAGGCAATGAGCATCAACCAGACTTTCATTTGGCCAACCAACGGGCGCTACCACCGGCCCAATCAGCTAGATGAAAGCCTAATGGCGGGCGTTGAGCATGAACCAGACTTTCATTTGGCCAACCACCGGGCACTACAACCTGCCCAATCAGCTAGAAGAGAGCCTGACAGCGGGCGTTAAGCATCAATCAGACATTCATTTGGCCAACCATCGAGCGCTACCACTGACCCAATCAGCTAGATGAGAGCCTGACGGCGGGCATTAAGCATCAACCGGACATTCATTTGGCCAACCACTGGGCACTACCGTCGGCCCAATCAGCTAGATGAGATCCTGATGACGGGCGTTGAGCATCAACCAGACTTTCATTTGGCTAACCACTGGGCGCTACCACCGGCCCAATCAGCTAGATGAGAGCCTGACAGTGGGTATTGAGCATCAACCGGACTTTCATTTAGCCAACCACCAGGCATTATCGTCGGCCCAATCAGCTAGATGAGAGCCTGATGGTGGGCATTGAGCATCAACCAGACTTTCATTTGGCCAACCACCATCCATGTTTCCAAGATATGGTACCGAAGCTCTGCCTTCCTCATGACCCTACTCACATAGTACATCGACAGCTGCTTCTTGTCCTCTTCCAGGACCAGGATGGAGCTTCGGGCAACGACCCTAACCCAAAGGTACAGGGACAAATCTTTACCTTCCTTCGGCCCCTAGAGGAGCGGAGCTTGGGTCAGCTGATTCTTCAAGGCCTGGAAGGCCTTCTCGCATTCCTCGGACCACTCGAATTTCTGGCCTCCCCTTAGCGCCTTAATGAATGGTGAGCACTTCTCACAAGCCCGAGATAGGAACCTGCTCAGCCCCATCAGCTTCCCTATAAGGCGCTGGACTTCCTTTGCATTCTGAGGTGACCCCAAATACATGATAGCCCTCACCTTAATGGGGTTGATCTCCACTCCTGTGGGAGTAAGGAGATGGCCTACGAACTTGACACTACTCGCCCCGAAGAAACACTTCGAGGGGTTCAGCCTCATTTTATATCGATAAAGGGTGCTTAAGGTATCTTCCAGATCCTGAAGGTGAGAGTCTACGTCTCGACTCTTGATCATGAGATCATCTACGTACACCTTCAGGTTCCTTCCTTTCTGATCCCGGAAGACCCGGTCCATCATCCTCAGATATGTTGCCCTAGCATTTTTTAGCCCAAAGGGCATCATTTTATAATAGTAGCACCTTTCCCCTGTGATGAAGGAGACATCTTTCATGTAGGCCAGGTGCATTATAATCTGATGATAACCTGAAAATGCATCTAAAAAGCTCATTAGAGAAAAACCGATGACTTAGTCAACCAACACGTCGATCTGAGGCAAGGGAATACAATCTTTAGGACATGCTTTATTTAAAATGGAAAAGTCGATACACATCCTCCAGCGGCCATCCCCATTCTTGACCATCACCACATTGGAGACCCAGCCTGGATATTGGATCTCGAATTCAAACCCTGCTTTCAGGAGCTTCTCCACCTCCTCTCGGATGGGCTCGTCCTGCTTACCATCGGTGGACCTCTTCTTTTGTCGGATAGGACACGAATCAGCGTCAAGGTTGAGGTGGTGGCAAGCCACATCCGCATCGATCCCCGGCATGTCTGTCGCGCTCCTTGCAAAGATGTCTATGTTCTTCTAAATGCACTCCAGCATCCTCCCCAGGTCCTCCGGGCTCAGCCCCCTGCTGATATGCACCTTCTCCACCCTTCCTCCCTCGGTGAGAACTTCCATCTCCACCACCTCCACTATCTCCAGCCGGGACAGGTCTTCCCACTCTCCCACAGCCCCCTCACCTGGGGTAAGAGCGCCCTCCCCAGCTTCCTCCATGGCCATCACCTCGGCCTGCTCCTCCAGCACTTCCCCCGCCACCTACACATGGGTGAGGACCTCTTCCTCCTCCACCTCCATCTCCATAGCTCCTCCTATATCATCCTGGCTAGATAGCTCCTCCATCCTCCTCTCCATATCCTCGACTCCTCCCTGCCATGAGATGAAGTTGACCGCCACTACATAGCACTCCCTTGCCACTATGGGGTCTCCCCGTACCCGAACCTGGATGCCCTTGGAATTGAACTCGAGGCACTGCTGGAACGAGGAGGGCACGCAATAAAAGGCACTGATGAGGGGTTATCTGAATATGACGTTATAACTGTTGGGAGCGTCCATGATGACGAACCTGTAGTTTCTAGACAGGCCTCCCAAGTTAATATGGAGCACCAATCCTCCTTCCACCTCCTTCCTCTCCCCGGAGAACCCAAATAGAGGACCGTCTGAGGCTAACATCCTCATGGCCTCTACTATTGTGGCGTCGAATGCCTTCTTGAAGATGATGTTGATGGAGCTTCCATCAGATAGATGGTGAAGTTCTCAATGGCGGCCTGAACAACCAGCGTATCCCAGAACGGATCCTCATAGTCTGGCATGTCATTCCAGGAGAAGGTAATCTTCTCTTTTGGGGTGTGGTTAGGGATGTGGAGGAAACGCTCAGGCAGTATATGGTGTGGAGACCCGCCTTGCAGCGGCCTTGACTCCCACCCTCCCCGGATGGTTCACTCTGATCCCTCCCCGACCTCCTACATCGGCCCGGTCCTCGCATCTATCCTCCTCTGCTCCCGATAGGACCTCTTCTATCTGCACCTCTTGGCGCTGCCGTTCCTGCTACTGGGCATGCCCTTGGCTTCCCTCATCTCTAGGATCTCTGGGCAGGTAGCCGCCGCGTGCCCCTCCTCCTAGTGGAAGTCAAAGTAGGACAGCTCTGATCTACCCTCTGGCCTCCTCTTCTGCACTCCTCTCCTCATCCTCAGGTCTATCGTCATAGCCTGGTGTTGATCGGGGAGGGGGGCCTCTGACCCTGCCTCTAACCTAGTGGGTTAAAATGGCCTTGCCCCCCTTGGCGGTTGTTTCCTCCATGGAAACCTCTCCTCAGCTCATGGTCATGCCTTTCTAGCTGCCTCCAACTTAGATGATTGTTCGGCTCTTTGCGGCCCCACCTCGGCTACTGCTGTTACTGCTCCCTCTATCTGGGCTCTACCCTCCTGGCCTAATGCACCTTGCCACCTCTTGGATCTTTCTCCTCCTATGCAGCCCACCTGGCTAGCTTCCTTGCAAATGCTGGGTTCTACACCTCTCCCTCGACTTCCAGGGTGGGCCTCTCCATCAGATCCTTGAAGGACAGCGATGGCACCCTCTTCAGCTCCATCCTAAAGAACCACTGCTGTAGCCCCAGGGTAAAGGTCACCATATGGGTGTGCCCTAGCATCTCCTGCACCTGGAGGACCTCCTCCTTGAACATATCTATATAGATTCCCAGCATCTCGTTCACTCCCTACTTGATGAGAAAAAGGGACTCTGACTCCCTCTTCCTCTTCTTTGAGGTTTTAAACCTCAGCAGAAACCCCGGCACAGGTATTCAAAATAGTGGATAGACCTGGATGGGAGCTGATGAAACCAATCCCTCGCCTTTTCCTTGAGGGTGATGGCAAAGAGCTGGCACTTGAAAGCATCTGACATCTGTCGGATCGAAACCACATCCTCGAACCATTGGATGTGCTAGACCGGATCATCCTTTCTAGTGTATTAGGACATTTGTGGCTCACAGAACCCCTCTAGAACTGGGGCGGATGAGACCAGCTCGCTGAAGGGACTTCCCTCCCCCATCGGGTGAGCCGGGCGGCATCACGCCTCCACCTCATTTGACCTTCCCGCACTCGCTAAGCCAGGGAACCGGGCTACCCCTACTAGATCTCGCCCGGGGAGATCTCGTCAAGTACCTTCCGCAGTCTCTTCCTTCCCAGCTCATCTAGCTGGGGCATTCTCGCCCAGAGCAGGGGCTACGACCACTAGGACTAATGGTGTCAAGCACTCACCACGAGCCACGAGTGCGAAGGTTATGAGGTTCTGCATCTCCTGCCGGATATCCTCAAACATGCCGATAGTGGTGAGAGGGGGGAGGTGGCGAGTCATCCCGGTCAGATCCTTGACCTTCACCTCTAGTTATTGAGTTTGCTAAGGTTTTCTGTGCTAGCAACTCTCCATGCTCACAGCACCAAAATGTTGAAATTGGGAACCAGCTTCTGTGGAGTTCGAACCCTTGGGTAAGGGGTGACCGCACACTTACTTCGTCTACCAAGCTTGCCTGACTGAAGACTTAGAAATCAAAACTGACCCAAGACTCCAACACGGAGGTCCCACCACACACCCGAAAGATCTTAGAGCGCTTCCCCTCCTTAGCATGTGCTGAGCTATGGGCACCTCAAAAAGCGTAAGAAGATCTAGGAATTAGAAAATTGGAGAGTTTGCCTTCTGAGGTACCCCCTTGGGTCTATTTATAGATTTCAAAACCTGGCCTGCAAATAGTGAGGCTCTGTTTTTCTAAACAACTAAATATAGCCAAAAGTGATCTGTCAACAACCAAACTTCGTTGTTCTGGAAGGCTATTTGCAGCCCTACAAGGGAATCCATGTAATTTTGCCTCTAGACACCACCAGGCGAATGGTCCATGAAGTCATCTCTCCCCTAAGGGAACGAGTGCGGGGAGAGCTGCGCACTCGCCTCCCAGGCTCTTTTTGAAGGGCGACTGCTAGCTTGGGCAACCACTTGCCTAGCTCGGCGAGATGTCTCCCTGCATGCATGCTAAGGTGCGAGAACGTGGCGAGTGCGTGATGAAGATCGCACTCGCCCAAGGGCCTGATTGCGTTCTTACTTGTCTGGGCGAGTGCTCCATTGGGAACTGGGCGAGTCTAAGTTATCCTACCCTATTCACCAATCTGGTCTTCTTAGGCTTGAATACCCCATAATACCCGGATCTTACTGGAGGAGGACCCACTTAGCGAATACGGGGTTGTACAAGAATGTTCATGAGTCATTGGTTAGGGAAGCTCGCATGTAGGGGGAGCTTGTTACAATGTGTGCACGTAGGTAGGGGGAGCACGTAGAACACTTATAATGGGGGATCACGTGTGTAGGGGAAGTTATATGTAACCTGAAACCTAATCTTTAAAGATTATCTCTTATATATATCTTGTATCATGCATCTCATTTACTATATCTCATGAATGAGATTTGATATTATCAAAAGAGGGAGTTTGTTGGAGTCGTCGGTTCACATATCCTCAGTTTGACAATATCAAATCCCAGGTTATTTTTAATCACATCTTGTGTTTGGTAGAGTGTGCAGGTTTACAAGTTCAAGCGAAGCGAGAAAACTATCCTCTAGCACCTACCGCCGAGCGATAGCAGTTACCATTGGGCAGTAGCTTGAATTAAATTGACATGGCACTCGGGTTGCTACCACGTCGCGCTAGCTCTACCTCCAGCACTAGCCTGAGGATGTATTTCAGTCAGGCGCTCGAGATGCTATCACGCAGCGCTATCTTCCTGTCGCATAATGCTAGCCCACTCAAGGATCGTTCAAATAGATTAGTCAAGATGACAGGACAACCGTCAGGCGCTAACCTCTTACCGCGTCGCACAAGCATGAAAAAGAGAAAAATATTTGTTTTCAATATTTTTTCCAAATTTGCAGGTCAGCTTTCAGCATCAAGTGCATCGACCTACCACAGGGCGCTAGTCTAACGCTAGTGATAGTCTATTTTTACAAAGACATAAAAGTTGTCTCATTTTCTAATTTCCTAAGGCAGATGAATAGAGACTCAGAACTTTCATTCTTAGGGTTCGGTAGCTGCCTCTATGCTTCGTTCCGCGGTCTCCGTCGAAGGAAGATAAAATTGCTTCCCTCCTGTTCTCACACGACGAACTTCGGCGAGCCAAGGAACCAACGACTACAAGGAGATGATCGGTTGCATCCACACTAAGATTTCAAGCACCGGTCATGGGTCGCTCAATGGAGGAAACATCTTGAGGGAGATTCAATCTAAAATCTTCTTTAATCTATTATACTTGTTGTACTTTTTATCTTTTCTCTATTCTTGTAGTGTGGAAAATCGACCGGTGAAGGTCGTCGGTATCCGGGGAGGATTCCGTGAGAAATCGTCTCGGGGAAGGTACGTTTAGTTCGGGTGATCTTGCGAGGGCTCTAAGACACTTTCTTATGTGAGGGTGAAGAGCTGGCTCTAAGGCCTTTCTTGGAGTGAAAGAGAGAGAGCCAACCAGTTCGGGTAGTGGGTCGGTATAGAAAACAAAAAATATTTGATTTTCACCGCCTCCGATCTCCGGCATCATGGTGATCAAGTTTTTGTAATTGTAAAAAATCTCGTTGATTTAGTTTGTATAAAAATTCATTTGTTGTTCTCTTTACTTGCTTGCAATGTTGTGGTTGTTAGCTCGTGATTCTCTAAAGGATGCGTAGAACTCCAAGGTGGAATTTCCCAGGAAAACAAGGTCTGTGACCTACCGCGATGCGTTAGCAAGCTGACGCCCCACGGTAGCTTCAGGAGCTAGTTTTCTCTAGACAAAATATTTCAAATTTTCAATTAATGCCGAAAAACCTTATTCACCCCCCTTCCCTCTAAGGTTGGCCACACGCTCCAACAACAAAATCTTCTTTGCTTTTAGAGTGAATCTACCTAATATGAATTGAGGTGAAATTTGTTTTACATTTTTCAAATTGCACCATCATAGTATGTGTTTACATAACATTCATTTGATTTTGAAACCACTACAAGAGCATTCTGCATCACAAGTCATTGTGTCAAATTTGATGTATCATTGTTTATCATTGTCATCTTCATCATAGTGCTATGTGACAAATAAGATTTTATTGTCACCATATCTTGTTTCCTCCCTAACACTAACACCAATAAAATCATCCATGTATGATTGCTCAAAAATAGAATAAATTTTTCTAATATATGTTTTCAACATTTGTTTCAGTACGAGGCAGTTTTGAAAGTTAATGTAATACTACCTTGTTTGCATTTAAAGTCTTCATCATGCTCGCAATGACACCAAGTTGAGGTCATTTTTCCAATCCTAGAAAATATTCAACAAGTGAACTTATTGCTTTAGAGCATCCATATAGGACATTATTTGGTGATTCACTTATTTATGAAGATAATATTACAAGATATAAAATATCTTTGTTTAAAATAGTAAACCATTTCATTCTTATTATAATTGAATCACATAAAATCTATTATCATTCAATTTTCCTCTTGTCATCATATCACACCAACGCCTATTAAACAGCTTGTCACTATCACATTTACCCATGCACTGGTAAAATAAGGACCTTACACTTATATCATAGTTAAGATGAATACTTTCAAATGTGCTTTCTTGAAGATGTGTCATTGACACAAACGATGATGAGTTGTCGTCAAAATTCTCTTAGTAGCAATGATCATCTACTAATCTTGATCCGTAAATATAGTGGTTGGTTGCTTGCCAACAACAAACCTATAAAAAGTCGCAAACACCCACCAAAATAATTTAATAGTTTTTGTTCTATAAATGCTCCCCTTATAAAAATATTGTCAATAATGGCTAACTGCAATAAATGGTGCGCAAATCAAATTATACTTGCTTAATTGATGTCACAGCCCCGCTACCTCCACTTGATGACGATCCAGTTGCCGAGGCGCTATAACATAAAGACCTTCGGAGCCACGACGACGATAACGGAAGATAACGCTACAACCTCCACCCGCGGCGTGCCAAGCCCACTTGAAGACTATTTTTAATTAATATATCATGCTCTAATTACTTTTATTTTTATATGTGAGAATATAAAATTATTCCAAGCTTGGTTAATAATTTTATATTCATTTAGGGACTTTGTAGCATTTATTTCCTGCATTTTTAAATACTTTTGGTGTGTATTTAGCCGCCCGGATGGATGAGATTTTCATCTCCATCTTGGATGGTTAGATGTGTTTGTGTAACTCCTATATAAGGAGCTCCTTCTATGAGAATGAATATTAGAGAATTAAAAAAGAAAACCTAACCCTCTATAGAGAGAGTTTCGGCCAAGGAGCTCCCTAACAGCCGCCTATGGTGTGAAGCCCCCCCCCCCCACCCCGTGCTTCCTCCTCCCTACTTCGGTGCGACTTCGGCGTGGCTTCCTTCGGTGCGGCTCCAAGGAAGAAGGTGGCAGCCCATTCGGTGCGACACCGGTAGATCCATGGAGAGAGCGATTCTCCCACCTTATCAAGTGTGTTCATGAAAATGGGTTGGGTAACTTCTCTTCCCTCATCTTTGTGATTTCTTAGTATTGTGTGGAGGATGAAGAACCGTTGCTTTTTCGTGATTTTAAATACCATCGCTTGCTATTTCCGAAATTGATTTCATCGTTGTTAAGCTTCTATAATCCGGATCGGGTAGATCCTATTTGCTTGAGTGGATCTTGGCCTATAGTCAAGATTTTACTCTCAAAAAGGAGTGGCAACCTTTATGTTGATTTGTGGAATCATCCGACTCGATTTTTCGATCGTTATTTTAGAGTCGATCTCTCCTCCTTGTGGTCTTAAGTGCTGCGTTTGATGCGATCCGTAACGAGATGATAGATGCTTGTGTAGGTGCGGTAGGATTAAGGCGCGTTGGGCATGGTAGTCTACCTTGTGTCTGTTATGCCCTCCGAATGTCAGACACTCGCTACGTCAATTTGGTATCAAAGCGAGATTGTCACAACTTCTTAGTTGACGCGTCCTCACTAGAGTTTTCTCCGCACGCGCAATAAAAAAAATTATAGTCTGCCAATAGCGCTCTAGAAACTTTATTTTTCAGCAAAAAAATTTAAAAAAACATTTTGCACGCTCTACGTTTTAATCACTTCGGGAAACTATAAAAATATTTTGTCTTCAGTATAGGTACAGCCCTAGGAAAACTCCTCTTTCCAAAATATTTATAAACCTTTATGCGCACTAGTCTAGTAACGGAGTACACTACACCGTCGTCATCTAGGATGGCTACGAATGAACATGGGGATCCCAACGCTGAAGCCATAGAGGGATTGCGTAACGATATGATCGAGCTTAGGACCATGTTAGCACAAATCCTTCGAAATCAAGGAGGTCCTCACCTACCAAACCAAGGTCCGCCAACGCCACCCGTTAATGTTGGGAAGCCCAACCGGCACAGACCGGCCCATGATTCGGATTCTGATGGAGACTCCCCCTGAGTGCCTCCTTGAGAACACTGCCCCGAGCGTGACTTTAATCTTACCAGAGCCATTAAGATCGACACCCCCACTTATGATGGTTTGGGAGATCGCCGGATCTTCCTTACTTGGGTAATGGATATTGAGTGCTACTTCGAGTGACACACTCTTACGGACCAGCAAAAGGTCCAGGTTGCCAGGATGAAGTTAAATGGTCATACAAAAATGTATTGGCTGAACGAGGAGCGTAGGCTAGGAATCGGGCATGGGGTCCCACTTATTGGATTGGTCGTAATGAAGAACCTATTGACCGATCAGTACGTCCCCGCATACCATCACACACAGATGTTCGATGAGCTTGCCATCCTGCGGCAGGGCTCAAATTCTGTAGCTGAATATATGGGAGAGTTGAAGGACCATATGGTGCGTTGTGATCTTAGAGATAACCCCGAGGTCACCTTATCTAGATTTCGTAAGGGACTATCTTCCGATATCCAACAGAAACTCCTACGCTACGGACATACGGATTAGAACACAACTTTCAATGCCGCCCTCGACATTAAAAAACATTTAGCCTCTAAGGCTCACTCCTGTTATTCCAACGCAAAAGAAAAGTCCACATCTGGAGCATCTTGTAGCCGTTTCAATTAATCTGGAGCAAGTTTCAAGGGAGATTTAAAGGAATGTTTTGTAGGACTTTCCTCCAGAGACAAAAATTCATTTAAGGAAGTCATTAATGAGTGGCTAACAGCTATCTTGGAGATAGAGAATCAATTCATTCTTTTCAGATCTAAGGAATAAAAGAGGATATTATTCTGCTACTCCAAACAGTGAAAAACAGTCATACACAAAAGAAAGAGAACAGACACAGACAGACACACAGACAGAATTCTTTCAGAACACACACCACTGAAGGAGATCAACATACAGAAAAGAAAATTTTCTAGATCTCTTTTGACTCAACTGTTCAAAGGCTTCATCCATCAAGACTCCAGACACTATACATTTCAGCAACTGCTGGAATCATCCTTTGCTGGAGATCTCATCTACTGAAGGCCTATCACCCTAGTGCAAAGCTTCTTTTCCTGAACAACTTCCAAATCTTAGGGGGAGCTTTGACAACATCATCCACTAGTCTTCTCTCTGATTGTTAACAGAGAAGAACATATCACCTCTTCCTTTTCCTGCTGTAAAAAGGTTTCTCAAAACTCCCTTCAAAAGTTTTGTGCTGGTTTCTAAGACCATGTCAAAACTCAGTGATGACAAGACACCTGATCAAAAAATCTGGTTTGGTTTTTGAGCACCTTATCAAAAGCTCATTGGTGCCCAGGACACCTGATAAACTCATCCTGTAGTGGATTCCTACCTATGGTGATAGAAGAGTGGATGTACCCAGATTGATTGCGGAACCACTATAGCTCCTTGTGTCTTCTAGTTGCTATATTTTGTTTGCTGTGTGCTGTGTTTTTATTTCTTTCTTTCACAATTTTTTATTTACTGCAAGCATCTTACACATATATTTAAATTAAGTCTTCCACTGCAAAATAGTTTTTAAATTGAAAATTATTTTAATAAACTCTATTAACCCCCCCCCCCCTCTAGAGTTAAGGTAGATCTTATCCCCACTTTCAGTGGATACAGACACTGAGTCTTGCTTCTTGCTACACCACGATATGCAAGCTGATCCACAAGTGAAAACATAACCTGAAGTTGATATTCGATCATCTGAGTCACCGCCATAATCAGCATCCGTGTATCCAAGCAAAGAAAACACTGTGTCCCTACTATAGATGAGTCCAAAATCAGAAGTCGCCTTGACATACTTCAAGATGTTCTTTGCTGCTACCAGATGAGACTTCTTTGGTTCAGCCATAAATCGACTTACTCGGCCAATAGCATAAGCAATGTCTGGCCTTGTAATCGTTAGATAGATCAAGCTCCCAACTAGAGCTCTGAACACCAAGGGATCAGAAAGAATCCTTCCTTCATCTCGTTGATGCTTCAGACCAAGATCTAGTGGAATAGAGCAACTCTTCCCTTCGCCCGTACCGAATCGATTCACAATGTGATCTACATATCCTTTCTGACAAATGAGTATCTCATTCTCCTTCCTCTCCACTTCAAGACCAAGAAAGTGATGAAGCTCTCCCAAGTCTTTCATCTCAAAGCGAATAGCTAGCTCAGCCCTGAGCCTAGCCACCTCCTCCTCTGAATTCCCTGTGATGATCATATCATCAACATATAGTAGGACCAAGACTTGCAGCTCCCCCTTCTTCTTGATGAACAAGCTAGAATATGAGTTGGAAGCAAGATAACTTCGGAATTGAAGATACTCTGCTATCTTCCCATACCAAGATCTAGGAGCTTGCTTCAACCTGTAGAGAGCCTTCCAGATCTTGCAGACATAGTTCGGATGAACTTCAGAAACAAAACCAAGTGGTTGATCCATGAAGATGTCCTTATCAATTTCTCTGTAAAGAAAAGCATTCTTCACATCAAGCTGCCACATCCTCCATCCCTTGCAAGTAGCCAAGGCGATCACCACCTAAACCGAAGTCATCTTTGCAACTCGACTAAATATCTCCTCATAATATTCTCCAAACTGTTGTGAGAATCCTCGAGAAACCAGACGATCTTTGTATCTATCAATGCTCCCATCAACCTTCTTCTTCAACTTATCTACCCACTTGCAAGTCACTGGAGTAATGCCATCAACCTTGGGCAGAAGGTCTCAGGTTTCATTCTTCTTGAGAGCAGCAATCTCTTCCTTCATGGCATCATCCCACTCCTTGACTCCAGTGGCCTCATTGAAGTTTGCAGGCTCTCTCTCATCCAGAGGACCTGCAAAGAAGTAGGAGACAAAACTCACTGCATTCTCATCACAGTACCGAGCTAGTGGCTTCACAACCCTTTTTGATCTCCGAAGGGTCTGCACCTTGCTCACCACCTCTGTTGCTTCTTCAGGCTCAAGTCCAACTTCGGGCAAGCTTTGAGCAATGCTCCCCTGGCTTCCTGAGCCAGAAACCTCAGCACTAGAGCTTGAAGCAACAGGAGCTGCTGGTGAAACAACAAGCTCCTCTTCCAGAAGTTCAGCAGTCACCTTCTGCTCTTCATCAACCTTGCTCTCTGGTAGATCAACTGACCTACCTCCATACGATGTCAGTTCGTCAAAGAACACATCTCTTGAAACAACAAACTTCTTCATCACAGGATCCATGCATTTCCATCCCTTCTTCTGCTCATCATAGCCAACAAAGACAAGCTTCTTTGCCTTTGCATAAAGCTTGGTCCTCGAAGCATCCGGGACATGCACATAGTAAGTTGATCCAAACACCCAAAGGTGTTCCACGTTTGGCTTCTCCTTCAGTAACATCTCAAAGGGAGACATCATGTTGATCGGGCTGAGTGGCATCCGATTGATGACGTAAGAAGCATAAGACATCCCCTCTGCCAAGAAGGAGCTAAGAATGTCTTTCGCATGAAGCCAACACTTGCAAGTTTCCGTCAGATGACGTATATTCTGCACCATTACTCCATTTTGTTGTGGAGTATGAGCACAAGTGAGCTCTCTTTGGATCTCGTGCTTCCTGCAAAAGTTAGAAAACTCAGAGAAGACAAACTCACCACCGTTGTCTGTTCTAAACTTCTTGATCCGCAAGCTAAGACGGCCCTCCACTAGCTCCTTGAACTCCACAAACACCTGGAAAGCTTGTGGCTTCTCCTTCAAGAAATAAACTCAAGTGTATCTTGAGTAGTCATCAATCAACACAAGCATGTATCTGCTCCCACCAAGGCTAGCAGTGACGGTTGGTCCCATCAAGTCTCCATGGATACACTCTAATGGTCTCTTACTTCTCGTTTGTGACTTACCTAACAGAAGGGGATGAGCCTTGTCGTACTGACACCCTGAGCAAACGTCACCGTCACCAAAGGAAGTTAGCTTAGGCAAGCCTCTTACAATGCTCCTGTTTGCCATAGCTTTCAACTTATCCATTCCAACATGCCCCAGACCTTCATGTCATATAGCAGCGCTATCATTTGCTCTCATTCGATCAAGATAAGAGTTCGTTGCAAGAACAAACAAGTTCTTAACTCTCCTCCCAACATGAGCAACATCAGCCTTTACCGCTGATACGTTGCGAAGGAACTTAACTTTTGTTGGCCCAAACAGAACGTGATAACCTGCGTCTACTGCATTGGTCACATAGAAGAGGTTCTTCTTTATGCTCAGAATGTGATACACACTCCTTAACATGAGTGGCCCCTTATCACTACCCAAAGACACAACCCCCTCCTTCTCTACTGCATAAACAGTATTATCAGTAGTTATGATAGCTTCGTTACCTGAGTAGGCTTGCAGAGAAGAGAACTTCGACTTGTCTTTAGTGAGGTGATGACCACACCCGGAGTCCACGATCCAATCATCATTGAAGTCAAAAGCGGACAAGGCACGGACACAAGTGCCTGTTATAAAAGCTCTGCCCCATCTAGCATCTTCAGTACTCAAGCAAGCTTCCTCCTTTCCTGCAGCATGCACAGGCTGTAGTTTGACCTTGTAGTCATGCTTGAAGTGCCCCGCTGATGACACCTGTAGCACTTCAAGTTCTTCTTCCAATCCTTCTTAGGAGCAGCACTCCTCTCTGACTGATAAGAAGTTGAAGGTTCATTTTCAGCAGCTGTATTCTTCTTCTTCCCTTCCCATCTCTTCTTCTTCTTGCCCGTGAACAACGCTTCACTACCTCCTTCAGAGATAGTCACTCCTGCCATATGTCTTACCAAACTTTCCTGCAAATCAAGCAGGTTCTCAAGCTACAGCAGAGATGGCTGAGTAGCCCAGCCTTGAACAGAGGTTACAAAGGCAACATACTCCTTCCGCAAGTCGCGGATTATGTGCCTTTTCAACTTGGCATCAGAGATGGGCTCATCAGGATCAAGCGCTGATATCTCAGCACACAAGCTCTTCATCTTCAAGAAGAACTTAGAGATAGTCAGGTCTCCTTGAGTTGTCCTAGCCAACTCATTCTCCATGAACTGTAGCCTTGCTACATTCTTCCTGTTGAATAACTCATCAATGGTTGTCCAGATATCAGCAGCTGACTTAGATCTAATGATGTGATCAAATAGCTCCGATGAAACAGCCCTCTTGAGAACAAACTCTGCATTTGCATTTGTTTTTCTCCAGACCCTCAACTGCTAAGCAGTCCCAAAATCAGCAGTAACCTCCT
Source organism: Platanthera guangdongensis (assembly GCA_039583875.1). NCBI lineage: Eukaryota > Viridiplantae > Streptophyta > Magnoliopsida > Asparagales > Orchidaceae > Platanthera > Platanthera guangdongensis. Next base: position 53,099,008 of record CM077163.1, read on the forward strand.
GCCTGTCGTCACCACCAATGACCTCCCATAACTCCTCGCCAAGAAGAAACTCTTCATACAGGACTTCCACTTCTTGAAGTTAGTCGGGGTCAAGAGTTCATTACCCAGACCTCTTGCATAGTTCCCTTCCATTGCAACAAACTTTGGTTGAGCTCCTAGAAGTACAGTGCAACAACCGAGCAACAACACAAGTTGATCACCGCTCAAGCAACTGAACCTCGCTCTGATACCATGTTAAATTTTCAAAAAGTGGTCACCAAGATAGTCTAATGCCAAATTAATATCCTCAGAACTATCAAGATCACACCTTGATCGTGTGGAAACCAGGAAAGCAAGCTTAACAACCAAATGCAATCACAGGGGCAAGCTGATCATATATTCTTTAATTCCTCCTTTACAATGCGAGGTATATATGGCGAGACATAATTTCGCCGGTACACAGGAAAATATGAAAGATTACAAGTCAAACAATTCGAGCGGACAGAACTGGAGACAGCCGAGACCGCCCAGTATGTCGAAGTCACCGAAGCCTCCCGAACTACTGCTGCTGCTAGAAGACGAATAGAACATGGAGTCCGCCGAGACCGCGAAGTCGCGCAGATACACCGTTATTCGCTGACTGCTACAAGCCGTTGCTGAACTGAGGAACAGACTGCCTAGACCGCCGAGTTCGGCGGATAGGTTATTGAACTTGGAAATGTTGAAGCAGAGAAAAACTGACAAGCTGCCCATGCAACCAGCTAAAACCGCTGATTGAAATCGCAAACTTCACTGATGCTGACCGCAGTCAAATCAAAACTCCTGGCTCCTCAGTGTTAGCCACGCAACATGCAAACAACAAAATGTTATCTCTGCTTAACCCACGCAGACATCAAAAAACAGACCGTAATAATTAACCAAGACCTCACTTATTGTTCACTCAGTTAGTGTAGATGTGTTGGGGGGTCTATTTATAGGTGAGGTGAGGAGTGTGGTCACCACCCTAGAGAATAGAGACACTGCCCAGCTTGTGCGCTAACACACTATAGTCCGTCAAGTCCGCAAGGACTTGGCCAGACCAAACCTCCAAGCGCCAGGGCAAAGATAGTCCGCCATCATGCGGACACATTGCCAGCCCACACAACACAGACTCATCTCCAGTCCGCCCAACGCAAGCATAGTGCCATACCGCCACTCACGCCAGCATGTGGACATACCCACAACTCAGCTGCATCAGTCCGCAATACTCCACAACACGCGGACACAGCCACAACACATGTTGTACACAGACAAAGAGGCAGTCTGCATAGCTCGACAACAACGCCACAGCCGCCACAAGTCTACGACCAATACGCAGTCCGCCAGGTCAATAGCGGACTCTGCGGACACCATGAACTTGTCACAGAAACTGACCAAGTTTAGAAGCCCATCAAGCAACTAGCGCGAGCACGGCGGACACAGAAGACCCAGACTGCCACTCAGTAGGACAGTCCACTACAGGATGTGAAACATCCATCACAACATGGAGAGCTCGTCAAGAACAAGCCCATCTCCAAAACCAGTCCATAAATGCGGACTCCGCGGACGCAAGAAACCAAATCCTCCAACACCTCGCGGATATAACTTCCAATCTTCCTGGAAACCACATAAGCTGTCCAACTGCAAGGCCACCGATCAAGCTGAACACTGCAAATAGAGCGCTAACACAGTCCACTCAGGCCACTCCACTTAAAGTCCAAGTCACTAAGACTTCCTTGGTCATACGACATCCAAGGCTCTAACTAGTCCACCTAAGGTTGCACTCCAGGCCGCACAGGCCGCTCCTCAAAAGCAGGCAAGCCACCAAGACCAAGCCAGGTCACCCAGGCCGCAACCAGCAGCCCGCTCAGGCCGCAAACTCAGACCGCTCAGGCTGCTCAGACTACCAGGCCTGCCCCATCACCCACTTTCACTTCACAAATTTCAACAGGAGCAGGACCCCAGACATCGGAGTGAATGAGATCTAACGGACGGGTAGAGCCACGACCTTGCTTCGGCGAGAAGGAGGAACGATGATGCTTGCCAAGCTGACAGGTGTTGCAGTTGAGAGGAGAACTGTGTGGAGGGAGGTGGGGCAGAAGCTGATGAAGAATTCGTGGAGGAAGATGACCAATGCGGAGATGCCACTGTAGAAGATCTGTAGAGGAGGAGGAGAAGGCAGATAGAGCGGAAACATTATCAGGGAAGTTAAGGCCGCCGCTCTCAGTCCCTGTAGCAATCATTGTTGGGAGCTCGGATCTTGAAAAGAACAAGAAGTTGGAGTGAATGTGACAGAGCACAGAAGTTGCTTGCATAAAGAGTTAACCGATAATAAATTGCACAGAAACTTTGGCACATAGAGAGTGTCCGCCAAGCGAAGAGACAGAGTGACATGAACAACTCCCATCCCATGGATCGGGGAGGGAGAGTCATCTGCAATGAGGACTAGGGGCAACCGATCATGTGTTTCTAGGAGAGAAAAGCACTGAGGATTGCCCGTCATATGATTAGTCGCACCAGAGTAGATCAACCATTTACCTTGAGAAACCATGTGGGCACTACCTGATGACATGACCACTGAGGCAGAAGAGTTACAAGAGGGGAGAAGATATGGATGTTTCAGCCAACAACGATCCACGATATGCCCGGAAAGAGCCATAGAAGAGACAAAAAGCTGCGCGAGTAGAAATAGGCTGCGCAAACAACAAGCCACAGAGACGGCGCGACCAGCAAGCAGGTAGTGCAACGGGGAAGGCCGCATCGGACACAAGAAGAGGTTCTGCAGTAGTCATGGTGTCAACACACCAGCGGAAAGGAAGGCCACAACCAAGAGTCAGAACAGAGCAGAGGGAAAGAAGTCGTGCAGCTAGAAAAGGAGGTCGCGCGAATAAGAGATAGAGAAGACGGTGCGAACTTAAAGGAGTTCGTGGGGAGAAAAGATGTAGAGAAACTGCAAAAACAGGTCATGGGTAGAAAGGCGGAGCGAGAAGAGAGGTCACGCAAACAAAAGGGCGGCGATAAGGAAGCAAAAAGAGGTCGTGCGAACAGACTACAAGAAGAAGGCAAACTGCGCGGGGAGAAGAAGGACCCGAATCAGGCGGAAAAGATCGAGTCCTCTGATACCATGTGCAAATAGACAAGTAGAAACCAGAAATTGAAATAACAAAAATTTTATTATCCAAAAAATTGTGTATTACAGATGTATGACCTCCCTTTTATATAATGAAGGAGATGAGAGAGATTACAAATTTGCAATGTGGGACTAAATAATCACAGGTATAAGCGGTTTAACAAGAAAACAAGCCGAACAGGCCGCGCGGTTAGACGAATAGGCTAACCGCCCAGCAACCACCAGAAGGAGAGAACAAGTCGCCATAGGAGACCGCCCGACCGCCCGGTCTCCAACACGCCCGAGACAAACCACTAGATCACCCGGACACCAAACAGCAACAGTCCGGCTACTGAACCGATGGAGAAAAACTAACAGACCAGGCAGTCTCCAATTTGCCAGAGTCAGACCGCCAGACCACCTGGTCTCCATACTGCAACAGGGTGGAACTTGTTATGTTGCTGGAGAAGATCTTGTGGCTGGAATCAAGAGCCGAAGCTAGAATCACGGGGGGAGGGGGAAAGTTATGTGATCATTTCCATCTGCGTAGAAAAGCTTTGTCATGGCTCCGAAGAAAACTCCAAGGGTAACGATCATCCTCCTTGGACAGGTGAAGTCCTTATTTTGGCATATGCATGGCTTTACCCCACCAAAAGGTGGAATGTTGAGGGATTTCCATTGGGTTGATTCTTGAAATCCCCAATAAGGTTTGCATATAGATCCGAAAATGTGTAGTATGGAATAGGCATGTTGTGTGAAGCCCATCTGGACATGTTGGTCTGGATTAGTGATGTTTTATTTTGCGCACCGGAGAATACTCCGCGTATAAACGAGTATTTTGTGGAGTCTGTGGGTTGTGCCTGTAAAGTGGAGTAACATGAAGTACTGGAGTGGAGTTCCAGGAAAATACCCTCGATATTCATGTGTTGTATGCTATGAAATTCCAGTATTTCTAGCACTGCAGTTAGCTGCTGGGTTTTCTGGATAGTTGGTCCAGATATGGTTGGGGTTGGGTACAGAAAGGTATTTTGTCGCTAACGTCAGGCGATAGTGGTTGTCGCTGGCGATAGCTCCTAGCTAACATGTGATTGTGGAAGCCATTCCTTCGAGGATAATGTGGATATTGTGAGCTATGCGCTCTTAAAGTCTAGTGAGCCGAACGAATAAGGGGAAGCCGACTAGCGTCAGTCTAGACATTGAACTGGCGATTTGAGCAATGGGCAAGAGCTAAATTGTATCCGTGTTATGGTTGTCTAACTTGAGTGCCTGTGTTATTGGCTTCGTTAGGATCACATAATGAGAGTCTTGGGCTATCCGCCATCAATACTAAAGTCTCCGGCAATGGGTCGTGGAGCATGAATGCTCAATGTTACCATTTGGGTCTTGGACCTGTGAACGGTGGTTGGACCCTAGTTTTCTAGTACACCTATAATATGCCCTGAGTGCACGGAGCGTCGGGCCATGCGGACGACGTTTGTGATATATTGAACTGTGCGTTAGTGCACGTTTTGTGATATATCTGCTTGCAAAAAATGTTATGCATGTAGGGAAGGAATACCACTGCCCCGGGAAAGGGGTAGGGTCGTTATAAATTGGTCAGCTGAATGTTGATCGTTGCTTTATTTACCACCATCGCGGTGGATTGCCCCCATGCAGGTGCTGGAGAGCCGTGCTGGAAATAGTGGGTTGAAGCCCTTACTGCTACTATGCTGGCCCTCGAAGGCCGAATGATGAAAATTGTACCGTTTTCATGTGTGGCCGGCCTGCGTGCCGATGTATGTAAACCACACTTGTGAAGAATATCTATAAGGCCTTAAGGCCAAATATTTTGTGTATTTTGTATACATTCCTGTGAGATATATAAATATGGTTGTTTATATATAGTGGACATTCATGGTCGATGAGTTCAGTATTAACCCCCTAATGCTTCCGCTACAATGCTCTAAGTTAGGATGCATGCACTGGTCTTTGATATTAACCTATAACCTTGTCGCCTGTTTGTGGCATATAGTGTGGGGCCCCGGCCGGACCTTCTATTATATGTCATGTAACAGATGGAGGTGTTACACCGCCGGCCCCATTAAAGGTGTACATCAGCATTCCCGCAACATTTTGAATTTTGTTGACTTTGCCGATGTCAACATTTGTGGACTTAGCCAAAATCAAGCATCATTAGTATAGGCATTGAGTGAGTAAGCATCACTCAACGCCAAAACACTTAGCCAGAATTCTGTCACTAGGCGTTAAGTGAGCAACCTTCACTCAACGCCAAAACACTTAGAAAATTTTTCTGTCATTAGGCGTTGAGTGAATAAGCTTCACTCAAAGTAAAAAATTAGAAAGTTTTTCTATCATTAGGCATTGAGTATGTAAGCTTCACTCAACTCCAAAACACTTAGATAATCTTTATGTCTATAGGCATTGAGAGCGTTGAGTCGACTCAACAGTTTTGCCTTAGAAAATATTTCTGCTTCTCTAACATTGAGAGTGTTGAGTGTATCTTCATCACTCAATGCTTTTTTCCTTGGCTAAACTTTCTGTTAATAGGCATTGAGTGAGCCTTCATCACTCAATGTCATATTACTTAGACAGATTTTGTCACTTGGAATTGAGTGAGTACGCTTCACTCAACGCCAAACTACTTAACAGATATTGTTCTGTTATCTGGCTTTGAGTGAGCAGTCTTCAGTCAACGCTTTTTATCACATGACGTTAAGTGAGTAAGCTTGACTCAACGCCTGTGGACTTAGTCAAATATCAACACAGATTTTTTGTGGCGCTGACTGTCTAAGCTATACTCAACGATTTATGTTGTATGTCGTTGAGTGAGTAAACTTCACTGAACACTTATAGACTTAGCCACATTTCAGTCAGTTTCTCCTTAGGCTTTGACTACCTCAGCCTGTCTCATAGCTTTTTGTTATATGGCATTGAGTGGGTCGAATTCACTCAATGCATGTGGACTTAGCCACATTTCTGCCTGTTTCTTCTTAGGATTTGACAGGTTCAGCATTACTCACAGCTTTTAGCTGTATGACATTGAGTAGGTAGAGTACACTCAATGCCTATGGACTTAGAACCTTTTTTATCTAGCCAACAGTTAGGCTTAGGCTAACCAAGCTATACTCAATGCTTTTACTTACCAAGCATTGAGTGAGTAGACTTCACTCAATGCCTGTGAAACTCAACTAGTCGTCTAAGAATATCGTGAAGAATGAAAACGAGGACGACGGAAGCTATTCTTGGAATTTCTTGATTTGAACTTGGAAATGCATGATTAGGGTTTCTCGAAATCCACCCGAGGTATTTATAGGAACTTCTCTTCTCTAACGGCTAGAAGATTCCTTCCATATCGAGACATCGCGAGTTACTGTACATGGCGGTCTGGACGATCCGTGTCAGAAATTTGAAAATAGAAAAATAAACCCCAAGTATTATTCATTGAGTATCATCGAGTATATACGGGTATACTCGTCTAACTGACTCAAAATTCGATGAAAACAACTTAGACGATTCCAGACAGATCTGACATATAACTCAACGTTTTCCTGTAGAAATATTTGACAAATTTGATGAATATCGGCAGATACTCTCGACGCATTTGACATATAGGCAAAGTGATATTCGACGAATATAACTTAGAGAAATCCAGAGAAGAAAATTTGAGAACTCAAGGTATATCCAATGAGTCTCAACAAATTCATTGTGTATCGACATATATTTTCGACAAAATCGATGAGTAATGATAGTTACACTTTGTAACATCCCGTTTTACGCTAGGCTCCTCACGCGCGTTCTGAGTCAAGAGACTCGACTCAGGCTCGGGGTGCACTGGCAAAGGTGCCGAGTGCATTGGTTGAAGTGTTGGGTTGGGTGATACCCAAGGGATCGAAGGGGAGGGGCCTAAGAGAAATTGGCCAAGGGAAATTCGTCGGATATCATCAGGGATATCCGACAAATTCGTCGAATATCATTGGATGAAAAGTTAAAGGGAAATTCGTCGGATATCATTGAGGATATCCGACGATTAGTTGAGTTTGATCCCTATTTGTCGAGTATCGCTGGCTGATACTCGACACACTCAATGCTAAGATTTGGAGAAAATAGTCTAAGGGAAATTCGTCGGATATCATTGTTGATACCCGACGAATTCGTCGAATATCATTGAAGGAATTCGGCCGGATTGAAGTTGGAATTTCGGCCAAGAAGAATTTGTTGAATATCACTAAGGATATTCGACGAATTCGTCGAATATCTCTTAGCCGATTCGGCGCGACTGAAGGAGGGTTCGTTGAATATGCCCGACTATACTCACCAATTCGTTGAATATGCAAGACTATACACACTGATTCGTCGAGTATGGCAGATTGATACTCGTCGAATTTACCTTGTGTGATTTTCAGTTCATGCAGAATCGCTATCTTGTACAGGCGGACTGAACCGATTTTGGGATGCCTGCGACTTGGATTTCTTTGGACCGGTCAATTCATTAGGACTTAATATGGGTAATAATGGGCAGTCCACTAATATAGCGAGACATGGCAACTGAGTTAAACCTAAACATTGTTATAAAATGGAAGAGTCGAACCCTAGCCATCACTTGCCGAACTTGTCGAAGTCATCACTGTGCGAGACCGTCGGGAGGAACGAAGTCACCGGAGTCGGAGGAAGAGTCGTCCCTTTTTCCGTGAAGCACGATACCAACGAAGAGGAAGGATGCCGCAAAGGAGGAGGACAAGATCCACGGCCGGAAACCTCGGAACCGCCGGAAATGATGTGAGCTTCCTACCCTCTACCTTGGTACTAGATCTCTAATTATTCCTAGGATAGATATCGACTCAAAAGAGTCTCTATTCATGAGAAGGACTTTCCTAGGAAGAGGTCATGCTAGGACTTGTGTCATAGAGATAAGACGTCTTCGACCACTCCTTCCTTCTATGTGAAGATGAGGACTTGGTTTCGTGAAGAGAGTTGGCCTTTTGAGGGTGAATAAGGGAGGAGGAATTCTGTATGTCGTTTGGGAATATCGGTTGGAGGAGGAAGACAATCCGATGTTATTCGTTTCTCTTTAAGATGCGCACAGAAATCTATTTTCTGTGTGCAGCGAACTTTAAGGCCGTTTTCGGATATGATGCGATAAGATCTGGGTTTTCGTCTAAACACGAGAGTCCTAGACCTTGTAAATACATTTCCAATAGATGGATACACGTCTTCATATGAGGTTTGTAGTCACGGTAAAGCCTAATCAAACTTGCTGGTCTGATACCTTATTCGTGCAGAAATCTGTTTCTTGTATGCAACAGACTTCGAGGCTGATTTCGAGTACCTTGCGGTCTGATCTGGGTGATGGACCAAGTACAAAATTTGTATTCCTTGGAAATACCTTTCCAACAGATGGTTACAAACCTTTATATAAGTCCCGTAGACTCGGAATGTCCGGTCAAAGTGGATGTACAGACAAGTCCTTGTACTAAATACTCTCGGGTAAGTATATTATTGGGCTTGATTTGAGTAAAGAAATGACAAGAAAAAATGTTGGGGTTTTTGGTGAATTTTCACCTATGGGAATGTGATAAACAAATAGTTGGAAAACATAATTGGGCATGATCGTAAATTGTGAAATGGAATTAAGTTGGAAGAAGATGTAATGCTTGGCAATTGAACGAGTAAACCGTGTATTCATGCTAATGAAATGGTTGAACTATCTTATGTTGATGAGATTACCATGATGGAAGCATAACGGTTGGTGGATGCTTGACCCTTAAAAGTAATCGGAAGAATTTGATGCATGGCCATGATAAGCGTTAAATAAGGAAAGGTGTAAAGCGTTCCACTGCTCAGAGTTGTGACTCCCTTCAGGTAGCAGTGTGAGTTTGGTAAATTGTATAAGGTGGCTCGCCACCCAAATAGATCATAAACCCTAGTGGGGTATGGATATATGGAAGGCTTGGAAGTGTGAGGGTGTTGCCACACTGAAATGATATGTTGATAAGGGACTCGGTGTGGAGTACTTGCGTGTTGTTGAGCACTAGATGTGAATAATTATAAGGGTCTCATCGTAGAGCCCTTAGATGTCAAATTGCATGCGGTGTGAGTTGATACGCGGTGTCGTAATCCTGGGCTAATGATAGTGTGGCAGGTCTACAGGCTTGCCAGTCATCACACCGATTAGAGTTGACAGATAGACTTGCACGGTTGGGCCTTGGTCCTCGGTGCTTACTTCATGAGGCACCCTCCATGCTAGTGGACGGTTGGCCTTGGTCCTTTGGTGATATGTTCACAGAGGAACTTTTTGTGCCACGATGATAAGCCAGTTTGGCTGTGTTCTTGGTGCACATCTACCCGAGACCCCTCTGAGTCGTAGTACGCATGTGAGCTCCATTGTTGTGTTCTTAGTGTTGAGGCGTACGGAGACCTAGGCCGGGTAGTGTGGATGCCCGCCTAGTAGTGGAAAAGCCTGTTCCACTGTCACCGTCTGGCCATGACGGATGGCGCCTGAGAGGTTAGCTACCTGCTCGAAAAGTGGGAACTACGAGTCTATGTCGACATAGCAGTTGCATGTGCGTATGCATGGGTGAGTCATTGCATTGCATTCATATCATTACATTACATCGCATACATAAGATCCTTATAATATAAGTTTGTATGGACACTCTTATACGATGAGTTACTTTACTATTTAGGCGATCCTTAACTTATATGTTTGTATGGGCATTCATATAAGTTTAGTTACTTTATGTCGTAGTTCTATATTTTATACTGCTGTTGATGGTAGAAGTGCTAGAGTAGATTGTTTACTCATTTGTTGTATTTACTCTGATATACACTTGTTAAAATCGAGAAATCAGTCTCTATGGAGTTTGGGGTCCCTAAAAAGGGGTGACCTCACACTTACTGCACTCAGGAGAACATTGTAGGACCCCCCAACCTTTTGCCCGGGTCGGGCCGGAAGGGTACTACTGGCCCAAGAGGTCCACCCAGTGCATCTTAGGGAAACAATCCACCCTGTCTAAGCACTAGATGGTCGCCTTGCTCGGCTTGAATCACAACATTCACAATCCATCAGAGTATAGCGGAAGCATTAACAGGAATCCACTGCAGATATATATATCATATCAAAATTATACAGAGGTTCTAGGGCCGAAGCCTAAGCGTTTATATAAGCCCGTGGGCTATACACATACTATATATAACCCTCACACACTCTCTCTCTATGCTGCTCGGCGGTACTCACGTCTCTAAACTCTGGGGAAGGCGGGGGTGCATCTACTCGAGTAGTCCTAGCCACTGGCATAATGTAACAACCTCATCCGTTCATATAATATATACTAGAAGGTCCGACCAGGGCCCCACAACATATACCACAAAATAGACGATGAAGCTACGGAGTGATACCAGAGGAGCGCAGTGCACCTAACACATTTCATTATAACGGAAGCTTACAACACTACACTTAAGCTCCACCCTTGAATGTCCAACATATAAAAACTCCACATTTTATATATCATAGGAATGTTTGACAAATCACATAGAGAGTTGGCCTTATGGCCTTACAGGGCTTTCAAACAGTGGCCCAAACATTGGCACGCAGGCCGGCCACATCAAAAGAAAACATAACATTTACATCCACATTATCCTTCGAGGGCTAGCAGCGGTAGCAACAAAAGAAGTAGGGACTTCAACCCTAATACGTCCCGCTCGGTTCTCCAGCACCTGCACAGGGACATTCCACCCAAGGGTGGCAAACAGAGGCAACGGTCAGCATTCAGCTGACCAAATTATAATGACCCTACCCATTTCTCGGGGCAGTGGTATCCTTCCCTGCAGGCATAGCATATCACAAGCATGTATATATATATATATCTCATATAATGTGCTTTCACGCACACATGCCATCACAACCATCAGCCACCCGACCCAACGGTCCGTGCACTCAGGGAACCTTCTTGGTGTACTGGCAAATCAGTTGTCCACCAACGTATCAGGGTCACAGCCCAACGACAACTCACTTGAGCATTTACTTCATCACGTGCAGCCGGAGTTTTATAGTCTTAGTGAACCGGGATTGGCCCGTAGCCCCCCCCCCCCCCATTGTATCACGGCACGTAGGACTAAGAATCTTGCTATGAGCTCCAACAGACCGCACCTTCTGGTCTCACGTCAGACGGACATAACGCAGGTCGGATCCTCCACCACCCCCCCCCCCCCCCCCCCCCCGTTGCTCAAATCGCCTTGCCATCACCGAGTATGGCGTACTCGCGGCTAAATAAAGGCGCGGGTAGGTCTCACCGATCCTGTTCTGGCATTCAAGCCCGGGTATTTCTATTACACCCATTAGTCTCACAATATGAGCGGGTCTTTCCTGGGCACACCAGTACTTCCTGCTACCCTCTTCGCAGGTGGACACCGCAAATATCACAAATGACAGGGGTCTTTCCTTGCTACCATGCCAGTACTTCCTATTACTCTCTTCACAGGTGGACTCCATATAAACATGAAGCATTACAAAGGGTATTTCCTGGAACTCCAATCCAGTACTTCCTGCTACTTCCTTTCACAGGTCAAACCCAACAGCACAAGCAGCACAAGCATTCTCCGGGTATTTTCCTGGACTATCACTCCAGTACTTCCTGCTACTTTCTTTCACAGGTCCAACCCGTTGACTCCTAAACTACGCGTTTATCACGGAGTCTTCTCCGGTTCGTATGCAACATCACCAATCCAGACCAACCTGTCTAGATGGGCTTCACACAGCATGCCTATTCTGTAGTCCATTTCCGGATCTATATGCCAACAAAGGGGATTCCATGAATCAACCCAAAGACTCCCAAAATCAGCCACCTTTTGGTGGGGGAATCACATACATATGCCAAAAGGAAGCCTTCACATGGATAGGAAGAAAGGTCATTACCCTCAAAGACCGTTTTGGTGCCATGAGCTCTCAACTGGCTAGGAAGATCCGCAACAGCTTTTCCTCCGCAATGCCGGCCTCGGATCTCTCGTCGGAATACTGCAGCAGCACCGCTGACCATCCCCTTTCCTCCTCCTCCTTCTTCCTCCCCCTTTCTCTCACTAGGAATGTAGAAAGAGAAGACCAAATGAAGAATGAGATTTCCCTTCTCATACACGGCCTTAAGGAAACAGGGAGACAACTCATCCATTGGATCCTAGCTGAAAGAACGGACGGCCACGATTTTGCCAAAAAAGCACAAATTTTGCCTGACACGGCCTGTGACACGCCTGTATCCCAGGTCGTGTGCCTCAAGCGGTGCTCCACCAACTTATCCAATCCAGTGATACGCCCATATGACACGCCCGTATCATAGGATGTGTCACCCGACACGCCTTCAGACATACCCGTGTCTGTGGCCGTGTTCATCAGGCCGAAAAATGTCAAAATCACCCGAGACTCACACGGCCTGTGACACGCCCGTGTCCCAGGCCGTGTGCCCATACACGGCACTAGACACGCCCCAGCTCAAATTTGTCGGGCTAAGTTTGTCGACCGCGCTGACATACCCTGTGACACACCCGTGTCACAAGTCGTGTCCTAAGCAGTCGACGATCGTCAACCAAATTTTGTCGACCACTCGTCGATTGTTCCTCCCAAACACTCGTCGAACGCAGGACACGCCCTGGGACACGGCCGTATCCCAGGCCGTGTCACCCCAAAACTTAGCCTGCTGAAAAATGGGCTGTTACAACCCTCCCTCCTACAAGAAATTTTGTCCTCGAAATTTCTATACAGGAAGGCAACCAGCAACCAAAAAGTTATAACATCAAATGATCTTGTTACAACAAAATTTGCACTATGCAATTGCTACAAAAATAGCTCGGGAAACTTTGCTCTCATGGTCTGCTCTCGCTCTCATGTAAGCTCCTCACGGCCGCAATTATCCCATCGGACTTTAACCATTCCGACCATCTTGTTCCGCAACTGTTTCTCGGCTCGATCCTCGATCTGAATGGGTCCAAATCTCGTTGTTAACCCATACTCCATCGGTACACGATCATCCGTTATCACTTGAGCTGGATCTTTAATGGCCTTCCAAAGCACCGAGATGTGAAACACATCATGTAGTCCATCCAAGTCTGCCGAAAGAGCTAGCCGATACGCAGCTTCTCCTATTCGCTCAACCACTTCAAATGGACCCAAATATCTTGGACTCAACTTTTTCAAACGTTGAATCCGGGATATGCCTTTGAAGGGGTTGATCTTCAAGTAGACCTAATCTCCTACCACGAACGCCACGTTCCGGTGCTTGGCGTTGTAGTACTTCGCTTGACGATCTTGGGCTGTGAGTAGCTTCTCCCGAATAGCACGTGTTGAAGCCAAAATGACCTCTGTGGAGTTCGAGGTCCCTAGAAAGGGGTGACTTCACACCTACTACACCCGGAGGAACGTCACGGACCAAAGATCAAGAAGCTAGAAAAAGACCCTCGGCTCTAGCACGGAGGTCCCACCTCACACCCGGAAGACCTTTCAGGTCTCCCCCTCCCTAGCCAATGCTTGAGCTAGGGTGCCGTGAAGGATGAAGAGAGAGTGAGGAAGTGATCCTCTCCAAGCCACCCCTAAGGGTCTATTTATAGATTTCCAAAACCCATGGACCAAAATATCTGAAATACCCCTAGGGCCAAAAGACTTTGGGCCAATAGAAAACAGTCACGTCGGGGGGTAAAGGGGTAATTCCCCCCCCCCCCCCCCCCCCGAGGGCAAGACGGTAAAAGCAGGGGGGGCAAGGGCGAGACCCCGGCCTCTGGCCGGTCTCCCCCCGCCAGGCCACCAGGCAAGAAGGGGCAAGGGAGAGACCCCGGCCGTCGGCCGCTCTCGCCCCGCCAGGCCGCCAGGCAGGAGAGGGCAGGGGCGATACCCCAGCCCTCGGCCGGTCTCGCCTTGCCATGCAGGAAGGGGCAGGGGCGAGACCCCGACCCCCGGCCGGTCTCGCCCCGCCAGGCCGCTAAGCAGGAGATGGCAGGGGAGAGACCCCGGCCCCCGGCTGGTCTTGCCCCTCCATGCTACCAGGTAGAAAGGGGCAGGGGCGAGACCCCGGCCCCCAGCCGGTCTCTCCCCGCCAGGCCGCCAAGCAGGAAGGGGCAGGGGCGAGACTTCGGCCCCCGGCAGGTCCCGCCGCTCCCACCTCGCACTTATCAGGACGGGGCGGGTGCTAGCCAACTTGTCGCACCCGCCCCCCAAACGAGGACCACTGGGGGGAGGCAGATTTTTCCTCCCCCTACTAGTATATTCCAAGGGCTAGGCCAAAATAGGCCACCAAGAGCTCAAACCACTCTAAAAGCTTAAAATCCAAAACCTGCGAATACGGGGTTGTACACAATCCCCGCTCTTTTCGAGGTTGGCACAAGCTCGAAAAGAAGCGTCCAACCCAACGTATTCGTTGAGTGTAATTTTCTTGTGCGCCTCTATAAGGAGTCAACCTGTCATGCCAGCTGATGGGAGCCTAGGTGACGAGACCCCCTCCGGGTAAAAAATACTTCACACCCGGAGGGGTCAGCCTGCCATGCCAGCTATGGGAGCCTGGGTGGCAAGACCCTCTCTGGGTAAAAAATACTTCACCCCCCGGAAGGGTCAACCTACCATGCCAGCTATGGGAGCCTGGGTGGAGAGACCCCCTCCGGGTAAAAAATACTTCACCCCCCGGAGGGGTCAACCTGCCATGTCAGCTATGGGAGCCTAGGTGGCGAGACCCCCTCCGGGTAAAGAATACTTCACCCCCCGGAGGGGTCAACCTGCCATGCCAGCTATGGGAGCCTGGGTGGCGAGACCCCCTCCGGGTAAAAATACTTCACCCTCGCCCCCCCCCCCCCCCCCCGGAGGGGTCAACCTGCCATGCCAGCTGTGGGAGCCTGGGTGGCGAGACCCCCTCCGGGTAAAAAATACTTCACCCCCCGGAGGGGTCAACCTGCCATGCCAGCTATGGGAGCCTAGCTGGCGAGACCCCCTCCGGGTAAAAAATACTTCACCCCCCGGAGGGGTCAACCTGCCATGCTAGCTATGGGAGCCTAGGTGGCGAGACCCCCTCCGGGTAAAAAATACTTCACCCCCGGAGGGGTCAACCTGCCTTGCCAATTATGGGAGCCTGGGTGGCGAGACCCCCTCCGGGTAAAAAATACTTGGCCCCCCGGAGGGGTCAACATTTCATGCCAGCTATGGGAGCCTAGGTGGCGAGACCCCCTCCGGGTAAAAAACACTTGGCCTCTACGAGAGGTACCACCAGCCATGTCCAGCTAGTGAGAGCCTGGCAGTGGAATCCATCTCGAGGTGAGACCTACCCCACCCTCCGAGAGATCAACCTGCCCTACCAGCTAGATGATAGCCTGACAGCGGAATCCATCTCGGGGTGAGACCTACCCCACCCTCCGATAGATCAACCTACCCTGCCAGCTAGGTGTGAGCCTGACAGTGGAATCCATCTCGAGGTGAGACCTTCCCACCCTCCGAGAGATCAACCTGCCCTGCCAGCTAGGTGAGAGCCTGGCAGCGGAATCCATCTTCAGGTGAGACCTACCCCACCCTCTGAGTGATCAACCTGCCCTGCCAGCTTGGTGAGAGCCTGGCAGTGGAATCCATCCCGAGGTGAGACCTACCCCACCCTCCCCAGAGATCAACCTGTCGTGCCAGCTAGGTGAGAGCCTAGCAGCAGAATCCATCTCGAGGTGAGACCTACCCACCCTCGAGAGATCAACCAGCCCTGTCAGCTAGGTGAGAGCCTGCCAGTAGAATCCATCTCGAGGTGAGACCTACCCCACCCTCCAAGAGATCAACCTGCCCTGCCAGCTAGATGAGAGCCTGACAGCAGAATCCATCTTGAGGTGAGACCTACCCCGCCATCCGAGAGATCAACCTGCCCTGCGAGCTAGGTGAGAACTTGGCAGCGGAATCCATCTCGAGGTGAGACGTTCCCACCCTACGAGAGATCAACCTGCCCTGCCAGCTAGGTGAGAGCCTGGCAGCGGAATCCATCTCGAGGTGAGACCTACCCCACCCTCCGAGAGATCAACCTGCCTTGCCAACTAGGTGAGAGCCTGGCAGCGGAATCCATCCCGAGGTGAGACCTACCCCACCCTCCAAGATATCAACCTGTCGTGCCAGCTAGGTGAGAGCCTGGCCGCGGAATCCATCTCGAGGTGAGACCTACCCACCCTCTGAGAGATCAACCTGCCCTGCCAGCTAGGTGAGAGCCTGGCAGCGTGATGTAGGCTACGGTGTTTGATGCTATAACGGCAAAGGGAGTAACATGAATGCCTCTCTATTTCCACTATTACGCTCACACAATAACTAAACGCAGCACACCCACGAACTACGTTATCAACTATCGCTAACTTACGGTAGCCACGCCGATTAAAGATCGAACAAACGACTAGAGGCCGATGTTCTCTCAAGCTAAAAGGACCAATCTTGGGTCCGATCGAGCGATGGTTGTACCAAAAGAGATCTACTGAAAGGTTCGGTTAGGAAATGGTAGATCTCCCCCAACAAAACGAAAGCGAGGCTCACCAAACCTCTCGGAAAATTAAACAACTAGAAAGAACAACACATGCGATCGGAAAGATAAGCCACGAACGAAAAACGATTCCAAAGTAACGCAAAGGTATTCCACCAAATAAAAATCTAAAGGGATAAGAATCACACAAGAGGTAGAAGATCTTGTTACCCAACCGGAAAGGATGATTCTGGTTCACTTTCAAAGATCGTTCTTCCACGACTCCGCCGAAGTGTTGCCGGATGGAGAGAAACTTGTCCGCTTCCTTTGCTTCATGTCTGGATGGAGGAAAACCATAAAGCGAGAAACCACCTTTGATATTTGTCGATTTCACTATGGAAAGGGGCTGATTTGGAGGCTCTTGATGGAGGTCGGGTTTTGGATAAGGGAGAGGGTGGTGGTTCTGTTTGGGGTGTGGAAGTGAGGGTCGGCTTGAGAGTGGTGGCCGAATCTTGGGAGGTTGAGTTGAGCGGTGCTCGGGTTTGGTGTTGGTGGAGGAGGCCGACGGCTAGGGAGTAGTTATGGTGGTCGGAGTTGTGAGGGACGAAAGGAAAGGGAGGAGGATCTAGAGGGGAAACCGAGGGGAGCAATGGAGGAAAGGGGAGGAGGGAAGAGGAGGGAGGCCGTGCAAGAGGAGGGGAGAGGAAGGGCAGTCGGCGACCAAGAGGAAGGGAGAAAGAGATTTCAAGAGGAAGTTTAGGGTTTCTCAATTTTTCATTCACTAAGTAAAACCATGAAAGTCCATGCCTATATATAGGTTTTACAAAATGCATAGGCTATGTGCAACCCACTAAATAAAAATAAATCAACACCTAAAATACTTAAACATTACATGATGAAAATAAAAATGCAAATAGAAATTAACTAAATAATGTTTAAAAGCCTTCATCTCATGTAGCTCCACATCATGTAGTCATTATCCTCAACATGTAGGAGAACGCTGACGCCGTCGCCATCATCATCTTCAACTTTAACACGTTGGGGGTTGCCGCCATCAATCCTCCCCGCTCAAAAGAACTCATCACCGATGAGTTGGCATGGCGGTGCTGGCTCCGAAGAACATCATCCAAAAGAACCATCGCCGAGTCTGGAAATCCAAGGGTCACCGAAGACCGGGCGAGCACACCATTCGTATCACATAACACTGAATACCACCGCTTGGAGAGGAGAGCAAAACGCCCAATATGAACCTGTCTAGCAAAAAGATTGTCCTGGGAAAACTGGGAAAAGCATTAGGCAAATAAAGAGGAAAAATTTCTTCATCAACAGTCAACGTACCTCAGTTGGAGACCAATGCAGAGAACGATCCAAGAACAAGCTCACCCCCCAACCCAAATGAAAATATAGTGGCACCAAACGTAGAGTTAGATATTTCAAAAGGTGCAAAAACACAATGCGGAAAATTGGAAACATTTAAACTAGGGGAATTACTCCATTCAGTGGTTAACTTCAACAGATATGTTGTTTGTCCTAATTTGATTAAAAATCCGAAAAGTTCTAACTCGCCGACTCGCCAACGTTTCTATAGTGCCTGTAGGCATCCGTTCAGGGATGAGTCGCACCAAGAGTAAACCGAAAACCTTATAGGGAGATGCCCTCTTATGTAAGTTAACGATATATTGATAAGAAGACATGTGTGTGACTAGCGCTTCCTTACTGTGCTTATGTAAAATGAAAGCGTGAGAGGCAAATACTATTGCAGGCAAACTTGACATGTAAAATAGCGGTAACGGAACTACTTGAGATGGAACAAAGGGAACTAAATATGGTGGCGCCAACGGAAAGTAATAGGGTGGTACTAGCGGAACTACATATGGTGGAACCTAACACAACGAGATCTGGTGGTACCAACAGAATGCGATCCGGTGGCACAAAAGATGGCCACATCATTAACGTACTCTCAGAGATTTGGTTAGTTTTAGAAAGTCGAGTGGATACCAAATTAATGAGACATTCATCATGACCAAACACGAAATCTATTATCACACTACGAGACATGTCCCAAGGAGGGTCCAGCATGGATGGTAAAATAACATGACTCAAATCAGGCAAAATAAATTCATGTCTGAAAGGATCCGCTGGTCGGGTCAACATATCAGGAGGGAGAGTCGGTAAAGCTAAAACCGGGAGAGAGTTAAGATCGCATTTAAATTCACGCAACGGAGTTAGCATCAGGGGACGCTCATCCGGGTCTACTTCTATGTCGTCTTCCAAAAATATAACTCTGTCGCTAGGACATTCTTCCAACTCATAAATCACGACATCAGTAGCAGTACATATCTCAGGAATGGGAGCATCGATAGATTCCGGAGGAGGGGCTAAGTCATGACCAATGTCAAAATACGGGTTTATCGTCCAAGTAAAATCCTCCGGGTGCAAGCCATCAAAATCAAACGGAAAATCAAATAGAAGATTTTCCCTCATAGAAATCTCAACTGGCTCGTCATCACCTAACTCACGATCAGAGAAACATTCGCCACAGGGTGACTCTATCACCTCACTAGAAACTTCACTCAAATCAGACTCAGTAATGGTTTCAGAAACATCGACGAGGGGAAGTGGAGATGATTCCTCAGAAGTGGGCACTACAATATGTCTCGGACTAAAAATAACCAGCTCGAGTCCTAACATTTCATCGCCTAAATCACGAATGGGTAAGCTCTCAGCATAAGGTAACACTTCCGACTCAGCCGGAATATCAACTGACCCAGGGTCATCAGAAGACTCCATGGAAATCAAGGTAGACAGCGCAGTGGTATCGCCGAAGGGGAGTGGAGATGATTCCACAGGAGAGAAATCCTCATCCAGGTCACTAGGGTAACCAATCTCTTCAATGTCAATACAATCGTCAGTAATATCAGCCTCACCCTCAGTGACGGGCACAGTCCTAGGCACGTCCTTAGACTCATCAGGGGAGTCTACAACTAAATCAGGCAACTCAGGGGGAGACTCAAAATGGTCTATGGGCATTGTTGAAACCGAAACTCGGTCTCCTGTGGAGTTCGCCCTCGGGGAAGGGGTGGTCTCGCACCTACTTCACTCCTGCAAGCAAAACAACAAAGAAGACAAGGAAAAACCGACCCAAGGGCTCAGCGGGGAGGTCCCACCACACACCCGGAAGATCTCAGAGCGCTTCCCCTCCTTAGCCAGAGGCCGAGCTAAGGTACCCTCAGAAAGCACTTGAAAACTGGAGAAGAAAAGCACAGGAAACTTGCCTTCTGGGGTACCTCTTGGGTCCTATTTATAGTTTTTAGAATCTGAACTGCCAATAACCAAAAGAACTGACCTGAAATTACCAGAAAACCCTTGGCTGGGTTTGCCAACAGCCAAACTCCGCTGTTTTGAAGGGCTATGGGTAGACCAGCGGGAGCAAAACAGTAAAAAGTACCTCACACATCCAGGCGAGCTGGGGAGCTTGATTGTTGAAACCGGTTCCTCGATCTCCTGTGGAGTTCGCCCTTGGGGAAGGGGTGGTCTCGCACCTACTTCACTCCTGCAAGCAAAACAACAAAGAAGACAAGGTGAAACTGACCCAAGGGCTCGGCGGGGTGGTCCCACCACAAACCCGGAAGATCTCAGAGTGCTTCCCCTCCTTAGCCAGAAGCCGAGCTAAGGTACCCTCAGAAAGCACTTGAAAACAGGAGTAGGGAGGCACAGGAAGCATGCTCTCTGGGGTACCCCTTGGGTCCTATTTATAGTTTTTAGAATCTAGACTGCCAATAACCAAAAGAACTGACCTGAAATTACCAGAAAACCCTTGGTGGGGTCTGCCAATAGCCAAACTCCGCTGTTCTGAAGGGCTATGGGCAGACCAGCGGGGGCAAAACAGTAAAAAGTACCTCATTCATCCAGGCGAGCTGGGGGAGCTTTGACCACCTCGGCAGGTCCTGCTCGCCTAGTGTTGCCGAGTTCCACTGTGAGGGTGCGAGCTGGGACTAGCTCGGCGGATGCCGAGCTCGGGGTCGGCGAATACCGATCTCCGGTCGACGATCGCCGATCTCCGGTCGACGAATGCCGAGCTCGGGCTCGGCTCCTCCTGCTGCCGAGCTCGCCTACTGTCTCCGCCCGATCTGTCAGGTTCCTCACAGCCTTGCTCGCCGAACACGGGGTTGTACACAATCCCCACTCTTTTTGAGCTTGCCAAAGCTCGGAAAGAAACATCCAACCCCAGGTGTGCGGCGAGCGCGGGTTGGCGAGTTGGAGGGAATCTTCGGGTGGGGTCCACCAGCGGCTATATATATGTGCACCTACTCACCTGCCTGACTCTTGCCATTCCCTTTGCTCTAACCCTGCCAAGATGCCTCTTTCCAAGGAGATCCAAGAGCGCATAGACCGAGCTCGCCAATCTTCCGCAGCTCGCGTAGCCGCCCGGACGGCGGTCCCAGCCAAAGCTCCAATCGATTCTGCCGAGCCCGGCTCCAAGAGGTCAAAGCCATTCCCTCAGGCGGCCGAGCCTATTTACCACAACCTAAGGGCCACCCTGGAGCGCGAGACCGGCTCTTCCACCCGAACAATTCTTGAGAAGGATAGAGAGATTGTCGTAGTCGGCGACGACCCGGACGGTCAGCCAGATGGCAGGGGCGTCGCGCCGCGAGAGCCTACACCCCGAGACGAGATGACTCTCGCGGACTCACGGGTCACGGCACCGGACAACCGTCCCCAGGACCCGCCTCTTCTCTTTGGGATCCTGCCTGTGAGCTCGCAGAGGCCGAACTCGCCAGTGCGCGCCTCCCCTCCTCGCCAAACTGACATGGCCGCGGGGGTGGGTTTGGGAACCATCCCCACCCCGGGATTTGAGCTCCTCTCGCCGGGGGCTCGCGGCCCAGGTCGCGGGAAGGATCTAAGGTTCATCCCTCCCCACATCTCCTTTGAGCTGCCGAGCTCGTCAGGTCAACCTTGCTTCTTGCCCCATGATTTTTCTGTGTTTCTCTTCTTGCTAACACTTGTCTTCACAGCTCTTCCCAGCCAATCCGCTGCTGAGGAATCCTCGTGGGCAGCCCACTACTCTCCCCTCCCCTCCCCAAGCTCGCTGGACTCTTACCTGGGTCCTGCGGTGGATCAAGGCGAGCTGACGAGGAGGGAGGTCAAGCTCCTCAATAAGCTGGTGTGCGGGCTGCGGGAGGTGCAGGGGGTCAACGAGACGCTTCAGCGCGACTACGCGCGTCTTGCTGACGAGGTGCGAAGCGGCCGGGCTGGCGAGCTGATGTCCCCCTCTCGGCTCCTAGACGAGATAGATGACGGTCTCTCAGTTGCGCAAAGGAATTCTAGAAGGATCCGCGAGCTGCTCCGCGCGCGGCAGTCTGGGGGGCGGGGGTCGCGAGGCCGGGGTAGGTAAGTGTGCGTCTCCTTTGCCGAGCCGACCGGTACTCGCATCCCGATGCTCCCTCTGCTCGCGCGCTCCGTCCTTTGGTTCCTTGAACTTTGTGTCTGTAATAAGTAGCTTTTTTAGAATATTCTTGGACATGTTATTCAAATAATGTACTGCAATGTTCTACTTAGCCTTGGTTGGGATATGCAAGAAGTCGGCGAGCTGGGCTGGCGAGCTGGGGTGGCGAGCTGGGGTGGCGAGCTGAGCCGATTAGACGGCCTGCCCCAGATTTCTTTTCCTATAAATAGCCCCCCCCCCCCCTCACCTACCTTGTACTGTGTCTTTATTGCTTTTTTTCCCTCTGTGTTTCTTTCTCTTCCTGCTCGCGCTCTGCTCGTTCCTCCGCGATCATGGGGAAGACCAATCCGGATGCCGACGGCCGCTCCAAGTGCGCGCAGCACTTCACGGATTATTGCTTCTTCGATGGGAACACTAACGAGGAGGAGTTCGCGGAATTCAAAGCCGCGTATGTGCCGCCGGGTTTCGAGGCGCGCAGGCCGAGGGAGGGGGAGGCTATCAACACGTTCTACGAGGCCGAGCTCGCCTTCCCAATCTCGTATTTCGAGGTGGGGTTGCGCCCCCCCCCCCCCCCCTCTGGCCAGAGATCCGGCAAATCCTAAAGTACTACGGCGCGGTACCCGCCCAGCTGAACTCCAACGCCATCGCGATGATGGTGGCGTTCGCGAGCTACCTCCGGCGGGAGAGGATCGAGTTCAACCTGACGGTGTTCAGGAAGCTCTTCTCCTACAAGGCGACGTCGGATGGGGTCGCCTACTTCGGCGGCTCACTGATCAAGGTTCGCGAGATCGCGAGCAAGCATCACACCTGGATGACCAAGATCGCCTTCATCAAGGGCGATCTCGGAAACATCCCCTACTCGCCACAGCAAAAAGGCGAGGAGATCTACCGCCCCCCTGCCGTGTCCGGCAACGACGCCGAGATCCAAAAGTTCTTTCTCCAGAAGGACTTTGAGGTCGTCTTCCTGCAAAGGGGCCTCGACGCTCTCTCCCCCCGTTCTACCCGGCGAAGGTACTGTTCGCTCCTCATCTTGCCGAGCTCGCCCGATCGCCGAGCTCGCCATATTGTTGCTGAACCAATTCTAATTTTTCTCCCAAGTATTTTCCTTGCAGGGGAGCGGATTATTCCTGCGAACCCGCCGTTTGTGGATTCGGGGTCTCACCCGGACCTCTTTGCCCGCGAGAAGGCGGCAGCAGCGGCCTGCCGAGATGAGGCGGCCCTCTCTCAACCCTCTTTCAGCAAGAGGCGACCTGAGGACACGGGGTTGAGCCCGCCACACCGCCAGCGACCTCTAAAGAAGATGCGGAGGGCCCTGTTAGCTCCGTGGGGGCAACAACAACAACAACATCAACGGCCCAGCCGCCAATACATCAGTTCGTCGGACATCCCTCCCGACGCGTCGCCGGAGAGCCCGCTGAAGGAGACTACCAGAAAGGCCGGAAAAGTGGCGAGGGCCCCTCCTCCACGGTGGCGATCTCCCCTCCTCCATCGGCAAAGAGGGCGGCCCGCGAGCGGCGGCGCCGAAGCAACACCCCCTCTTCAACTTTGGCGGGCGGTGGAAGGACTCGGCGGGCAACCTATGCTGCAGTGGGATGAGCTCACTCATCGAGTCTCCATCTCCACCCTGCACCCCTCCTTCCATGACCGCGAGCCTGCCACCGGCCATGCCTATGCCCTCATCTTCGGCCTTTGTGGCCGCGAGGATGCCGAGGCCTACAAGCACATGACCCTACGGCAGCTCGCCACGAGGGTCTGCAGGCCCATCTCCGGAACCTGGAGCTCCACCATATGCTGGCATGTCGCAGCTTTGCCCTCAGCCACCAAATCCAAAAGGCTGAGCAGGCTCGCTACATTGCCAAGGATAAGGTCGCTGACCAGGCGAGGCAGCTCGGCATAGTGGAGGGTCTACTCGCCCAAGCCGCCGGTGGGCTGGTAAGTGCCAAGCACTACTCCTCTCTTTGACTTGGAACATTTTGCACTGATACCAAACTGAATTCTCTTTACCAGGATGCCAAGGCTGCAGGGGAGCTGCAGGCTCATAATGCCGAGCAGGGGGAGGAGATCAGCTAGCTGCGCGCATGCTTCGCCGAGCTGGAGGGCGCGAACACGAAGCTGAAGGAGGAGAAACAGTACCTCCTCAGCGAGGTCCGCTGCTAGGCGGAGATCTTCTTCCTGCCCCACGACATCGACCCTACCATCCCCTACAAGATCCCGCAGATCTTCGGCGAGGCTGACCTCATCGAGAGACTGCGGATCAACTCCATCCAAGCCACCGAGTGCACACTCAAAATGATGAAGGACTCGGGGGTGCTGGTGGAGGGATGCGAGGAGATCTCGGCCCGGGACCTGATGCCGAGCCTGTTCCCGGCAACGCCGCCAGCGAGAAGGAAGACAGCTTGGACGCGATGTTCGGGAAGAGCTTCCAGGATCCATCGGGTTAAGGTGAGGACCAGTCCGGCGGTGGGGGGGGGGGGGGGGGGGGGGGGGAAGCCTGAGGATAGCTTGTATTTTTCCTTTTTTTTTTTGTTTACTCGCCGAGGCGAGCCCCCTGTAATTATTTTTGTAAACACTTGCTTAATGAAAGAAAGTTTTTTGATCATACCCGTGCCACTTTTCTTTTCCCTTTTTCTTTATACTTTGCTCGTTATATTGTGAATACCCGCGAGTGCTTCCCCACGCGACCTCGCCGAGACAGGTTCCGCGAGTAGGGTAGCCATGAGTCCGCGCCCGCGAGTGGGTACGTTTTGAGTGCTTCGCCGAGCCCCAAGCGATTCGGGAGCAAGGTGCTCCCCTCCCTTGTCACGCCACTTTAACTCGCCCGCGAGCCATCCAGGTTGAAAACAAGAGAATCTTCTAAGGAAGACAGGAAAAGGGGTGAAGTGCCCCGTCATGGCTAGCCTTCCTTCAGCGAGGCCCGGGCTCGCCGCCTCTTTGCGGATGCCGAGCTGGGGTCGGCGAGTCCAAACTCTCCTGTGCAAAATCCTCTTGCTGACACCGAGCTGGGTTGGGCGAATCCCAACTCGCTTATACAGAACCTCTCCCCCTTTTTCCTTGGCATTCGGAACTTCTTGATCTTTATCTGGCGATTTCGAGGCCGACACCATCGAGTGACTTCCTGCCCTGCCAGTGAGGTGAGAGCCTGACAGCGGGATCTGCTCGATGCCAGGGATGACACCGAGTGGCTTCCGGCCCTGCCAGCTAGGTGTGAGCCTGGCAGCGGGATCGACTCGGCGTCCAAACACATTCCATCGAGTGACTTCCGGCCCTGTCAGCTAGGTGAGAGCATGACAGCGGGATATGCTCGAGGCCAAGGTTGACACCGAGTGACTTCCAGCCCTGCCAGCTTGGTAAGAGCCTGGCAGCAGGATCTGCTTGGGGTCCAAACACATTCCATCGAGTGACTTCCGGCCCTGTTAGCTAGGTGAGAGCCTGACAGCGGGATCTGCTCGAGTCCAACGATGACACCGAGTGACTTCCGGCCCTGCCAGCAAGGTGAGAGCCTGGCAGCGGGATCTGCTCGGGGTCCAAACACATTCCATCGAGTGACTTCCGGCCCTGTCAGCTAGGTGAGAGCCTGACAGCGGGATCTGCTCGAGGCCAAGGATGACACCGAGTGACTTCCGGCCCTGCCAGCTAGGTGAGAGCCTGGCAGCGGATCTGCTCGGGGTCCAAACACATTCCATCGAGTGACTTCCGGCCCTGTCAGCTAGGTGAGAGCCTGACAGCGGGATCTGCTCGAGGCCAAGGATGACACCGAGTGACTTCTGGCCCTGCCAGCTAGGTGAGAGCCTGGCAGCGGGATCTGCTCGGGGTCCAAACACATACTATTTCTCTATGCAGGATAGCTATGACAGTACTGGAGTGTTGAAGAAATTTATTATAATCAAAGTATCGCTTACATGCTTCAGGGGAAAAATGTTTTAAGTCGTCACCACTTCAGGTGAGACTCAGGGTCTCACCCTCTACAATTTGGAGTCGATAGCCTCCTGACTTCAAAGCTTCCTTTACAATAAACGGTCCCTCCCAGCTGCGGTTAAGCTTCCCTACGGATGCCGACCTCCCTGCCGCATCCACCTTCTTCAGCACCAAGTTCCCTTCCATGAACTGCTTGACCCTAACTTGCTTGTCAAAGTACTTGGTCATTCTTCTTTTCACCTCCTCCTGTCGGATAGCGTAAAGGTCCCTCATCTCTTCCACCATGTCAAGGGAGAGCCTCAGCTCCTCCTCGTTCTCTGCTTGCCATTCCTCTCGGCCCTCTTTGGCCGCAACGACTCGAGGTGTTTGGACTTCAAATTCCATGGGAGCACTGTCTCGCACCCATGGGAGAGCTTGAAGGGGGTCTCTCCAGTAGCCGTGTTGGGGGTGGTTCTCACGGCCCAAAGAACCACGGGAAGCTGCTCCACCCAGCTCCCCTTAAAATTCTCCACTTTCTTCTTGAGGAGGTTGACGATGATCTTATTTGCGGCCTCCACCTGCCCGTTGCTCCTGGGGTGATGGACCGAGGCAAACCTGAGGTCGATTCCAAGCTGCTCGCAAAAGCTAGTGAACTCGGCGCTGGCGAACTGGGGCCCGTTGTCCGTGACGATGGCCTGGGGCAGCCCATGGCGGCAGATGATCTCCCCCCAAACAAAGTTCCTGATAACCTGGGAAGTCACCTTAGCCTGCGCCTTCACCTCCAACCACTTGGAGAAGTAGTCGATCATTATCAGGAGAAACCTCCTCTGCCCACTGGCCTGGGGGAACGGCCCAACCAAATCCATTCCCCAAATGGCAAAGGTCCAAGGGGCTGTGATACTTTTGAGTCGCTGGGCCGGCTGTAGCTGGAGGGGGGCAAACAACTGGCACTTATGACATCTCCTTGCGAACTCCGTGTCGTCTTGGCCTAGGGTGGGCCAGAAATACCCTTGCCTGACTATTCTTCCCTCCAGGGTCCGACTCCCGGAGTTACTCCCACACTCTCCGGAGTGGACTTCCTTCAAGATTCTTTGTACCTCCCCCTCACCCACGCAACGAGCCAGCAACCCTGAGAGTGTCTTCCTGTACAGCTGTCCGTCCTGGAGGAGGTAGTATGCTGACTTGTGCCTTAGCTTCTTCTTATCTGCCCCCTCCGGATACTCTCCCGTGGAGAGGAAAGTCGCAACTAGGTCCATCCACGAAGTTTGTTGATCAATTTCCACGAGCTCCCCCTCTTCGATGGAGGGGCGGAACAGGTCGGTGATGGTACCCCCCACCCTGGGACCATGCTTTGCTAGTTGGTCGGCTTGTTCATTTTCTTCCCTGGGCACGTGTCGGATGGAGAAGGTTTGGAAAGTGCCTATGACCCCCTTCACTTTGGCTAAGTATAATCGTAGGGTGGGCTCCCTTGCCTCGAACTCCCCATTGACTTGAGAGGCTACCACCATGGAGTCGGTAAGGACCTCCACGTCCAACACCCCCAGCTCCCTGGCCAGCCGCAGCCCTGCTATTATGGCCTCATACTCGGCTTGATTGTTGGTGATGGGAAAGTGCACCACCACCGTCTGCTCAATTCTAGTTCCTTGAGGACTCTCTAAGATCACCCCCACTCCTAGGGAATGCCTCCCCAAGGCGTCGTCTACCTTCACCTTCCAAGGAGCCGGACGGGTGAGCTCTTCCTCTGCCACTTCGATCACATAATCCGCCAAGAAATCGGCCATCGCCTGAGCTTTGATCGAGGGCCGCGGAACGAATGAGATGTCGAACTCACTCAACTCCACCGACCACTTGGCCAGCCTGCCTGAATGCTCCACCCCCTCAAAGATGTTGCGGAGAGGATGGTCGATCACCACTCAATTGAGTGTGCCTGGAAGTAAGGTCGCAGCCTCCGGGCTGAGATGATCAGGGCGAAGGCTAGCTTTTCCAAAATCTGGTATCGGAGCTCGGCCTTCCTCAGGACCCGGCTCACGTAATAAATGGGGAGCTGCTTCTTTCCCTCTTCGCGAACTAGGATGGAACTCAAGGCCTCTGCCCCAACCCCGAGATATAGAAACAGGTCTTCCCCCTCCTTCGACCCTTGGAGTAGCGGAGCCTGAGTCAACTGCATCTTGAGGGTCTGGAACGCCTCCTCGCACTCCTTGGTCCATTCGAACTTCAAACCTACCCTAAGCGTTTTGAAGAAGGGGGAGCACTTCTCTCCTGCCCGGGAGAGGAACCTACTCAGCCCTGCTAGCTTCCCCATTAGCCGTTGGACCTCCTTAGCATTTCATGGCGACCCCAGCTCCAAGATATCCTTGACCTTATCAGGATTCGGCTCGACCCCCGGGGGTGAGGAGGTGCCCCAAGAACTTTCCCCTGCTAGCCCCGAAGATACACTTTAGGGGATTCAACCGCATTTTATACTTGCGCAGGGTGGAAAAGGTCTCCTCTAGGTCACGGAGGTGGGAGTACACATCCCGACTTTTGATCATGAGGTCATCCACGTAAACCTCCAAATTCCTCCCCTTTTGCTCCTTGAAGACCCTATCCATCATTTTCTGGTAGGTTGCCCCTGCATTCTTCAGCCCGAAGGGCATCATCTTGTAACAATAGCATCCATCCACTGTAATGAACGAGACATCCTTGATGTCCGGGGGGCATCCTAATTTGATGATAATCTGAAAAAGCATCTAAAAACTCATTACAGAAAAACCAACGGCTGAGTCAACCAGCGCGTCGATTCGAGGCAAAGGATAACAGTCCTTAGGACAAGCTTTATTAAGTAAAGAAAAATCGATACACATCCTCTATCGGCCATCTCCTTTCCTGGCCATGACCACGTTGGAGACCCAGCCGGGGTATTGGATCTCAGACACGGAGCCGTCCTTGAGGAGTTTCGCCACCTCCTCCCTGATGGGCTCCGCCAGCTTGTCCGCAGTGGACCTCTTCTTCTGCTAAACGGGGCGTGTTCCCGGGTCCAGGTTGAGGCGGTGGCAGGTCACATCCACGTCAACCCCCGGCATCTCCGCGACGTTCCAAGCGAAGATGTCCACGTTCTTTTGGATGCACTCCAGCACACTGCCTTGGTCCTCCGTGGTCAGCCCCCCGCTGATGCGGATCTTCTCCACCCTGCCTCCACGGGTGAGCACCTCCAGCTCCACCACTTCCTCTGCAGCCTCCAGCCTGGACTGCTCTCCCCACCCTTCAGCATCCCCTTCCTCCGGAACGGGGATCTCTACCTCCATCTCTTCCCCTACGTCCATTACTTTGGCCACCTCTAGATCTCCTCCTGCCACCTCCTCCCCTGTGTAGTTCTTCATCTCCAGCGCCTCCCCTCCTGCTTCCAGTTCAGCCTCCTTCATCCTTCGCCCCATCTCCTCGGCTCCCTCCTGCCAAGAGATGGTGTTCACCGTAGTGACATAGCACTACCGCACCACCTTTGGGTACCCCCTGACCCGGACCTGAATCCCCTCAGCATTGAACTTCAAGCACTGATGGAAAGAAGAGGGGACGCAGTGGAAGGCGCTGATAAGGGGCCTCTCGAAGATGGCGCTGTAGCTGTTGGGGGCGTCCACGATGACGAACCTGCAGTTCCTGGACTGCCCCCCCCCCAAGGTAACATGGAGGCCTACTCCTCCCTCCACTTCCTTCCTCTCTCCTGAAAACCCGAACAAGGGTCCATCCGAGGACATCACCCTCTTCGCCTCTACCTTCATTGCGTCAAACGTGTTTTTGAAGACGACGTTGACGAACCTCCCGTTATCAACGAGGATCCGAGAGATGGTGAAATTTTCGATGGCTGCCTTGATGACCAGCGCATCGCAGAATGGGTCCTCGTGGTCTGGCATATCGCTTCTGGAGAAGGTGATCCTCTCCTCCGGGGGTGGGGTCTGGGAATTGGAGGCGATGCTCCGGCGGTACATGGTGTTGAGGCTCGCCTTGCGGGAAGCCTCGACCCCAACCCCCCCACCCACCCCCCCCCCCCCCCCCCACCCCCCCCCCCCCCACCCCCCGTGGATCACCCCGATCCCTCCTCGGGTTCTAATATCCACCCGGTCTTCGCAACGATCATCCTCCGTCCGAGGCAGGCCCTCCTCAATCATCACTTCTTGTCGGCCCTGCTGCTGCTCCCTATTCCCTCTCATCTCAAGAAATTCCGGGCACGTGGTTGTTGCGTGCCCCTCCTCCTGATGGAAGTCGCAATAGGGCAACTTCACCCTCACTTCTCTCCTCCTCCTCCTCATCATTCCCCTCCTCGCCCCCAAGGCTATGGACATTGCCTCCTCTTGATCGGGAAGTCGGGGCCTTTGGGCCTGCATCCAGCCTGGAGGGTGGAACTGATCTTGCCTCCCCTGGTAGTGATCCCTTCCGTGGTATCCCCTCTGTGGCCCCTGCCCTTTCCACTCAGGTCTCCAGCCCAGTCGACGGTTAGGCTCCTGACGCCCCCACCTCGGCTGCTGCTGCCACTGGAGCTGCCTTTGTTCCCTCTGCCGAGGCTCTCCTCTTCTCTCCTCCTATCCCCTCCCTCCTCTCGACTCCTTCTCTTCCTCCGTGGCACACTTGGCCAGCTTCCTTGCAAACTCCGGGTTCGACGCCTCCCCGTCAACTTCTCTTGTCGCCCTCTCCATCAGCTCCTCATAAGAGAGGGGGGAACTCTCCTCAGCTCCATCCGGAAGAACCCCTGCTGCAGGCCCAGGGTAAAGTCCATCATCAGACTATGGCCCGGCATCTCCTGGACCTGAGTAACCTCCTCCTGGAATCGGTCCACGTAGCTTCCCAACGTCTCGTTCACCCCCTACTTGATGTGGAACAGGGACTCGGACTCCTTCTTCCTCTTCTTCGAGGTAGTGAACCTCAGCATGAACCCTCGGCGCAGGTCCTCGAAGCAGTAGATGGAGCTGGACGGTAGCTGATGGAACCACTTCCTTGCCTTCTCCCTGAGGGTGATAGCGAAGAGTTGGCACTTGAACCCGTCCGACATCTTTCGGATGGAGACTACATCCTCAAACCATTACACATGTTGGACTGGGTCTCACTTCCCGGTGTAGTTGGACATCTCGGGTTCGCTGAACCCATCTGGAACTGGAGCTGAGGAGACCAGCTCGTTGAAAGGACTGCCTCCCCCCACTGGGCGAGCCGGCGAGTCTCGCGAGCCTAGCTCGCTGAACTGGCCTCGGCCTGCAGAGCCGGGGAAGAGCTCGCGCCCGGGGAGCTCGCACCCCTGGCCTTCCTCGGCCGCCTCCTTCCCAGCTCGCCTGCCGGGAGCATCCTCGCCCAAAGAGGGGGAGGCCACGATCTGGACTGCCGGAGTCGAGCACTCGGCCCGCATGCCGAGTGCGAATTTGACGAGGCTCAGCACCTCATTCCTGAAATCTTCCAACATCCCCACCGTGGCGAGAGGCGGGGGGCGGCGAGTTCGTCCTGTCAGATCCCTGTCCTCCTGTCATTGAACTCGCTGAAGCTTTTCTGCGTTGACCACTATCCACGCTCACTGCACCAAAATGTTGAAACTGATTCCTTGATCTCCTGTGGAGTTCGCCCTTGGGGAAGGGGTGGTCTCGCGCCTACTTCACTCCTGCAAGCAAAACAACAAAGAAGACATGGTGAAACTGACCCAAGGGCTCGGCGGGGAGGTCCCACCACAAACCCGGAAGATCTCAGAGCGCTTCCCCTCCTTAGCCAGAAGCCGAGCTAAGGTACCCTCAGAAAGAACTTGAAAACAGGAGCAGGGAGGCACAAGAAGCATGCTCTCTAGGGTACCTCTTGGGTCGTATTTATAGTTTTTAGAATCTGGATTGCCAATAACCAAAAAACTGACCTGAAATTTCCAGAAAACCCTTGGTTGGGTCTGCCAACAGCCAAACTCCGCTGTTCTGAAGGGCTATGGGCAGACCAGCGGGGGCAAAACAGTAAAAAGTACCTCATTCATCCAGGCGAGCTGGGGGAGCTTTGACCACCTCGGCAGGTCCTGCTCGTCTACTATTGCCGAGTTCCACTGCGAGGGTGCGAGCTGGGACTAGCTCGGCGGATGCCGAGCTCGGGGTCGGCGAATACCGATCTCCGGTTGACGATCGCCGATCTCCGGTCGACGAATGCCGAGCTCGGGCTCGGCTCCTCCTACTGCCGAGCTCATCTACTGTATCCGGCCCAATCTGTCAGGTTCCTCACAGCCTTGCTCGCCGAACACGGGGTTGTACATTGATCACCTCGGCAGGTCCTACTCACCTGCTGTTGCCGAGCTCCGTTGGTAGGGCGCAAGCTGGGACGGTGAGCTCTCCTATCCCTTGGTCGTCATCAGTTGTCCTGGGCCAGCTCGGCAAATGCCGAGCTCTGGGTCGACGAAGGCTGATCTTTGGTCGACGAATGTCGATCTCTGGTCGGCGAATGCCGATCTCTGGTCGACGAATGCCGAGCTCAGGCTCGGCTTCTCCACTGCCGAGCTCGCCCACCATCTTCTGCCCGATCTGTTTGGTTCCTGGCGACCATGCTCGCCGGACACGGGGTTGTCCATAATCCCCGCTCTTTTTGAGCTTGGCAAAGCTCGGAAAGAAACATCCAACCCTAAGTGTGCGGAGAGCGCAGGGTGGCGAGCTGGAGGGAATATTTTGGTGGGGGCCACCTGCGGCTATATATATACCTTCATACCTGCTTGGCTCTTGCCCTTCCCCTTGCTCTAAAGCTGCCAAGATACCGCTTCCCAGGAGATCCAAGAGCGCCTCAACCGGGCTCGCCAGGCCTCGGCTGCTCGCGTGGCCGCTCTGACAGCAGTCCCGTCCAATGTCCCTCAAGTTGACTCTGCCGAGCCCGGCTAAAAGAGGTCAAAGCCGTTCCCTAAAGCGGCCGAGCCAATTTATGAAGACCTGAGGACCACCCTGGAGATGGGGACTGGCTCCTCCACTCGGATAGTTCTTGAGAAGGATAGAGAGGTTGTCGTGGTCGGCGACGACCCGGACGGTTAACCTGATGGCGGTGGCGTCACGCCGCAAGAGCCCACACCGCGAGGCGAGGCCATTCTCGCGGGCTCGCGGTTCACGACACCAGATATCCATCCCCGGGACACGACTCTTCTCTTCAGGATACTGCCTGTTAGCTCGCAGAGGCCGAATTCGCCGGTGCGCGCCCCCTCTCCTCTGCGAACTGACGTGGCCGCAGGGGCGGGTCTGGGGACCATCCCCACCCCTGGATTTGAGATTCTCCCGTTGGGGACTCACGGCCCAGGTCACGGGAAGGATCTGAGGTTCATCCCTCCCCGCATCTCCTTTGAGCTGCCGAGCTCGTCAGGTCAGTTTTGCTTGGACTCTTGCACCATGAAATTTTCCTGCATTCCCCTTCTTGCTGATACTTGTCTTCACAGCTCCCCCCAGCCAGTCCGCTGTCGAGGAATCTTCGCGGGCAGCCCACTACTCCCCCCTCCCCTCCCAAAGCTTGATGTACTCTTACCTGGGTACTGAAGTGGATCAAGGAGAGCTGATGAGGAGGGAGGTCAAGATTCTCAAGAAGCTGGTGTGCGGGCTGCTTGAGGTACAGGGGGTCAACGAGACGCTGCAACACGACTACGCGCATCTTGCCGACGAGGTGCGAAGAGGCCAGGCTGGCGAGATGATGTCCCCCTCCCGGATTCTGGACGAGATAGACGATGGCCTATCTGTGGCGCAGAGGAATTCTGGGAGGATCCACGAGCTGCTCCGCGCGCGGCAGTCTGGGGGGCGGGAGCTGCGAGGCCGGGGTAGGTAAGAGGGCAGCTCCTTTGCCGAGCCGACCGGTACTCGCATCCTGATGCTACCCCTGCTCGCGTACCCTGCCCCCCTTTTTTTCCTGAACTTGATCTGTAATAAGTAGTTTTTAGAATATTCTTGGACATGTGTTATTCAAATAATATACTACAATGTTTGGCTTAGCCTTGACTGGGACGAGCCGGAAGTCGGCGAGCTGTGTTGGCGAGTTGGGGTCGCGAGCTGGGCCTATGGGACAGCCTGACCCCAGATTTCCTTTTCTATAAATAGCCCCCCCCCCCCCTTACCAACCACCGTACTTGTGCTTTTATTGCTCTTTCTCCCTGTGCCTTTTTCCTTTTCTGCTCGCGCCCTGCTCCTTCCTCTGTGATCATGGGCAAGAAAACCCTGATGCCGACGGCCGCTCCAAATACGCGCAGCACTTCACCGACTATTGCTTCTTTGAAGGGCACACCAGCGAGGAGGAGCTCGCGGCGTTCAAGACCGAGTATGTGCCGCCGGGCTTCGAGGCGCGCAGGCCGATAGAGGGGGAGGCTATCAAAACTTTCTACGGCGAGACGCATGTAGTCGCGTTGCAGCGTCTCATTGACCCCCTGCACCTCGCGCAGCCCGCACACCAGCTTCTTGAGAAGCTTCACCTCCCTCCTCGTCAGCTCGCCTTGATCCACTTCAGGACCCAGGTAAGAGTCCAGCGAGCTTGGGGAGGGGAGGGGGGAGTAGTGGGATGCCCGCGAAGATTCCTCGGCAGCGGACTGGCTGAGGGGAGCTGTGAAGACAAGTATCAGCAAGAAGGGGAATGCAGGAAAAGTTCATGGGGCAAGAGTCCAAGCAAAATTGACCTGACGAGCTCGGCAGTTCATAGGAGATGCGTGGAGGGATGAACCTCAGATCCTTCCCGCGACTTGGGCCGTGAGTCCCCAGCGGGAGAAGCTCGAATCCCGGGGTGGGGATGGTCCCCAGACCGGCCCCCGCAGCCACGTCAGTTTGCCAAGGAGAGGGGGCGCGCACCGGCGAATTTGGCCTCTGCGAGCCAACAGGCAGTATCCCGAAGATAAGAGTCGTGTCCTGGGGATGGATATCCGGTGTCGTGAACCGCGAGTCTGCGACAACGAACTCGCCTTGCGGTATGGGCTCTCGCGGCGTGATGCCCACGCCATCAGGTTGACCGTCCGGGTCGTCGCCGACCACGATAACCTCTATATCCTTATCAAGAACTATCCGAGTGGAGGAGCCAGTCCCCATCTCCAGGGTGGTCCTCAGGTCTTCATAAATTGGTTCAGTCGCTTTGGGGAATGGCTTCGACCTCTTTGAGCCGGGCTCGGCGGAGTTAACTTGAGGGACATTGTACGGGACCGTTGTCAGAACGGCCACGCGAGCAGCCGAGGCCTGGCGAGCCCGGTTGAGGCGCTCTTGGATCTCCTAGGGAAGCGGCATCTTGGCAGCGTTAGAACAAGGGGAAGGGCAAGAGCCAAGCAAGTATGCAGGTATATATATATAGCCGCAGGTGGCCCCCACCCAAAGATTCCCTCCAGCTCGCCACCGTGCGCTCGCCGCACACTTAGGGTTGGATGTTTCTTTCCGAGCTTTGCCAAGCTCAAAAAGAGCGGGGATTATGTACAACCCCGTGTGCGGCGAGCAAGGTCGCCAGGAACCAGACAGATGGGGAAGAAGATGGTGGGCGAGCTCGGCAGTGGAGAAGCCGAGCCCGAGCTCGGCATTCGTCGACCAGAGATCGACATTCGCCGACCAGAGATCGACATTCGTCGACCAAAGATCAGCCTTCGTCGACCCCGAGCTCGGCATTCGCCGAGCTGGCGTAGGACAACTGATGGCGACCAAGGGATAGGCGAGCTCACCTTCCCAGCTCGCGCCCTACCAACGGAGCTCAGCAACAGCAGGCGAGCAGGACCTGCCGAGGTTATCAAGCTCCCCAGCTCGCCTGGATGTGTGAGGTACTTTTTACTGTTTTGCCACCGCTGGTCTGCCCATAGTTCTTCAAAACAGCAGAGTTTGGCTGTTGGCAGACCCAGCCATGGGTTTTCTGGTAATTTCAGGTCAGTTCTTTTGGTTATTGGCAGTTTAGATTCTAAAAACTATAAATAGGACCCAAGGGGTACCCTAGAAAGCAGGCTTCATGTGCTTTCCTGCTCCAGTTTTCAAGTGCTTTCTGAGGGTACCTTATCTCGGCCTGTGGCTAAGGAGGGGAAGCACTTTGAGATCTTTCGGGTGTGTGGTGGGACCTCCCCGCCGAGCCCTTGGGTCGGTTTTTCCTTGTCTTCTTTGTTGTTTTGCTTACAGGAGTGAAGTAGGTGCGAGACCACCCCTTCCCCGAGGGCGAACTCTACAGGAGACCGAGTTTCGGTTTCAACATTTTGGTGCGGGCCGGGGTAGGTAAGAGGGCGGCTCCTTTGCTGAGCCGACCGGTACTCGCATCCCGA
The DNA here is from genome assembly GCA_039583875.1 of Platanthera guangdongensis. Lineage (NCBI taxonomy): Eukaryota > Viridiplantae > Streptophyta > Magnoliopsida > Asparagales > Orchidaceae > Platanthera > Platanthera guangdongensis. Next base: position 53,135,103 of record CM077163.1, read on the forward strand.
TGCTCCCCCTGCTCGCGCGCCCCACCCCCCCTTTTTTCCTGAACTTGATCTGTAATAAGTAGTTTTTAGAATATTCTTGGACATGCGTTATTCAAATAATATACTGCAATGTTTGCTTTGCCTTGACTGGGACGCGCCGGAAGTCGGCGAGTTGGGGTCGCGAGCTGGGCCGATGGGACAGCCTGACCCCAGATTTCCTTTTCTATAAATACCCCCCCTACCAACCACCGTACTTGTGCTTTTATTGCTCTTTCTCCCTGCGACTTTTTCCTTTTCTACTCGCGCCCTGCTCCTTCCTCTGCAATCATGGGCAAGACAAACCCTGACACCGACGGCCGCTCCAAGTGCGTGCAGCACTTCACCGACTATTGCTTCTTTGAAGGGTACACCAGCGAGGAGGAGCTCGCGGCGTTCAAGACCGAGTATGTGCCGCCGGGATTCGAGGCACGCAGGCCGAGAGAGGGGGAGGCTATCAACACTTTCTACGGGGACGAGCTCGCCTTCCCCATCTCGCATTTCAAGGTGGGGTTGCACCTCCCCCTCTGGCCGTAGATTCGGAAAATCCTGAAATACTATGGCGCGGTACCCGCTCAGTTGAATTCCAACGCCGCCGCGATGATGGTGGCGTTCGCGAGCTACCTCCTGCGGGAGAGGATTGAGTTCAACCTGACAGTGTTCAGGATACTCTTTTCTTACAAGGCGACGCTGGATGGGGTCTCCTACTTCGGCGGCTCGCTGATCAAGGTTCGCGAGATCACGAACAAGCATCACACTTGGATGACCAAGATCGCCTTCTTTAAGGGCGATCACGGAAACATCCCCTACTCGCCCCAGCAGAAGGGCGAGGAGGTCTACCGTCCCCCTGACGTGTCCGGCAACGATGTCGAGCTCCACATGTACTTTCTCCACAAGGACTTCGAGTTCTCCTTCCTGCGAAGGGGCCTTGACTTGCTCCCCCCGTTCTACCTGGCGAAGGTATCGTTCTCTTCTCTTCTTGCCGAGCTCACCCGATGGCCGAGCTCACCACATTGTTGCTGAGTTTCTTCTAACCTTTTCCAAGTATTTTCCTACAGGGGAGTGGATATTTCCCGCGAACCCGCCGTTTGCGGATCCGGGGTCGCACCCGGACCCCTTTGCTCGCGAGAAGGCGGCGGCGGCGGCCTGCCGAGATGACGCGGCCCTCTCCCAACCCTCTTCCAGCAAGAGGCGACTTGAGGATGTGGGGTCGAACCCGCCACACCGCCAGCGACTGCCAAAGAAGATGCGGAGAGCCATGTTGTCTTCGCGGCGACAACAAAAACAACATCAATCCATCCCCAAATACATCAGCTCGTCTGAGACCCCTCCCAACGCGTCGCAGGAGAGCCCACTGAAGGAGATTACCAGCAAGGGTCGGAAAGGAGGCGAGGGCCCTTCTTCCGCAGCGGCGATCTCCCCTCCTCCATTGGCGAAGAGGGCGGCCCGCGAGCACGCGGCGTCGAAGCAACATCCCCACTTCAATTTCGGGGGGCGGTGGAAGGACACAGCGGGCGAGCCCATGCTGCAGTGGGATGAGCTGGCCCACCGGGTCTCCGTATCCACTCTGCACCCATCCTGGCATGACCGCAAGCCCGCCATCGGTCATGCCTACACCCTCGGCTTCAGCCTCTATGGTCGCGAGGATGCCGAGGCCTACAAGAATATGACCCTCCGGCAGCTCAGCCATGAGGGTCTGCAGGCCCACCTGCGGACCATGGAGCTCCACCACATGCTGACTCGCCGCAGCTTCGCCCTCAGCAATCAACTCCAGAAAGCTGAGCAGGCTCGCGACATCGCCATGGACAAAGTCGCTGATCAGGCGAGACGGCTCGGCATCGCCGAGGGTCTTCTCGCCCAGACCGTCGGCGGGTTGGTAAGTGTCAAGCACTCCCCTTCACTTTTACATAGAACATTCTGCGCTGACACTAAACCGGATTTTTTTTTTACCAGGACGCCAAGGCCACAGGGGAGCTTCAGGCTTGCAATGCCGAGCAAGGGGAGTAGATTAGCCAGCTATGCGCCCGCCTTGCCGAGCTGGAGGGGGCGAACATGAAGCTGAAGGAGGAGAATCAGCATCTCAGCCGCGAGGTCTGCCGCCAAGCGGAGATTTTCTTCCCAGCCCACGACGTCGACCCTACCCTCCCATATAAGAGGCCGCGGATCTTTGGCGAGGCCGATCTCGCCAAGAGGTTGCGGATCAACTCCATCCAAGCAGCCGAGTTCACCCTCCAAATGATGAAGGATACGGGGGTGCTGGTGCAAGGGTGCGAGGAGATCTCCGCCAGAGACCTGATGCCGAGCTTGTTCCCGGCGACGCCGCCCAGTGAGAAATAGGACAGCATGGACGCGATGTTCGGGAAGGGCCTTCCGGATCAGCCGGGTGAAGGGGAGGACTAGTTCGGTAGGGGGGGATGCCTGAATTTGTTCATCTTCTTTTTGGCTTACTCGACGCGGCGAGCCCCTGTAAACATATTTTGTAAACACTTATTTAATGAAAGAAAGGTTTTTGATCATACCCGTGCCCCTTCTTCTTTTTTTTTGTTTTCTATTTGATGTGCTCTGTATGTCCGCGAGTGCTTCCCCAGGCGACCTCGTACAGGCAGATACTGTGAGTACGATAGTCATTAGTACGCGCCCACGAGAGAGTACGTTTGGGTGCTTGCCGAGCTCCAGATGATTCGCGAGCAGGCTGCTCTTATCCCTTGTCACACCACCTCATCTCGCCCGCGAGCCATTTAGGTTGAACTCAGAAAAATTCTTCCAACTAAAATAGACGAAGGGGTGAAGTACCCTGGCCTGGCTCGCCTTCCTTCAGCGAGGTCCTGAGACCTGGCTTGCCACCCCTTTGCCAGTGTCGAGCTGGATTGGACGAGTCCAAACTCGCCTATGCAAAATCCCTTTGCTGATGCCGAGTTGGGTTGGGCGAGTCTAAGCTCGCCTATGAAGACCTCTTTCCACTTATTCTTTGGCATTCCAAACTTCTTGGTCTCTACCTGGCGATTTTAAGGCTGATACCATCGAGTGACTTTCTTCCCTGCCAGCTAAGTGAGAGCCTGACAGCGGGATCTGCTCGAGGCCCAAGGATGACACCGAGTGACTTCCAGCCCTGCCAGCTAGGTGAGAGCCTGACAGCGGGATCTGCTCGGGGTCCACTACCAATACCATCGAGTGACTTCCAGCCCTGCCAGCTAGGTGAGTGCCTGACAGCGGGATCTACTCGAGGCCCAAGGATGACACCGAGTGACTTCCAGCCCTGCCAGCTAGGTGAGAGCCTGACAGCGGGATCTGCTCGGGGTCCACTACCAATACCATCGAGTGACTTCCAGCCCTGCCAGCTCGGTGAGAGCATGACAGTGGGATCTACTTGAGGCCCAATGATGACACCGAGTGACTTCCAGCCCTGCCAGCTAGGTGAGAGCCTGACAGCGGGATCTGCTCGGGGTCCACTACCAATACCATTGAGTGACTTCCAGCCCTGCCAACTTGGTGAGAGCTTGACAGCGGGATCTGCCCGGGGTCCACTACTAACACCATCGAGTGACTTCCATCCCTGCCAGCTAGGTGAGAGCCTGACAGCGGGATCTGCTCGAGGCCCAAGGATGACACCGAGTGACTTCCAGCCCTGCCAGCTAGGTGAGAGCCTGGCAGCGGGATCTGCTCAGGGTCCACTATCAATGGCATCGAGTGACTTCCAGCCCTGCCAGCTAGGTGAGAGCCTAACAGCGGGATCTGCTCGAGGCCCAAGGATGACACCGAGTGACTTCTAGCCCTGCCAGGTAGGTGGGAGCCTGACAGCGGGATCTGCTCGTGATCCACGCTCACTTCATTCCTTCATGCGAACTCACAACGACAATATTGCCATACTAAAGAGTTTTCATTAAAAGTCAAGGCACAACTTACAAGCTTCAAGGAAAAAAGCGTTTTAAGTCGTCACCACTCCATTTGAGACTTAGAGTCTCGCCCTCCACATTTTGGATTCGATAACTCCCGATTTTAGAGCCTCCTTTACAATAAACGGTCCTTCCCAGCTAGGGTTGAGTTTCCCTACGGATGCCGACCTCCCTGCTGCATCCACCATCTTTAGTACCAGGTCCCCTTCCACAAATTGTTTGACTCTGACATTCTTGTCAAAGTACTTGGCCATTCTCCTCTTCACCTCTTCTTGTTGGAGGGCGGAGAGGTCCCGCAATTCTTCCACCATGTCGAGGGAGAGCTTAGTACTTCCTCGTTCTCGGCCTGCCATTCTTCCCTATCTTCCTTGGCCGCAACAACTCGAGGTGTTTGGACTTCAAATTCCACGGGGAGCACTGCTTCGCACCCATGAGAGAGTTTGAAGGGAGTCTCTCCGATAGCCGTGTTGGGGGTGGTTCTCAAGGCCCAGAGAACCGCGGGAAGCTGCTCCACCCAGCTCCCCTTCAGATTCTCCACTTTCTTCTTGAGGAGGTTGACAATAATCTTGTTTGCGGCCTCCACCTGCCCGTTGCTCCTGGGGTGATGGACCGAGGAGAACCTGAGGTCGATTCCAAGCTGCTCGCAGAAACTAGTGAACTCAGCGCTGGCGAACTGGGGCCCGTTGTTCGTGACAATAGCTTGGGGCAGCCCATGGCGGCAGATGATCTCCCCCCAAACAAAGTTCCTGATTACCTGGGAGGTTACCTTGGCCAGCGCCTTCACTTTCAACCACTTGGAGAAGTAATCGATCATTACTAGGAGGAACCTCCACTGCCCACTGGCCTGGGGGAACGGCCCAACCAAATCCATTCCCCAAATGGCGAAGGGCCAGGGGGCCGTGATACTTTTGAGTCGCTGGGCTGGCTGTAGCTGGAGGGGGGAAAACAGCTGGCACTTATGGCACCTCCTTGCGAACTCCGTTGCATCATGGCCCAGGGTGGGCTAGAAGTACCCCTGCCTGACGATTCTTCCCTCCAGGGTCCGACTCCCGGAGTGGCTCCCACACTCCCCGGAGTGGACTTCCTCCAAGATTCTTTGTACCTCCCCCTTGGCCACGCAACGAGCCAGCATCCCCGAGAGTGTCTTCCGGTACAGCTGCCCGTCCTGGAGGAGGTAGTACGCTGACTTGTGCCTTAGCTTCTTCTTATCTGCCCCCTCCGGATACTCTCTCGTGGAAAGGAAAGTTACAATTGGGTCCATCCATGAAGTTTGTTGATCAATCTCCATGAGCTCCCCCTCTTCGATGGAGGGGTGGAATAGGTCGGTGATGGTACCCCCCAGCTGGGGACCATGCTTTGCTAGTCGGTCGACCTGTTCATTTTCTTCCCTGGGCACGTGTCAGATGGAAAAGGTTTGGAAAGTGCCTATGACCCCCTTTACTTTGGCCAAGTATAATCGCAGGGTGGGCTCCCTTGCCTCAAACTCCCCGTTGATCTGGGAAGTTACCACCATGGAGTCGGTAAGGACCTCCACGTCCAACACCCCCAGCTCCCTGGCCAGGCGTAGCCCTGCTATCACGGCTTCATACTCGGCTTGATTGTTGGTGATGGGGAAGTGCACCACCACCGTCTGCTCAATTCTAGTCCCCTGAGGGCTCTCCAAGATCACCCCCACTCCTAGGGAATGCCTCCCCGAGGCGCCGTCTACCTTCACCTTCCAAGGAGCCGGACGGGTGAGCTCTTCCTCTGCCAGTTCAATCACATAGTCAGCCAAGAAGTCGTTCATCACTTGAGCTTTGATCGAAAGCCGCCGAATGAATGAGACGTCGAACTCACTCAACTCCACCGACCACTTGGCCAGCCTGCCTAAATGCTCCACCCCCTCAAAGATGTTGCGGAGAGGATGGTCAGTCACCACTCAGATTGAGTGTGCCTGGATGTAAGGTTGAAGCCTCTGGGCTGAGATGATCAGGTCAAAAGCCAGCTTCTCCAAAATCGGGTACCGGAGCTCGGCCTTCCTCAGGACCCGGCTCACATAATAAATGGGGAGCTGTTTCTTCCCCACTTCACGAACTAGGACGGATATCAAGGCCTCCGACCCGACCCCGAGATATAAAAAGAGGTCATCCCCCTCCTTCGGCCCTTGGAGCAGCGGAGCCTGAGTCAACTGCATCTTGAGGGCCCGGAATGCCTCCTCGCACTCCTTGGACCATTCGAACTTTAGACCACCCCTCAATGTTTTGAAGAAGGGGGAGCACTTCTCTCCTGCCCGGGAGAGGAACCTACTCAACCCTGTCAACTTCCCCGTCAGCCGTTGGACCTCCTTAGCATTCCTCGGCGACCCCAGCTCTAAGATAGCCTTGAACCTATCTGGATTCGGCTCGACCCCCGCAGGGGTGTGGAGGTGCCCCAAGAACTTTCCCCTGCTAGCCCCGAAGACACATTTTAGGGGATTCAACTGCATCTTGTACTTGCGCTGGGTGGCAAAGGTCTCCTCTAGGTCCTGGAGGTGGGAGTCCACATCCCGACTTTTGATCATGAGGTCATCCACGTACACCTCCAAATTCCTCCCCTTTTGCTCCTTGAAGACCCTATCCATCATCTTCTGGTAGGTTGCCCCTGCATTCTTCAGCCCGAAGGGCATCATCTTGTAACAGTAGCATCCATCCCCTGTGATGAACGAGACATCCTTGATGTCCGGGGGGTGCATCCTTATTTGATGATAACCTGAAAAAGCATCTAGAAAACTCATTACAGAAAAACCAACGGCTGAGTCAACCAGCGCGTCGATCCGAGGCAAAGGATAATAGTCCTTAGGACAAGCTTTATTAAGTAAAGAAAAATCGATACACATCCTCCACCGGCCGTCTCCCTTTTTGACCATGACCACATTGGAGACCCAGCAGGGGTATTGGATCTCGAACACAAAGCTTGCCTTTAGGAGCTTTGCCACCTCCTCTTTGATGGGCTCTGCCAGCTTGTCCGCAGTGGACATCTTCTTCTATTGAACGGGGCGTGTTCCCGGGTCCAGGTTGAGGCGGTGGCAGGCCACATCCGCGTCAACCCCGGGCATCTCCACGACATTCCAAGCAAAGATGTCTACGTTCTTCTGGATGCACTCCAGCATCCTGCCCTGGTCTTCCGGGGTCAGCCCTCCGCTGATGCGGACCTTCTCCACCCTGCCTCCACGGGTGAGCACCTCTAACTCCACCACTTCCTCCGCAGCCTCGAACCTGGACTGCTCTCCCGATCCTTCAACATCCCTCTCTTCCGAGATCTGGATCTATACCTCCACCTCTCCTTCCACGGCCATCACTTTGACCATCTCCTCCTGATCTCTTCCCGTCACCTCCTCGGCGCAGCTCTCCACCTCCAGCTCCTCCCTGCCAGCCTCCTGCTCAGCCTCCTCCATTCTTCGCCCCATCTCCTCGGCTCCCTCCTGCCAAGAGATGGAGTTCACGGCGGTGACATAGCATTCCCGCGCCACCTTGGGGTCCCCCTTGACCTGGACCTGAATCCCCTCAGCGTTGAACTTTAAGCATTGGTGGAACGATGAGGGGACGCAGTGGAAGGCGCTGATAAGGGGCCTCCCGAAGATGGCATTGTAGCTGCTGGGGGCGTCCACAATGATGAACCTGCAGTTCCTGGACTGACCCCCTAGGGTAACATGAAGACCTACTCCTCCCTCCACTTCCTTCCTCTCCCCTGAAAATCCGAACAAGGGTCCGTCCGAGGCCAGCACCCTCTTCGCCTCTACCTTCATTGCGTCAAACGCCTTCTTGAAGACGATGTTGACGGAGCTCCCGTTGTCAACGAGGATCCGGGAGACGGTAAAATTCTCGATGGCTTCCTTGATGACCAGTGCATCACAGAAGGAATCCTCGTGATCTGGCATGTCGCTTCTAGAGAAGGTGATCCTCTCCTTTGGGGGTGGGGTCTGGGATGTGGAGGCAACGCTCCGACGGTACATGGTGTGGAGGCTCGCTTTGCGGGAAGCCTCGACCCCCCCCCCCCCCCCCCCCGTGAATCACTCTGATCCCTCCTCGGGTTCCTACATCCACCCGGTCTTCGCAACGGTCCCCCTCCGCCCGAGGCAGGACCTCCTCAATCCTCACTTCTTACCGCCCCTACTGATGCTGCTGCTACTCCCTATTTCCTCTCATCTCAAGAAATTCCGGGAACGTGGCTGTGGCGTGCCCCTCCTCCTGATGGAAGTCGCAATAAGTCAACTCCACCCTAACTTCTCTCCTCCTCCTCCTGATGGAAGTCGCAATAGGTCAACTCCACCCTAACTTCTCTCCTCCTCCTCCTTACTATCCTCCTCCTCGCCCCCAAGGCTATGGTCATAGCCTCCTCTTGATCGGGGAGTCGGGGCCTCTGGGCCTGCCTCCAACCCGGGGGGTGGAACTGATCTTGCCCCCCTTGATAGTGATCCCTTCAGTGGTATTCCCTTTGTGGCCCCTGCCCTTGCCACTCAGGCCTCCAGCCCAATCGACGGTCGGGATCCTGACCCCCCCACCTCGGCTGCTGCTGCCACTAGAGCTGTCTCTGCTCCCTCTACCGAGGCTCTCCCCTCCTCTCCTCCTGTCCTCTTCTTCCTCTCGATTCTTTCACCTCCTCCGTGGCCCACCTGGCCAGCTTCCGCGCAAACTCCGGGTTTGACGCCTCCCCGTCAACTTCTCTAGCAGCCCTCTCCATCAGCCCCTCATAGGAGAGGGGTGGAACTCTCTTCAGCTCCATCCTGAAGAACCCCTACTGCAGGCCCAGGGTAAAGGACATCACCAGACTATGGCCCGGCATCTCCTGGACCTGAGTAACCTCCTCCTGGAACCGATCCACGTAGCTCCCCAGGGTCTCATTTACCCCCTGCTTGATGTGGAACAGGGACTATGACTCCTTCTTCTTCGAGGTAGTGAACCTCAGCATGAACCCCCGGCACAGGTCCTGAATGCAGTAGATGGAGCTGGCCGGTAGCTGATGGAACCACTCCCTTGCCTTCTCCCTGAGGGCGATAGCGAAGAGTCGGCATTTGAACCCGTCCGACATTTGCCGGATGGAGACTACGTCCTCGAACCATTGAACATGCTGGACCGGGTCCCCCTTTCCGGTGTAGTAGGACATCTCGAGTTCCCTGAACCTGTCTAGAACTGGAGCTGAAGAGACCAAATCGCTGAAGGGGCTGCCTCCCCCTGCTGGGCGAGCTGGCGAATCTCGCGAGCCTAGCTCGCCGAACCGGCCTCGGCCTGCCGAACCGGGGAAGAGCTCGCGCACGGGGAGCTCGCACCCCCGGCCTTCCTCGGCCACTTCCTTCCCAGCTCGCATGTCGTGGGCGTCCTCGCCCAAAGAGGGGGCGGCCGTGATCTGGACTGCTGGAGTCGAGCACTCGGCCCGCATGCCGAGTGCAGACTTGACGAGGTTCAGCACCTCATTCCTGAAATATTCAAACATCCCCACCATAGCGAGAGGCGGGGGCGCGAGTTCGGCCTGTCAGATCCCTGTCCTGTCATCGAACTCGCTGAAGCTTTTCTGTACTGACCACGCTCCACGCTAACCGCACCAAAATGTTGAAACCGAAACTCGGTCTCCTGTGGAGTTCGCCCTCGGGGAATGGGTGGTCTCGCACCTACTTCACTCCTGCAAGCAAAATAATAAAGAAGACAAGGAAAAACCGACCCAAGGGCTCGGCGGGGATGTCCCACCACACACCCGGAAGATCTCAGAGCGCTTCCCCTCCTTAGCCAGAGGCCGAGCTAAGGTACCCTCAGAAAGCACTTGAAAATTGGAGCAGGAAAGCACAGGAAACCTGCTTTCTGGGGTACCCCTTGGGTCCTATTTATAGTTTTTAGAATCTGAACTGCCAATAACCAAAAGAACTGACCTGAAATTACCAAAAAACCCTTGGTTGGGTCTGCCAACAGCCAAACTCCGCTTTTTTGAAGGGCTATGGGCAGACCAGCGGGGCAAAATAGTAAAAAGTACCTCACACATCCAGGCGAGCTGGGGTGCTTGATCACCTCGGCAGGTCCTACTCGCCTGCTGTTGCCGAGCTTCGTTGGTAGGGCGCAAGCTGGGACGGTGAGCTCGCCTATCCCTTGGTCGCCATCAGTTGTCCTAGGCCAGCTCGGCGAATGCCGAGCTCGGGGTCGACGAAGGCTGATCTTTGGTCGACGAATGTCGATCTCTGGTCGGCGAATGCCGATCTCTGGTCGACGAATGCCGAGCTCGGGCTCGGCTTCTCCACTGCTAAGCTCGCCCACCATCTTCTGCCCGATCTGTCTGGTTCCTGGCGACCTTGCTCGCCGGACACGGGGTTGTACAGGCGTAATCAGGGTAGGGCGTACAATAGAGCCAAGACCAAATTCGACACTAGACTCATATATAGTAATCATCTGACATGAGGGAACTTTACTTCTAGCAATCTGGTGCTTCTCAATTTCCAATGTTGTGCAAAAGGTGGTGTCTAGATCGGTGTGACCATATCGCAATAACTTTCCCGGGATGTAGGGTCTCAACCCCCTACGAAACCTGGAAAGGGTGACCTCAGGCGATTCCTTCACACCGCTCCTAACCGTCAAATCCTTAAAGAGTTGCATATAATCTGAGACCGACTTATTCCCTTGTTTAAGGCTAGCCAAATCATCAGTTATTTGTCGTTTGGCCTGGGCGTTTGGTTTATTTTCATTCCTAAAGATCGGTATGGAACTAGCGCCGTCTGTAGGATAACTAGGGTGTTGCCTTGGGAGAAATGGTACTACTTGGCTAGCCTTTAATTGGCCAATCAACGCCTTAATCTCATCCACTACCGGGCATTGGAATGGCTTTCTAACGTTCCTAAGGGAACCTAATGATTTTCCTCGGGATTGACGTCGTAGGCCATATTGTCATAACCGGAGAGAAAACTCGATCCGGAATTTGTGCACATACAATGAGAAATGCTTCTGGCCCAATTAAAATAGGTTTGTCGGAATTATTCACGCTTAACCACTTGGGTAATATTAATATAAAATAGATTTTCCTGCAGAATAAAATATGAAAATTATTAATTAATTTTTTTTGATTTGTTTGCTGAAAAATAAGAAATTTAAGCCGCTATTGGCAGACCAGAAATAAATTTTTTTTAATTATTTTGACTCTAAACGTGCATACAAAGTGCGTGTTAACGTGCTAAATAAGAGGGGAGGGTGCCAATTAAAAAATTGACAAGAACCTCCCTCTGATACCAAATTGATGTAGGCTACGGTGTTTGACGCTATAACGGCAAAGGGAGTAACACGTACGCCTCTCTATTTCCACTATTACGCTCACCCAATAATTAAACGCAGCACACCCACGAACAATGTTATCAACTATCGCTAACGTACGGTATCCATGCCGATTAAAGATCGAACAAACGACTAGTGGCCGATGTTCTCTCAAGCTAAAAGGACAAATCTTGGGTCCGATCGAGCGATGGTTGTACCAAAAGAGAACTACCGAAAGATTCGGTTCGGAAATGGTAGATCTCCCCCAACAAAACAAAAGCGAGGCTCCCCAAACCTCTCGAAAAATTAAACAACTAGAAAGAACAACATATGCGATCGGAAAGATAAGCCACAAATGAAAAACGATTCCAAAGTAACGCAAAGGTATTCCACAAAATAAAAATCTAAAGGGATAAGAATCACACAAGAGGTAGAAGATCTCGTTACCCAACCGGAATAGATGATTCCAGTTAACTTTCAAGGATCATTCTTCCACGACTCCGCCGGAGTGTCGCCGGATGGAGAGAAACTTGTCCCCTTCCTTTGCTTCATGCCGGGATTGAGGAAAACCACAAAGGGAGAAAACACCTTTGATCTTGGTCGATTTCACTATGGAAAGGGGCTAATTTGTGGGCTCTTGTTTGAGGTCGGGTTTTGGATAAGGGAGAGGGTGGTGGTTCGGTTTGGGGTGTGGAAGTGAGGGTCGGCTTGAGAGTGGTGGCCGAATCTTGGGAGGTGGAGTTGAGGGGTGCTCGGGTTTGGTGTTGGTGGAGGAGGCCGGCGGCTAGGGAGGAGTTGTGGTGGTCGGAGTTGTGAGGCAGGAAAGGAAAGGGAGGAGGAGCTAGAGGGGAAACCGAGGGGAGCAAAGGAGGAAACGGGAGGAGGGAAGAGGAGGGAGGCCATGCAAGAGGAGGGGAGAGGAAGGGCGGTCGGCGGCCAAGAGGAAGGGGGAAAGAGATTTCAAGAGGAGGTTTGGGGTTTCTGAATTTTTCATTCACTAAGTAAAACCATGAAAGTCCATTTCTATATATAGGCTTTACAAAATGCATAGGCTATGTGCAGCCCACTAAATAAAAATAAATCAACACCTAAAATACTTAAACATTACATGATGAAAATAAAAATGCAAATAGAAATAAACTAAATAATGTTTAAAAGCCTTCATCTCATGTAGCTCCACATCATGTAGTCATCATCTTCAACATGTAGGAGAACGCCGACGCCGTCGCCGTCATCATCTTCAACTTTAATACGTTGGGGGTCACCGCCATCACAGCGGAATCCATCTCGAGGTGAGACCTACCCACCCTCCGAGAGATCAACCTGCCCTGCCAGCTAGGTGAGAGCCTGGAAGTGGAATCCATCTCGAGGTGAGACCTACCCCACCCTCCGAGAGATCAACCTGCCCTACCAGCTAGGTGAGAGCCTGGCAGCGGAATCCATCTCGAGCTGAGACCTACCCCACCCTCTGAGAGATCAACCTGCCCTGCCAGCTAGGTGAGAGCCTGGCAGCGGAATCCATCTCGAGGTGAGACGTACCCACCCTCTGAGAGATCAACCTGCCCTGCCAGCTAGGTGAGAGCCTGGCAGCTGAATCCATCTCGAGGTGAGACCTACCCCACCCTCTTAGAGATCAACCTGCCCTGCCAGGTAGGTGAGAGCCTTGCAGCGGAATCTATCTCGGGGTGAGACCTACCCCACCCTCCGAGAGATCAACCTGCACTGCCAGCTAGGTGAGAGCCTGACAGCGGAATCCAACTCGGGGTGAGACCTACCCCACCCTCCGAGAGATCAACCTGCCCTGCCAGCTAGGTGAGAGCCTGGCAGTGGAATCCATCTCGGGGTGAGACCTCTAGGCATACACAAGAGGTACTACCTGCGCTGCCCAGCTAGTGAGAGCCTAGGCAGTGGGACCGTCTCGGAGCAAAAGGACTAGGCATCTCAATCAGACATTACCAAATCCTACATCCTCAAACGGGAAAAATATGAGTTACATGGTCCCCTGACTCAGCTGATCAGGGGTAGCACTTGTTACAAGACAATAAAATGGAAAAAACTACCGCAAGGCGAGGCACCCTCAGGGGGCTTGGGCATGATGGTCGTCTTCTGCTTCCTTCTCCTCAGACACTTCCATATTGCTCAAGCTCTCCATGACCTTCTCCATCTCCTCTGCCTTTGTAACAGCCCAATTTTTAGCAGCAGGCAACTTTTCGGGTGACACGGACTGGGACACGGGGTGTCCCAGGGCATGTCGAGCCCGTGTAGACGATCGGCCTGGGAGGCGACATTTTTCGCTCGACGATGTGTCGAGAGAAGGAACACGACCAAGGACACGGGCGTTTCCAAGGCTGTGTCGTGTGTTCGACGAAAGTTGCTCGACGATCGTCGAGTGTCGAGACGCGGTCGACGTTTGTCGAGTGTAGCGGCACACGGCCTGTGACACGAGCGTGTCACAGGGCGTGTCCCTTTGGGTTGACGAACTCAGCCCGATGAATTTTACGCTGGGGCGTGTCTTAGTGCCGTGTATGGGCACACGGCCTGGGACACGGGCGTGTCACAGGCCATGTGAGTCTCGGGTGATTTTGGGATTTTTTTCAGCCTGATGAACACGGCCACAGACACGGGCGTGTCTGAAGGCGTGTTGGGTGACACGGCCCATGACACGGGCCTGGCACATGGGCATGTCACTGGTTTGGATAAGTCGGTTGAGCACCGCTTGAGGCACACGGCCTGGGACACGGGCTTGTCACAGGCCGTGTCAGGCAAAAATCTCATTTTCTGGCAAATTTGTGGCCGTCCATTCCTTCAGCCTGGATCCAAGGGCTGAAAGGCCTCCCTGTTTCCTTAAGGCCATGAATGAGAAGAGTAATCTCATTTCTTACTTGGTCTTCTCTTTCTTCACTTCTAGAGAGAAAGAGAGAGGAAGAAGGAGGAGGAGGAAAGGGGGCTGGTCACCGGTGGTGTTGCGGTTTACCGACTAGAGATTCGAGGCCGACGTTGCAGAGGAAAAGCTCTTGTGAGTCGTTCAAGCCAACTTCGAGTTCATGGCACCAAAGAGGGCTTCAATGGTAATGACTTTTCTTCCTAGCCATGTGAAGGCTTCCTTTTGGCATATGTTTGTGATTCCCCCACCAAGAGGTGGTTGTTTTTGGGAGTTTTTGGGTGATGCATGACATCCCCTTTGTTGGCATATAGATCCGAAAAGGGAGTACGGAATAGGCATGCTGTTTGAAGCCCATCTGGACAGGTTGATCTGGATTGGTGATGTTACATACGAACCGGAGAAGACTCCGTGATAAACGTGTAGTTGAAGGAGTCAACGGGTTATGCCTGTGAAAGGTAGTAGCAGGAAGTACTGGAATGGTACTCCAGGAAAATATCCGTGTATGCTTGTGCTATTGGGTCCTACCTGTGAATGAGGCACATGAAGTACTGTTGTGACCAGGAAAGGCCCTTTGTGATGCTTGATGTCGTAGGGTGTCCACCTGTGAAGAGAGTAACAGGATGTACTGGCGTGCCCAGGAAAGAGCCCTGACATTTGTGATATTGCGGTGTCGTACCTGTAAGCAAGTAACAGGAAGTACTGGGGTGCCCAGGAAAGACTCGCTGTTATGATGAGAAAATGGGTGTAAGAAATACCCAGGCTGAATGCCAAGAACAGGATTGGTGAGACCGACCTGCACCTTTGATTAAGACGCGAGTACGCCGTACTCGGTGAAGGCAAGGCGATTTGAGCAACGGGGGGTGGAGGATCCGACCTGCGTTATGTCTGAGGCCTACACGCCATGACACAATGGGGGGCTACGGGCCATCTCGGTGTAGTTAGACTAGAACTCCGGCTGCACGCCATGGAGTAAATGCTCAAGAGATTTACCGTTGGGTTATGACCCTGATACGGTGGTGGGCAAGTGCTTTGCCAGAACACCAAGAATGTGCCCTGAGTGCACGGACCGTTGGGCCGGGTGGAGAATGGTTGTGATGGCATGTGTGCGTGAAAGCACATTATATGAGATATATTGTCATTCTTGTGATATGATATGCCTGCAGGGAAGATTACCGCTGCCCCGAGAAAAGGGGTAGGGTCGTTATAATTTGGTCAGCTGAACGCTGACCGTTGCTTTTGTTTGCCACCGTTGGGTGGATTGTCCATGTATAGGTGCTGGAGAGCCAAGCGGGATGCATAAAGGTTGATGTCCCTGCTGCTGTTGCTGCTAGCCCTCGAAGGCTTATATTGCTTGTTATGTTTTCTTTTATTGTGGCCGGCCTGCGCGCCAATATTTTTGAGGCCACTGTATGAAAGCCATGTAAGGCCATAAGGCCAACTTTTGTACATGTTGTAAGACATTCCTATATGCTATAAAATATGGTGTTTTATGTGTTGGACATTCAAGAGGAGAGTTCAAGTGATAGTATAGACTTCCGCTAGAATGCTTTGTGATAGGTGCGTTGTGCTACTCTGGTATCATCTCGTACCTTCACCGCCTGTTTTGTGATATATAATGTGGGGCCCCGGCCGGACCTTCTAGTATATACCATATGAATGGATGGGGTTGTTACATTTTTGGTATCAGAGGGAGGTTTCGATCCTCCGACATGTGGGTTATGGTATCAGCTGTCATGGTCTTTCCCTCTCGAAGTCGTAGTCGACTTCTTTTGTGGGGTGGCGAGCACATGTTTGTGCAAACCACAGGTATCCGATTGAACTCCTGAATGTCCATGATAGGAATGTAAATTTGTGTGTTTGAGGAACCTGCGTGTTCCTTTTTGTGTTGTTTGCTTGTGTAAGGCCGCTAATGTGTGTGTCTTGTCCACCTTTAGGTGACACGAAGTGGAGCTGGGCAGTCAGAGCCCCAGCATTCTGATGAAAGTACGGCACCAGCCGAGTTGCCTACACCTCCACCGTCTGCGGAACATGTGTGTTTAGTTGCTGAGGCTTTGTATACCATGATCCAAGGCCGGCCACTTGGGTAGGAGCAACCAGCTGTGAGGCCAGAACAGGTGGCAGCAAGGCCTGAACCTGTAGTGGATATGGCTCCTCGAGCGGCTGAGAAGCAGCTGACGCTGTTTATGAGTTTCCATCCGCCTATATTTTTGGGTGCGGGAACTCCTATGTAGGCTGTGGATTTGTTATCGCGCGTCAAGCGAGTCATGACGGTGATTGGAACGGCGGAGCAGCAGAAATTCACCTTAGCTACCTTCCTGCTTGAAGGAGAAGCTAGATTGTGGTGGGATGAGATGGAGTTGCATCACTTGGCGGGTCGTCACTTAACACAAGTATCCATGGAAGAATTCTCCCGAATCTTCCTCGCGAAGTACCTTCCTGCGGCTCAACGGATAGCCATGGAAAATGAATTCCAAAGGTTGACGCAAGGTGATGGCAGTGTTGACGCGTACCTTCATTAGTTTACACGCTTGGGGCGGTATGCGGGTTCTATTTTTGCTGATGAGCAGAGGAAGACCAATCGGTTCTATGAAGGACTGAGGGACGAGTTGAGGTTCCTGGTTTCGAGTTCTGTGAACTAAGGCTTCTAGGCGTTGGTTGACACTACGAGCGCGCTGGAAAAGGATATGAAGAGGGTGCAGGGGAAGAGAGCTTTGGCAGTGACGCAATCGGAGTGGAAGGTGCCCCGATCTGGGAAACCATTTTATAAGAAGAAATGGGGCAAGAAGTCCAAGACAAGTGGACAAGCTCCTTCATCAGTTGCATCGGGAGCAACGTCGGGGGCTACCTCAAAGACGGATATGTGTATCTGCTATAATTGTGGCCGGATGGGGCATATTGCTGAGATTGTCGGATGCCGCCAAAGCCTGAAAAGATGGCGGGAGCGTCGTATGCGGAAAAAGGAAAGCGTGGTGGATTCCTCTGCCTCGCAGGCGCAGCCGGGTCTACAATCTTGGCCTGTAGGAGGCCATCAAGCAGAGTGACGTTGTCACAGGTATGATTTTAGTTTGACATTTATGTTATTGCTTGTATGCTTTGTTTCGTGCATATATGTTTGCGGTTTGTGTGTGTGACATGATTGTCACAGGCTTTGTGATGATTCGGGACACGCTGGCGCGAGCACTGTTTGATACGGGTGCGTTGCATTCTTTTCAGTCTAGCGAGTTTATAACGCGGCTTGGGATACCTAGTCGTGCAAAGACAGATAGCGTCAGAGTGGTGTTGTCGAATGGTGTGGATGCGTGCGGATCAAGCTTGCGATGTGGCGGTCCAAATAGGAAGTCGGGATTTCAGTTTGACTGCTTCTGTATTGCCGATATCGGAATTTGACGTGATTTTTTTGATGGATTGACTTGCGGAGCAGCATGCCATGATTGATTGCCAGTCCAAAGAAATCACGTTGGGCCAGAATACCGAATAGGAGACAAAGTTCGCGGGTATACGAGGAGTAAGCGGGACGTTGATGTCTGCACTCCAGGTAGTCAAGGCTGTTCGGAAGGGTGCGGAATGTTACTTCGCACTGATTCAGGTTGTTGAGCCTAAGGCCAGTATGTGCGAGGTTCTGATTGTGGCAGAATTTACAGATGTGTTTCCCAAGGATCTCCCTGGGCTTCCACCCCAGCGGGAGATTGACTTCACGATAGAATTGGTGCTAGGTGCGAAACCTGTGGCCCGCTCGCCATATCACGTCGCGCCAAAGTAGATGCCTGAGTTGAATATCCAACTACAAGAATTGTTGGAGCAAGGTTATATACGCCCAAACATGTCACCTTGGAGCGCGCCTGTGCTTTTTGCAAAGTTGAAAGACGGTGGGTTACGGTTGTGTATTGATTACCGTGAACTGAATAAGCTGACCGAGAAGAATAAGTATCTGATACCCCGGATTGATGAGTTATTCGATCAGCTGGTGGGCTCGACCGTCTATTCGAAGTTGGACCTGAAATCTTGTTAGTACCAGTTGAGAATTCGGGAAGGTGACATTCCGAAAACCGCATTTGGAACGCGTTACGGGCACTATAAGTTCACAGTCATGTCATTTGGATTGTGCAATGCGCCCTCAGTGTTTATGGATTTGATGCACCGCACATTCCGAGAGTACCTAGATCTGTTTGTGATCGTGTTCATTGATGACATCCTGGTGTACTCGAAGTCAGAAGCTGAGCATGAAACTCACTTGCGGTTGGTGTTGAATACGTTGACGCAAAATCAGCTCTACGCCAAGTTCTCGAAGTGCGAGTTTTGGCTATCGTCGGTGGCTTTTCTTGGCCATGTGGTTAGTAGAGCAGGCATTGTTATAGATCTAGCGAAGATAAAGGCCATAGAAGAGTAGCCAATGTTGTCTTCAGTGACCGAGGTCAGGAGTTTCCTTGGACTTGCGGGCTTCTACCGAAGATTTGTGGAAAACTTCTCGCGGATTGCTTTGCCGCTAACCACGTTGACGCGAAAAGATCAGAAGTTCGTTTGGACGCCAGAGTGCGCACGAGCTTTTGAAGAGCTGAAAGTTAGGTTGACCACGGCGCCGGTGTTGTCTTCGCCAAGTGGGACCGATGGATTTGTGATTTATAGTAATGCCTCAGGGAGCGGCTTAGGCTGCGTTCTTCTGCAAAATGGAAAGGTAATTGCTTATGGCTCACGCCAGCTGAAGGTGCACGAGCGAAATTATCTCGTCCATGATTTGGAATTAGCAGCGGTGATTTTTGCACTCAAGTTGTGGCAGCACTACCTTTATGGAGTGAAGGTGGAGATCTATACAGATCACAAGAGCCTAAAGTACCTATTGGAGCAGAAAGACTTGAACATGCGATAATGAAGGTGGTTGGAGTTCCTTTGGGACTACACTTTCGAGATTCACTATACGCCCGGAAAGGGGAATATTGTTGCGGATGCCTTAAGTCGGAGGGCTCCGGCTAGAGCAAATTGGTTACAAAGGCATGATGAACGTCTTGTCCAGGAGCTAGAAGCGTTAGAGATATATTGTGTTGACAAAAATGCCACTGCCAATGCATGTTTGAACTGGACGGAGGTGCAATGTGACCTGGCGGACCGAGTTCGACGGGCAACGGAGTTGGATGAAGATCTCTTACGCTATGTTAACGAAGGGCCAGAAGGAAAATTCTCCTGGAATGACTGTCTTGTGCGAAAAGGGGGCCATTTGTGTGTCCCGAAGATGGGTAAATTGCGGGAAGAACTGATGTATGAAGCGCATTACACAAAATATTCCATTCACCCCGGGAGCACAAAGATGTTCAATGATATAAAAAAGTTATTCTGTGGCCAGGGCTCAAAAGAGATGTTGCCTCTGTGTGCCAAATGCCAAACATGTGCGATGGTGAAGGCGGAATGCCAAAAGCCGAGCGGTTATTTGAAATCGCTGTCGATCCCAAATGGAAATTTGATGATATTTCCATGGATTTTGTGCACGGGTTGCCAAGATCGCAGCGATGAAATGATTCCATTTGGGTAATTGTTGACCGGCTAACTAAAGTGGCACATTTTCTCCCGATAGGCGGGATGATTCGGTCGAAAGTTTGACAAAGTTATATATTGACTAGATTGTACGGCTTCACGGTGTTCCTCGGGGCCATCGTCAATGATCGAGATGGGCGATTCACCTCAAATGATTGGAGGCTAGTTCACCGACTGTTGGGCACGAAGTTGACTTTCAGTACGGCCTTTCATCCCCAAACGGATGTGAAAGTGCAGGTTAGATCTGATATACTCTAGAGGGGGGGTGAATATAGTATGGTGCTTACTAAAAACGTTTTACAACTGTTGTTGTATACCTAAGTGAACAGGGAAGCAAATAACATAAAGTAAACACAACAACTAACAAAACACAGAGCAATCACACACCACAGCCAGAAAATAAAAGAAACTAAGCAACCAGATGACACAAGGAGCTATAGTGGTTCCCCAATCAATCTGGGTACATCCACTCTTCTACCTACCACCCTAGGTAGGAATCTACTGCAGGATAGTTGATCAGGTGTCCTGGGCACCAATGGGTTTTGATCAGGTCCCCCAAAAACCAAACCCTCAAGTCCTTTGGGGAAGAACTTGCAACCAGAATAATTTTGAAGGGATTTAAAACCCTGTACAGGAATTAGAGAGAGTGTGATAGTGTCTTCTCTGTCAACAGTCAGAGAGAAGACTTGTGGATTGATGTAGCAGATCTTGCTCCCCCTGATATCTTGAATTGGTCAGGAATGCTGGAGCACTGCTTCAGGGTGATAGGCCTTCAATGACCTAGAATGCCTGGACCAAAACTGCTTCAGGAACTTCTTTTGACTGACAAAGTTCTGTTGTACTTTGAAGTTGTCCTGAGAATAGAAAGAAAAAGTCTCTGATTGAATTTCGTTGTTCTTCTTCTTCTTCAAAAGTTCTCTGGTCAAGGTTGATTGCAGTCAAGAACTTTAGATTTGAGAAAGTTTGTTCTTCTGCGCTTCAGAGTGTCTGTAAGATTGTTTTCTGTACTGTAATTCTTGAACTCT
This sequence comes from Platanthera guangdongensis, assembly GCA_039583875.1. Taxonomy (NCBI): domain Eukaryota; kingdom Viridiplantae; phylum Streptophyta; class Magnoliopsida; order Asparagales; family Orchidaceae; genus Platanthera; species Platanthera guangdongensis. The sequence continues at coordinate 53,155,684 of CM077163.1, forward strand.
ATCACTGCTTGATTCTATTCTCTTACTGTGTCTCTATTTTTTTTGTATCTATGTCTCTCTTACTGACTGAGGAATATTCAAACTTTTAGAATGTCGAGCAGTAATTACAGTCGGCCTTGGAAAGAATCAGCAATCAATGACTTTCCTAACTGTCCCATGAAAAAACGCATGTAATCGTCCATAGTCAATGCACGTTCTAACGTAACATTCCGAGTAGATCTGGCATAAATGTTCAGGAATCAGTGCCAAGAAATGGACGGAACCTTGAAGAAAAACTAATCTGGATTCGTCGAACAAAGAACATATTTCGTCGAGCTGAACCTGTGTTCATCGAGCTGAGCTAGAGTTCGTCGAGCTGAGCTTGATAGAGTTCGTCGACTAGACAATCTTCATTCATCTGATAGACAGTCTTCATTCGTCGAGCTGAGAATCAAATTCGTCGACCTGAGAAAAGTTCTGGACTTAGACAAAATATCATGCATCTGCTGAAATGCTGTGTCGACAAAAGTTTACATCGACAGATTGATCTTGTGTGTCGACACAAATCCTGTGGTGTCGACATAAGCTGGTGTTGCTGAAATCCTGGTGTCGACACAAACGTCTGGTGTCGACACAAACCCTAAGTGTCGACACAGATTCTCTGAGTCCAGAAATCGTCGTGTAGAGTTTAGCATTCGTTGACCTGAGAAGCTGAGAACTTGAGGTCCAGGTTCGTCGAGCTCAGAATATAATTCGTCGACCGAAGCATGAAGCTGGACTTAGAAAAATTTGAAGTTCTCCTGACTTTAGCTTGATGTAGAAACTGAGATTTCGTCGAATAGAGAACATAGATCGTCGAGCTCAGCACAAAGAATTGTCAAACGATCGTCGAGCGCAAAACTCCTTTCGTCGAGCTGAGTTCGACGAATGTCGAACTCACTTTACTTAGTCTTGAAAACTTGTGAGTCTGGAGTCTCTGAGGGTCTTGTTGAAAGCTGGACCATCTGGAGTTGAGCATAAGGACTTAACCTAGACTCTAGGACACAAATTGGCCCTGGCTATACATGATGGGTCACATCCTAAGTCAGTGAACCTAGCCCAAATCAACTAGGGATCCAACAATCTCCCCTCTATTTGGGTGAGGTCACTAACAGAGACTCAAAACAGAAAAACTAAGCAATAAAAGAGATATATCTGGCAGAGAATTATAACACATGCAACAGATATATATACACAGCTTTGCTTAACAGATAGTATAGTTTAAAAACAAATAACAGACATAAATGAATCAACAATAAAATTACTTCTTTGGCTTCTTCTGCTGGGGTATGTCTTCTGCTTTCTTTTCTCCTGGCTTCTTGAAAATGATTTCTCTGTTAGGATCTTGAGCTTGAGCCAAAGTCATGGTCATATCAGCTGCCCCAATAATTTTCAATGATGTAGCCCTGGGGACAACTGCTTCTGGATGTAATTCATATAGTCATCAACATTAAACAGTTTGTTGCCTTTGTCAAATCTTTTCAGCTCTTCCTTTCTATACTTTGAGATTGTTGAAAGACCAGAGATATCTTATCCTTCTGCTTTGGCTTTATTTATCAATGATAGACCGATCAGCTCTTGGTACCTAGCCATTCTTGCAGTATTAGCAGTCTCTGGATCTTCAAAAGGAATTGGAGGAGAGAGAGGTCTTTTTGGGCTTTCAGCTTTATGTACTTCGGAACTTTGTTGCTGCTGCTGCTGCTTATGTTGTTGACTACCTGAGGAGGATGGCCTCTGCTGGCTGCTTTCAGAAGATCTCCTTGATTGTCTCTGATAAGTTTGCATTGAGGCAGATCTCTGAGAGCTAGAGCCACTGGCACCAGTTGCTGGAGGAGGAGGAGGAGGAGGAGGATCCTTCCTGTATCTCTGCACTGGGGGAGGGGTGTATCTCCTGCTTCTCTTTCTATCTTTCTGCTGGTTTTTGGAGAGCCACATCCATGTTGGCATTCCCTTATATAGAGTCACATTGTGCAGAATATAGTAGGGAGTGTCTGCATTGGGATTTGGATTGGGAGCTGGAGGAGGATCAGCCTTTCTCTTCTTTGCCAACAGTCTCTTTTTCTTACTAGCTGCATCCTCATCAGAATCATTATCATCATCATCAGATTCTGAATCCTGAGGGCTTTCATACAAAGCATTCAAAGCTTTTAAAGTTTTATTAGAAACAACAGCCTTTGCTGAAGGAGAGGCAGATGGTTCAGGAATAGGGGTATCATCAACAAGAGAAGAATTATCTGTACAAGATTCAGAAACAAAAAAGACAGAGCTATCAGCTACTGCCTTATTCTCTTCTTCAATGTCTTCTTGAATAAGCTCATCTAGAGTAGGCATTGGAGAGTCATCCATAATAAAATCTGGTGCTGAAACTGGCACTGATGTATCTTCTGGAATGACTTTTGAGCTGGAGGCAGAGAGAGCAAAATTGTCGCAGAGTTGCTTGGCAACTGCTGGACTAGCTGGAGAGGTATATGGTACCATGGCCAAATATTGCTTAGAGAAACCTGCTGGAGGGAATTGCATATGTACATTATCAAAACTTCTCAACAAAACTGATAAATTCACTGTGGGATTTAAATAGAAATCACCAACATGAGTTATTTGAGCAACTGACTCATCCAAGTCGATGTCAGTATCCATAAATTAAATTAACTCAAAAATCTTAGCATCAAAGTCTGTCAAAATTGTTGTATCCTCAGTGAATCTGAATCTGCTGGAGAGGGAACTGCTGTGACTGCTGCTGCTGCTGTATCTACATCTGCTGTGTAACGTCCCAAATCGCTCTAGGCCCCTAGTGTGTGTGTTTTGAGTCAGGAGGGTTGACTCGAGTCCTGAGAAGTGCCGGGAATTGGACTGCACTTGTGGTGACATGGAGAAATCAGTGTAAAAAGACATGGGTAGCGACACGGGTAGCGACACGGGCGTGTCCCTACCCGTGTGCGTCGAGTTGAGCTCGACGAGCCGTGTCGAGATCGTCGAACTGTGTCGACACCAGGTGACACGGTAGTGACACGGCCGTGTCCCTACCCGTGTGCGTCGAGATGGTCTCGACGAAGCGTGTCGAGATCGTCGAGATGCGACGAGATAGTCGAGCGAGGGACACGGGTAGTGACACGGGCGTGTCCCTACCCGTGTGCGTCGAGTTGAGCTCGACGAGAAGTGTCGAGATGCAGCCCGAGAAGTACACGGCCAATGACATGGCCAGGCACACGGCCGTGTCATGTGAACACGGGTCGGGACACGGGCATGTCCCTACCCGTGTCAAACATTGAACCGACATGGAAACCGCCACGGCCGTTCGCGGAAGCGGGACACGGTACGGACACGGCCGTGTCCCTACCCGTGTCATGTTTTGTTTATAAGGGGCAGATAAAATCCTAGCCGTTTTTCATTCTCATTTCCTTCCCCTATTCCCTGTGAGAGCTCCTGGTGAGAGGAAACTGCAGGAGCAAGTTCTACCGAAGGGGATCCGCCATCGCCGTGAAAGAGAAGATGCCGCCAAGGAGAACTACGCGATCCATGGCCGGAAATGGTGGTACCGCTGGAGCCACGTGAGTTTCCTACCCTCTCCTTTGGTGCTAGATCTTAGATATTTAGGAGAGACATCGGCTCAAGAGAGCTTGATGGAGAGGAGAAGATTTCTAGGTTTGGCCATGCTAGGATTTGAATCCTAGATTTTAGATCTCTTCAACCCTTCCCCTTTTCTTCAATACGACGATGGGAGAATGGTTTCGTGAGGAGTTTGGCCCTTGAGGTTGAATAAGGGAGGAGGACATTTCTGGAAAATTTAGGAAGGATCGCTTGAGGGGTGAAGACGAACCGATACCGTTCATCTTCCTTTAAGATGCGCGCAGAATCTGTATTCTGCGCGCAGCAATCTTGTATGCCATTTTCCCGATGGATATGGCCAGATCTGGGCTTTAGGCTAAACACGAACGTTGTAGCCCTTAGAAATACCTTTCCAACGAGTGATTGCACGACTTCTGACGAAGTCGGTAGCCACGGGAAAGTCCAAACGAAAATGGTGTTCAACAAATCCCGTATGCAGAAACTGTGTTCTGAACGCAGCAGACTTCAAATCCGATTTCAGATGGGATAACGTCAAATCTGGGTTGAGGTCTGAATACGAGAGTTGTAGACCTCGGAAATACCTTTCCATCGAGGGGTTACGTGACTTCACCGGATTCCTGTAGCCTCGGGAATCTCCGGTTGAAGTTGCTGTCCAGACTATTCCTGCACTTTAAAATCTGGGTTTATAACATTTGGATTTGGATTCGGAGAAACTAATATTACAGGTAACCCTGAGGCTTGGATAAACTCTTATGAATAATTAATTCAGTTGCATAAATGATGAAGATTATTAATCGGATTCCATGTGATCGAATTGTAAGATAGTATACTTGAATGATTTGACTTGTTAGAAGTTAGTAGATTCTTATACATGTGCATCTTGATGTATTGTGTTGAAATCAACTGATATGACATATAGAAGGATAACTCATGGCCATGTGAATGTTGAATAGTGGATTGAATTTGGTAGTCCAATACTTAGAGCGTCGCCTTCCTATGGGTAGTATTGTGTAAGTTTGTAAATGCGGTGTTGACTGCCACCTGTTCTGGTCGTGTTGAGGTAAGGTGTGGATGGATGGTTGGGCTGTGTCCTCGTGCTCACACCGAGGCCCCTTCCATGGTATGATGAGGTTGTGAATTGCATGTGGTGTGAGTCGACACGTGGTGTCGTAATCCTGGGTTAAGGATAGTGTGGCAGGTCTACGGGCTCGCCAGTCGTCACACCGACGGGAGTTGGCAGTTAGACTTGGTCGGTTTGGGCTGTGTCCTCGGTGTTCACGTCCCGAGGCCCCTCCGACCATGTAAACGGTTGGGCTGTGTCCTCGTGCTTTCTTCCGAGGCCCCTTCCGGGTCACGCAAGGCCAGTTCGGGCTGTGTTCTTGGTGCACATCTACCCAAGACCCCGCTGGGCCATAGTACGCATGGGCTCCGCTGTTGTGTTCTTAGCGTTGAGGCGTACGGAGGCCTAGGTGAAGTAGTGTGATACCCGCCTAGTAGTAGAAGTGCCCGTTCTACTGTCACCGCCTGGCCACGGCGGCTGATGCCTGAGAGGTTAGCTACCTGCTCGAAAAGTGGGAACTATAGTCTGTGTCGACATAGCAATTGCATGGGTGTGCATGGGTGAGTCATTGCATAACATTCATAGCATTTCATAACATTGCACAACAAGATCCTCATCGTATAAGTTTGTATGGGCACTCTTATACGATGAGTTACTTTTATGTAACCCGATCCTTAACTTATAAGTTTGTATGGGCATTCTTATAAGTTAAGTTACTTTCCTGCTGTTACTTATACTTGCTAGTTTAGTGTAGCTTTTACATAACGCTGATTATGATATTGTTACTCTTACACAACTGCCACCTGCTTTTACTTCCTTTACTTGCATACTTGTTATATACTATACTCTTGTTCCTTTTCTCCGCCCGGTGCCGAGGAGTCGCCGGGGGAGCGGATGTGAAACCACTTAGTCGTTTCGACTAACGGTTGCTACGTCTTCCTTTTTAGGAGGTCACGCCGCAGGTAGAGCAGCCGCAGACCACGCAGCAGGACAGCCAGGCCAGGGAGATAGGGCCTGAAGTGACGGTGCCATCGATGCCGTCGGTTACTGATGTTAGTTCTATTACTCTATTGTAGCCCGTTTGGGCAATGTTTAGCTGTACTCTGATATTTTGTAAAAGCATGTTTTAGCTTCTCATTATTGATGTATTTGGACATTAAACTTAGTGTGGATTTGACTTCTCTTGCTTAAAAGTTTTGGTTGGGTGGCATTTATATTGATATAGTTGTAGCCGGCGGAATAGGCGTCTTGTGGTACAGGTTAGCCCGTGTGCTAATGCTACCGCAAGGTGGCTGTTCCGGGCATAAGACTCCCCCTTCGTACCGTGTTTTGGGATCCGGGGAGGGGGAGTTTTACAATTGGTATCAGTTTGCCACGATTCTCAACTAAGGAAGTCATTCAACAATGGTGCCACCCCCGTTTGGTTAGTCGGTTTGTGGACAAACTGACTTAGCGGAAGCAGTGGTGTGCCCATATGTAATTCACATTGAGTTTGTCCAACTTTGACCTTGAGTTTAGCCAACCTGACCACAAATTTGTCGTCTACGTGTAGGTTCCACTGCATGTTGAGCCGATGGGGGGTACTCCTACCCCTCCCATACCCACTCAGTTCCAACAGTCTGAGTTGGGGCAAACACTCACCGCCATTCTTGATGCTTTTAAAGCACAGCAGGCTCCGGTGCAACAACAGGCCCCGAGCTCCAACTGGCTGAGCACCTTCCGGGCTCTCTCCCCTCCCGTCTACCTTGGGGCGGAGTCGGCTGTACGTACAGAGGAATGGCTAGAGACGATACAGGAGTTGTTGGCTGGTATCCATTGTCCGGCCAACATGGCAGTGACATTGGCAGTGTCCGTCTTGGACTTCCATGCGAAGAGGTGGTGGAAGTCCCTCATGGGATCTACCTTCCAAGGCCGGATCTACACAGAGATAAGCTGGAGTGAATTCTCGGAGGATTTCTTGGAGCACTTTATCCCTACGTCGGCCCGAGATGAGCTTGAGCAGAGGTTCCTTCTATTAAAGCAGGGATCAAAGACGGTTACGGAATACCAGCGGGAATTCCAGCATCTCGCAAGGTTTGCGGATTCTTACGAGTTGGATGACAGAGGCTATGCCAAGCGCTTCTACAAGGGGCTGCGAGATCCCCTAAGGCAGTCCCTTTTGTTTATAGCGGATGGTAGCTTGACGGAGATCATTGATATGGCAAAAAGATTGGAGGCGGACCACATGGGATGTAGTAAGAGGCCCGCGGAGGACGTGATGGAAGCCGGCCCATGGAATAGAAGGAGGCGAGACTTCAGAGGAGGAAGGGGACACCAAAGAGGTGGAGGGCATGTCCACCGAAACTATAGGGTGGAACATCCAGTTCCGCAGCCGCCTGCGTTGCCTCCACCCCCACAGCCTCAGCGATTTCAACAACCTGAAGGGCGTCGTGGTCTAGTGTGCTTCGAATGCAACCAGCCGGGCCACATCCGGCGTTTTTGCCCGCAGCTATATGGGAACGCCCCTCCTGCTCTCCCTCCTGCTCTCCGTCCTGCTCTCCCTTCAGCAGCTCCACGAGGGCGGGGATATATGCGTGGTCGAGGACGAGGACCGCCAAGAGGTAACCCCGGTCCTGCTAGGGATCAGGTGTACGCACTTGACATGGCACAGGAACGGAACCCCCAAGAGGTGATTGCAGGTATAATTTAATTAGTTTACATATTTGCATGGTCTAACTTGAATTGATTAGAACTTGCTAGCCACTAGCAATAAGTTTTGGTTGTTGGTACTTAGGCAATGTGATTATTGGCGGGAAGACAGCCTATGCGCTGTTCGATACCGGTGCCTCACACTCATTTGTGTCCGAGGATTTCATAAAAGACGTGGAGGATGTACAGTACTTCACTAGCATAGCCCGACGTGTACGCCTTCCGGATGGCTCGGAGATGATCGCGACTGCCAAGTGCGAGTTTGAGTTATTTATTGATGGGAAGGCCTTTGATACGCCGGCCACGGTTTTGAGAATGCCGGAGTTTGACATCATTTTGGGCATGGTATGGCTGGATTGGCACATCGCGAGGATCGACTGCGCGGAGAAGCGGATCTATTTGAGACATGGAGACTCTGACGTCATCTTCCAAGGTATTGGCTTCGCGCCCCGCATGATGTTATCTTCCGTCCAGGTTGTAAAAGCTCATATGAAGGGGGACGAGGTCCTCATGATCTGGTTCGAGTTGAAGGAGGAAGCGTTGGAATTAAAGGATGTACGGGTTGTGCGGGATTTTCCCGAGGTATTTCCTGAGAAGCTGCCAGGATTGCCCCCGCATAGAGAGGTTGATTTTCAGATTAATCTAGTACCAGGTGCCAAGCCTGTATCTAAGGCTCCGTACAGAATGGCCCCGAAAGAACTTGCAGAATTTAGAGTTCAACTACAGGAACTAGTGGATTCAGGGTTCGTTCGCCCCAGTTCATCACCATGGGGAGCCCCTGTGCTGTTCGTGAAGAAGAAGGATGGAACCCTGCAATTGTGCATAGATTATCGGGAACTCAATCGATTGACGGTGCGGAACACTTATCCGCTACCTCGGATCGACGAGTTGTTCGATCAATTAGTGGGAGCACATTGGTTCTCTAAACTAGACTTGCGCTCTGGATACTATCAGTTGAGGATACAAGAAGGGGATATTCAGAAAACAGCCTTCAGTTCGATATATGGTTTGTATGAGTTCACGGTAATGCCGTTTGGGCTCACAAATGCACCTTCGGCCTTCATGAGCTTGATGAACAAGGTGTTTGAACCGTATTTGGACATCTTCGTCATCGTTTTCATCGACGACATCTTAGTCTACTCAAAGACGGAGGAGGAGCATGTCGAGCACCTGACCTTGGTTTTGAAGAAATTGAAGGAGCACGCCTTGTATGCCAAGTTTAGCAAGTGTGAATTCTGGCTTAAGGAGGTTGCCTTCTTGGGGCATGTGATCAGTGGAGCAGGATTAGCTGTGGATCCAGCTAAGGTGCGGGCCGTGAAGGAGTGGTCGCCCTTAAAGTCGGCGGCCGATGTACGAAGCTTTCTTGGACTTGCTGGCTACTACCGCAAGTTCGTGAAAGGATTTTCCAAGATTGCCTTTCCTCTTACCTCCTTGACGAAGAAGGGTGTGCCATTTGAGTGGACACCTCAATGTGAAAAAGCATTTCAAGAGTTGAAGGATAGGCTTACCTCCGCCCCCATCCTTGCACTTCCGTCGGGGAAGGAAGGATTTCAGGTTTACACGGACGCATCATATCAAGGGATGAGTGCGGTGCTGATGCAGCACGGGCATGTAATCGCTTATGCTTCAAGGCAGTTAAAGAAACATGAAGTTAATTACCCGGTTCATGACTTGGAGCTGGGAGCAGTGGTGTTTGCTTTGAAGGTCTGGAGGCATTACCTATATGGCGTACACTGCGAGATCTTTTCCGATCACAAGAACTTGAAGTATGTCCACACTCAGAAGGAGTTGAACATGAGACAACGACGGGTGGTTGGAATTTCTATGCGACTATGAGTTCACCATGAACTACCACCCCGGGAAAGCAAACTCGGTAGCCGATGCCATGAGTAGAATAGCGCCAGGCTCTAGCCCAGAGTCTCGGTTGATGAGTATGGAGTTGGCTCGGGTGATCGAGGAGATGGAAATTACTCTAGTATTCAAGGCTCCTTCGACAGAGTATGCAGAGTATTTGGCCAACATGAGCATAGTTTGTGATATCCGAGATCGGATTCGGGTGGAGCAAAGTATGGATGCGGCCTTGGCCCCGGCAATCAAGGCAATTGAAGATGGTACCACCGATGAGTACACACTCAAAGACGGTCTCGTTTATCTTCGAGGCCGACTTTATATTCCCAAGGGCGGCAAAATTCGGGAGGATATATTGAGAGAGGCGCATTCTCTCAATATTCAGTGCACCCGGGTATTGCTAAGATGTATGCCGGACTGCGGAAGACCATGTGTTGGCCGGGAATGAAGAAGGATGTTCGCTACTATGTTACACATTGCGAAGCTTGTCAAAGAGTGAAGGCTGAATGCAGGAGTCCCGGTGGTTTGTTGCAGTCATTGCCCATACCCGAATGGAAGTTCGAGGACATCTCCATGGACTTTGTCCATGGGCTACCTCGCTCACGCTCCGAGAATGATTCGGTGTGGGTTATTGTGGATCGACTGACAAAGGTGGCCCGGTTCATTCCAATGAAGAAGGAAGCACACATGGATGTTTTGGTACGCCTTTTGTGGAGCAATTTGTACGGTATCATGGCGTGCCCAAGACAATTGTTTCGGATCGGGATGGTCGGTTTACATCCAATGAGTGGAAGGCGGTACAGGCGTATTTGGGCTCGCGCCTAACCTTTAGTACCGCATTTCATCCTCAGACTGACGGGCAGTCAGAGCGGACCATCAGAACGCTGGAGGATTTATTGAGGTTATGTGTGTTGGACAGAGGAGAGCCGTGGGAAAGACTCTTGCCCCTGGTGGAATTCTCCTACAACAATAGTCATCAAGCGAGCATCGGTATGGCGCCCCATGAAGCCCTTTACGGAAGAAGGTGTAGGACCCCCTTGTCTTGGGTGCAGGATGAAGATCCGAAAGCCTTGGGAAATGAATATATAGATGATACAGATGTGACGGTCAGATTGATACGGGACCACATGTTGGAGGCTCAAAGTCGACAGGCAAAATATTACAATAAAAAGCACCGGATGGTGGAATTCCAAGTGGGCGAAAAAGTGTTCCTCAAGATTCGGCCGATGCATGGAGTGTCGCGGGTGCGTGGAGTGAAAAAGCTCAGTCCAAGGTATGTTGGGCCTTATACTATATTGGAAAGGATTGGCCGTTGGCCTATCGGTTGGAGTTACCACAAGAACTAAAAAATCTCCACGACGTGTTCCATGTGTCGTCGCTTCGAAAAGCACTGTTGCGGCCCGACCAGTATATTCTCACTACTGATGGTGCAGTGGCATCAGATAGGTCTGTGCGACTAGAGCCGGTGCGGATTGTTGACAGCGAGACAAGAACTTTGCGCCGCAAAAGTGTACCCTTGGTGAAGGTACTATGGTCGAATCATGGGAAGGAGGAGTACACGTGGGAGCCAATGGATTTGATGCAGCAACGCTACCCGGAGTTGTTTGCCCAAGGTAGTCTTATTTAAAAACGTATGATAAATTTCCTGTTAAGCTTTTTTCCACACAGCCTAAGCCTGATTTCGGGGACGAAATCTTTTATTTTGTTTATAGGATTTGTAACGTCCCAAATCGCTCTAGGCCCCTAGTGTGTGTGTTTTGAGTCAGGAGGGTTGACTCGAGTCCTGAGAAGTGCCGGGAATTGGACTGCACTTGTGGTGACATGGAGAAATCAGTGTAAAAAGACATGGGTAGTGACACGGGTAGCGACACGGGCGTGTCCCTACCCGTGTGCGTCGAGTTAAGCTCGACGAGCCGTGTCGAGATCGTCGAACTGTGTCGACACCAGGTGACACGGGTAGTGACACGGCCGTGTCCCTACCCGTGTGCGTCGAGATGGTCTCGACGAAGCGTGTCGAGATCGTCGAGATGCGACGAGATAGTCGAGCGGGGGACACGGGTAGTGACACGGGCGTGTCCCTACCCGTGTGCGTCGAGTTGAGCTCGACGAGAAGTGTCGAGATGCAGCCCGAGAAGTACACGGCCAATGACACGGCCAGGCACACGGCCGTGTCATGTGAACACGGGTCGGGACACGGGCGTGTCCCTACCCGTGTCAAACATTGAACCGACATGGAAACCGCCACGGCCGTTTCGCGGAAGCGGGACACGGGTACGGACACGGCCGTGTCCCTACCCGTGTCATGTTTTGTTTATAAGGGGCAGATAAAACCCTAGCCATTTTTCATTCTCATTTCCTTCCCCTATTCCCTGTGAGAGCTCCTGGTGAGAGGAAACTGCAGGAGCAAGTTCTACCGAAGGGGATCCGCCATCGCCGTGAAATAGAAGATGCCGCCAAGGAGAACTACGCGATCCATGGCCGGAAATGGTGGTACCGCTGGAGCCAACGTGAGTTTCCTACCCTCTCCTTTGGTGCTAGATCTTAGATATTTAGGAGAGACATCGGCTCAAGAGAGCTTGATGGAGAGGAAAAGATTTCTAGGTTTGGCCATGCTAGGATTTGAATCCTAGATTTTAGATCTCTTCAACCCTTCCCCTTTTCTTCAATACGACGATGGGAGAATGGTTTCGTGAGGAGTTTTGGCCCTTGAGGTTGAATAAGGGAGGAGGACATTTCTGGAAAATTTAGGAAGGATCGCTTGAGGGGGGAAGACGAACCGATACCGTTCATCTTCCTTTAAGATGCGCGCAGAATCTGTATTCTGCGCGCATCAATCTTGTAGGCCATTTTCCCGATGGCTATGGCCAGATCTGGGCTTTAGGCTAAACACGAACGTTGTAGCCCTTAGAAATACCTTTCCAACGAGTAGTTGCACGACTTCTGGCGAAGTCGGTGGCCACGGGAAAGTCCAAACGAAAATGGTGTTCAACAAATCCCGTATGCAGAAACTGTGTTCTTAACGCAGCAGACTTCAAGTCCGATTTCAGATGGGATAACGTCAAATCTGGGTTGAGGTCTGAATACGAGAGTTGTAGACCTCGGAAATACCTTTCCATCGAGGGGTTACGCGACTTTACCGGATTCCTGTAGCCTCGGGAATCTCCGGTTGAAGTTGCTGTCCAGACTATTCCTGCACTTTAAAATCTGGGTTTATAACATTTGGATTTGGATTCGGAGAAACTAATATTACAGGTAACCCTGAGGCTTGGATAAACTCTTATGAATAATTAATTCAGTTGCATAAATGATGAAGATTATTAATCGGATTCCATGTGATCGAATTGTAAGATAGTATACTTGAATGATTTGACTTGTTAGAAGTTAGTAGATTCTTATACATGTGCATCTTGATGTATTGTGTTGAAATCACCTGATATGACATATAGAAGGATAACTCATGGCCATGTGAATGTTGAATAGTGGATTGAATTTGGTAGTCCAATACTTAGAGCGTCGCCTTCCTATGGGTAGTATTGTGTAAGTTTGTAAGTGCGGTGTTGACCGCCACCTGTTCTGGTCGTGTTGAGGTAAGGTGTGGATGGATGGTTGGGCTGTGTCCTCGTGCTCACTCTGAGGCCCCTTCCATGGTATGATGAGGTTGTGAATTGCATGTGGTGTGAGTCGACACGTGGTGTCGTAATCCTGGGTTAAGGATAGTGTGGCAGGTCTACGGGCTCGCCAGTCGTCACACCGACGGGAGTTGGCAGTTAGACTTGGTCGGTTTGGGCTGTGTCCTCGGTGTTCACGTCCCGAGGCCCCTCCGACCATGTGAACGGTTGGGCTGTGTCCTCGTGCTTTCTTCCGAGGCCCCTTCCGGGTCACGCAAGGCCAGTTCGGGCTGTGTTCTTGGTGCACATCTACCCAAGACCCCGCTGGGCCATAGTACGCATGGGCTCCGCTGTTGTGTTCTTAGCGTTGAGGCGTACGGAGGCCTAGGTGAAGTAGTGTGATACCCGCCTAGTAGTAGAAGTGCCCGTTCTACTGTCACCGCCTGGCCACGGCGGCTGATGCCTGAGAGGTTAGCTACCTGCTCGAAAAGTGGGAACTATAGTCTGTGTCGACATAGCAATTGCATGGGTGTGCATGGGTGAGTCATTGCATAGCATTCATAGCATTTCATAACATTGCACAACAAGATCCTCATCGTATAAGTTTGTATGGGCACTCTTATACGATGAGTTACTTTTATGTAACCCGATCCTTAACTTATAAGTTTGTATGAGCATTCTTATAAGTTAAGTTACTTTCCTGCTGTTACTTATACTTGCTAGTTTAGTGTAGCTTTTACATAACGCTGATTATGATACTGTTACTCTTACACAACTGCCACCTGCTTTTACTTCCTTTACTTGCATACTTGTTATATACTATACTCTTGTTCCTTTTCTCCGCCCGGTGCCGAGGAGTCGCCGGGGGAGCGGATGTGAAACCACTTAGTCGTTTCGACTAACGGTTGCTACGTCTTCCTTTTTAGGAGGTCACGCCGCAGGTAGAGCAGCCGCAGACCATGCAGCAGGACAGCCAGGCCAGGGAGATAGGGCCTGAAGTGACGGTGCCATCGATGCCGTCGGTTACCGATGTTAGTTCTATTACTCTGTTGTAGCCCGTTTGGGCAATGTTTAGCTGTACTCTGATATTTTGTAAAAGCATGTTTTAGCTTCTCATTATTGATGTATTTGGACATTATAACTTAGTGTGGATTTGACTTCTCTTGCTTATAAGTTTTGGTTGGGTTGGCATTTATATTGATATAGTTGTAGCCGGCGGAATTGGCGTCTTGTGGTACAGGTTAGCCCGTGTGCTAATGCTACCGCAAGGCGGCTGTTCCGGGCATAAGACTCCCCCTTCGTGCCGTGTTTTGGGATCCGGGGAGGGGGAGTTTTACATGCTGCAACTTCATCACTGAGCAACTCCCCCTGCCTGGGTTCAGGGATTCTTGGAGCCAGGCCCCCAGATGATGAGTGGACAGTAGATAGAAGAGAGAGCTGGGCAGATAAGGAATTAATGGAGGTCACAAGAGGTGTAATTTCCTCCTGGATCAAAGATTTTATGAGAGGGGTGAGCAAAGAAATGACAGTGGATGGATCAAATGGGGAAGGGGAAGGGGATGGAATGGGAGGAGGAATAACAGATGGAGTGGGGGCATCTTGCATGATTGTATCTGATGGTATATGATAAGATGGGATGGTGGATAAATGTGGGGGAAGAGGAGACTGAGAAGGTGTAGGAAGTATTGTCTCATGAGGGGAATCTGGAGGAGTGAGTTGTTGATGAACTTGTAGAGGGGAAGATGGAGGTGGAGATGGAATGTTTGTCAGGTCAAGTGGTGGAGATGAAGGAGGGGTAGGTACATGAGGAGGCTTGGAGGAAGAGGTGCTGGAAGAGATGGTTGAGATGGAGGAACCTCTTCAACAGGGTGGGGAGCGGCCTTGACAGCCCTTGTACTCTCAAAAGTTTGGAGGGTAGAGGAAGAAGCCTTTGAGGGCTTGGAGATGGTCCTCTCCCACCTGCCAAACAGAGCGCAAGTGAGGAGCTTGTTGGCGTTTATGGAGATGGTCGGGGAGACCATACATTCAGCAGCCTTCTCCTTGAGAAATATTCCCAATATTCTGCCAAAGCAAACTTCCTTTTTGCTTTTCGTCTTCTTGATCAATTCAAAGAAAACATTCACTACTGCAAACATTATCAAAAATTGGTGACGGGTAATATAGTCATGAGCAGAGTGGTTGGCCATCAGTATCTTTCCCGTAATATCTGCCGGAAATTGGTAAGCGGCGGATAATTGCTTTTTCAACAACTTATTAGGGTTGTTACCAGAGAAACCCATCAGTTTCAGCATATCACTGAATTCCTCAGAATCCATTTCCATATTGTCTTATCCGTTCACTAATCCAAATATCTCAGAGAGAACTGCGGGAGAAAGGGAAACAGTAGTGTTCCCTATATTGCCGGTCAAAACATCTTCTTCAGAAACTGTAGATGTATATACCCATTCTCGTATTTCCGTTCCATGAAGTTTAATGCGCCTGGTCATGAAATCCTTTAAACTGAGTTCTTCCAGTAGTTCTAGGATGTATAGAAAGATGGGGTCAGAATGTTGAAACGACTCAAAGTCCATGTCGAAACCAGTGTTAAACTTCATTGCAACCAAAGCACCTGAGGGAATCGCCATTGATGTCCTGCAAGAAAAACACAGAGAGAAACGGCGATCAAGAGCAAAGGAACTGAAAGCGCGGGACGGAGGTCGAAGAAAAACCTAGATATATGATTTTCAGAATATGAATCGACAAACTCCGTTCCACGAAAAAGAAAAATTCTTCGAACTAAGCTCGAAGAAATAAATTATAGACAGATAATTCGTCGATCTCATCCAGAAGAATCGAAAACGGTTCGTCGAACTCCATTCGACGAAGCGTCTTCTGAAGCAAAGTTCGTCAATCTCTGGTCGACGAAAATTGTTCCCTCACACAGAGAATTCGTCGATCTCCATTCGACGAGAATCTCTCAAACTTTCCCTGATTTGTCGAACTCCGTTCGACGAACTCTAGAAAATTCGTCGAATGCAGACAGAAACTAGGTTAACTCTTCTCCATTAATCATTCCCAGTTGATTTATAAAGAACATATGGGTTTTCTCATCCAATGGCTTGGTGAAAATGTCTGCTCTCTGTAGATCAGTAGGAATATGGATCAAGTTAATTTTCTTTTTATCCACATTATCTCTAATGAAATGATGTCTTATTTCAATATGTTTAGTCCTAGAATGGTGAACTGGATTCTGTGCTATAGTAATAGCACTAGTATTATCACAAAATAAAGTTGAATTATTTAAGTTGACACCATAATCTAAGAGTTGGTTTTGTATCCATAGCATATGTGAACAGCAACTACCAGCAGCCATGTATTCTGCTTCTGCAGTTGATGTAGACACAGATGTCTGCTTTTTACAAAACCAGGAGACAAGTCTCATACCAAGAAACTGGCATGTTCCAGAGGTACTTTTCCTATCCACTCTACATCCAGCATAATTAGCATCTGAGTATCCAGTTAATGCAAACTCTGACTCTACAGGATACCAGAGTCCTAGACTAGGGCAACTCTTTATATATCTCAAAATTCTTTTTAGGAAAATAAGGTGAGATTCTTTAGGGTTCAATTGGAACCTAGCACAGAGGCATGTGGCAAACATTATATCAGGTCTGCTAGTTGTTAGGTATAATAGGGATCCAACAATTGCCCTATAATTTTTCTGATCCACTGGTTTCCCTGCAGCATCAGAATCCACAACAGCATTTGTATCCATAGGGGTTTTCATCCCTGAAGCATCACCCATCCCATACTTTTTGATAAGCTCTTTAGCATACTTAGCTTGGGAGAGGAAGATACCATCTGGGAGATGCTTTACTTGGAGACCAAGGAAGTAGGAAAGCTCAACCATGCTACTCATCTCAAATTTAGAATGCATGAGGTCAGATAACCTCCTGCATAATTTGGGATCAGTAGACCCAAAAATAATGTCATCCACATAAATTTGTACTAACAAAATTTGGTCCTTATGATGTCTAGTGAAAAGTGTTTTATCTATAGTTCCTCTTGTAAATTCATGCTCTAAAAGAAAGCTTGCTAGGGTCTCATACCAAGCTCTTGGAGCTTGCTTTAAACCATAGAGAGCTTTATGCAATTTGAAAACAAAAGAGGGTTGAGTTGGAGAGATAAAATCTGGAGGTTGTTCTACATAAACCTCTTCTTGAAGTACTCCATTCAGGAATGCACTTTTGACATCCATCTGGTAGACCTTGAATCTCTTGTAAGCTGCATAGGCAAGGAATATCCTAATGACCTCTAACCTTGCAACAAGGGAAAAGGTTTGGTCATAGTCTATTCCATCCTATTATCTGTAGCCTTGAGCAACAAGCCTAGCCTTGTTCCTCACTATGTTGCCTTGGGCATCCAACTTGTTCTTGTAGAACCATTTAGTTCCAATAACTGGGTAGTTATGAGGTCTTGGAACCAAATCCCACACTCTACATCTCTCAAATTGATTGAGTTCCTCTTGCATTGCAATGATCCAGTGGGGATCTTGCTCTGCCTCATGAATGGTGAGAGGTTCAATTTGAGAGAGAAAACAGACATGCATAAAGTCTTGGTTAAGTTGATGTCTTGTCTGTACACCTACTGAGATGTCTCCAATCACTTGAGATCTGGGGTGATCTCTAAGTGTGATAAGATCAGTTGGTGGAGTTGGTTGAGCAACAGGTTCAGTATTTAATTCCTCTTGGGGAATGATACTAACTGTTGGGGGAAGTTCAGCCACTTCCTCTTGACTTTCCTCATCACTATCTTCAGCATCCTGTGGAGTGGGATGGTTTGATACCTCTTGGGTAAGGTTCAGTCCATCCATAGACTCACACAGTGGTGGAACCTGCAAAGAGCTTATGGTAGAAATTTCTTTCTCCTTGTATGACATGTTAGTCTCATCAAAAGATACATGAATAGATTCATCAATTTTGAGAGTAGATTTATTATATTACCTATAAGATTTAATGATCATGGAGTATCCCAGAAACACTCCTTCATCATCTTTAGCTTGAAATTTTGCTATGTATCTCTTGTCATTATTGTGAATGTAACAAATACAACCAAAGATTTTAAAATAATCTACTTTAGGTTTCTTCCCTTTGAGTAATTCATAGGGAGTCTTGCCCTTCAGTTTATGTATTAAACTTCTATTCAACACATAGTTAGAGGTGTTCACTGCCTCTACCCAAAAGGATAGAGGAAGGTGAGCATCTAACAACAATGTAGTAGCAGATTCAATAAGGGTTCTATTTTTCCTTTCAGCTACCCCATTTTGTTGAGAAGTTTTAGGAGCTGAGAATGTATGTATGATCCCTTCACTTTGACAAAACTCTTGCATAAGAAGAGAATCAAACTCTGTCCCATGATCACTTCTGATCAGGACAATGTGAGTGTTGAAATCAATCTGTATGCATTTGAGAAACTCTGTCAAACACTTAAAGTTATCAGACTTCTTCCTCAGAAAGAACACCCATGTGAATCTAGAGAAGTCATCTACAACTACTAAAGTATAAGATTTCCCTCCTAAACTCTGTACTGTAATGGGTCCAAAAAGATCCATGTGTAACAGATACAAAATCCTAGGTGAATCACTCTTATTAAGTGACTTGAAACTATTTTTGGTTTGCTTGCCTAATTGACAAGCCCTGCAAAGTCCTTCCTTCTTGTAGGGTACAGAAGATAGTCCTCTAACAAGGTTGTCCTTGGATAGCCTAGCTATGGTTCTAAGGTTTACATGTCCTAATCTCTTATGTCATAATTCATTAGGTCTACAAATAGAGTTGAACAAGCATATGTCTACTTTAGTTGAAAGAAAGTCTACTAAATAGATGTTACCTTTCCTTTTACCTGTCAACACAGTGGTGTTGTCCTCTGATTTGATCTTGCATGAGGATTTGCTGAAACTCACTTGATAGCCTTCATCACACAATTGACCGATACTGATTAAGTTGTGCTTCAGTCCTAACACATAGGCTACTTTCTTGAATGTGACTGTGTCAATCTGGACTGCACCATATCCTTTTGTTAGTCCAAAGTTTGAATCACCAAATATTACTTTGGGTCCAAGCTTGGCTTTAAAGTATGTGAAATTGTCCTTATTTCCTGTCATATGCTTTGAGCATCCACTATCCTGATACCATTGCTGGTTTGATGTTGGATGGGTCTTCACCTGCACATAAAGCAATTTACTTGTTTTTGACCCAGTTTACCTTGGGCCTAGGTTGATAACCTTTGAATCCAGAAATAAAAAACATCTCTGGTTGACTCTTATAGCCTTCAGGATGATATCTCCTAGGAGGTATTATCCATTTAGTATAGGGGTTAAACCATTGAGATGTAGAACCTCTAGGATTGAACTTTGATTTTCCTTTGAAAGAGTTTTCAAAACTCTGATCTCTGTTCGACGATCTCTGAGCTGAGTTCGACGATTTTGGGTCAGATCGTCGAGCTCCGTTCGAAGATCGACTGTGCCAGAGTTCAGGGTTCAGAGATCGTCGACCTGAGTTCGACGATTTATCATGAGATCGTTGAGCTCCATTCGGCGATCGTCGAGCTCCGTTCGACAATTTCTGTTGAACTATGGTTTTCTTAGGTAGATCATAATTCTTCATAGCTACCTCTACAACTCCCTTACCTTTATCAGAGATAAACTTGATTGGGGTTGTTAATACTATAGGTTGGCTAGATAAGGCACCCAAGCCCAGTGTACTGTTGAATCTTGAGTTCACTGTGCTTGTGATGTCCACTAGTTTAATACTTCTCCCATTGAGGGATTCTTCAAACTTTTTGGCCTCTAATAGGTCACTTTTCAGTGAGGCTATCTGCTCCCTACAGCATTCCAACTCCTCAGAGAGTTTGAGGTTTTCTGATTTTAAAGTACTGTGTTCAGATAACTGATTTCTGAGAGAAATGATTTCCTTCTCAGATTTTAGTAAATCTAAACACAGTGCTTTAAACTCACACTTGAAGTCCTCAGAATTAAAATCAAAAGAATTTATTACCGGGTCCTCTTCAAATTGAGTCTCTGATTCTGACTCTGATTCTTCTGCATCAGAATTTTTTGTGAGGCATTGATAGCCATCATGCAGAATTTTTTTTCTTCAGCATCATCTTCATCATCACTTGAGATGGATGAAGCTTCAAATTCATCTTCTGTCTCACTCCAAGTGTCAGCTACAAACCCCTTCCTGGTGTGTTTGTTCTTGCTGGAGGAGGGTTTGTCATTGTTGTTCTTCCTGAAGTCTTTGTCTTTTCTTCTTTCTTTCCTGTCCTTTTTGTCCTTATACTGATTTTCTGGACAAATAATCTCTTTGTTATTTGATTTGTCATACTTTGGCTTGCCATGCCCTCTGGCAGACTTTTTCCTGAAATCTTTCCTGGCCATTTTGTAAAATCTTTTGGTCAGTAGGCTTAGCAGCTCTTCATTGCCTGTGACTTTGTCTTCAGGCTGATCTTCAATGGCTTTGAAAGCTATTGATTTTTCCTTTCTTATAGCTGGTGAGGCAGCCTTCTGCTCTTCTTCTCTATTCTTGATGAGCAGCTCATAAGACTTGAGCTTGCCCAAGAGAGCTTCAGTTGTGATCTCATTTAGGCTTATGTCATCCTTGATTGGCCAGATCCTTGAGTCCCAAGTGCTTGGGAAGCACATTAGGATTTTATCATTGAGCTCAGTCAATGAGATCTCTTTATCCAATGTTTTCAGCTCATTGACTATGAGACTGAGTCTATTATACATATCTGCTACTAACTCAGCTTATCCTTTCTTGAAGTTTTCATATTGGGTTATGAGGTGAGATCTTCTATCTTTTCTCTCAACAGTAGATCCTGAGACTATCTCAGATAACTTGTCCCAGATGTTCTTTGCTGAGTTGCAGTCAGCTACTTTTTGGAATATTTCATCAGATATAGTCTGGGCTAAAATATTCATTGCCTTAGCATCTGCCACTTTCCATTTCTTGATTTCTGCATCTGTTCCTGATGGAGGTGGAACAGAACTTGTACTTGTATTTTCTGGGGGTCTTGGACACACTGTCAACACAGAATTGAAAATATCTTCATCAATAGAGTTCATGTACATTCTAATCCTTGCCTTCCAAAGTGCAAACTTAGATAGATTGCACACTGGATATCTGGTGCTAGCATAATATTTGTTTTGGGCCATGTTCTGTGAAGAAATAAATCTAACAATAAATTTAAAACATATCTAACTAGAGTGATCTTTGGGTTCAGGTGTTAGCCTGTTGTTGGGTACATTGGTTCAAATGTACCTGATTTGAAGAAGCCTCACCCAACTCAATGATATACATCAAAATGTATTTGATGTATTTTGAGTTTACATGTGCAGGTTAAGTATTTACAGGAAGGAAGAAAAAGTTTCTAAGTCCATGTGTCGACACCCAGAGGGAAAGTGTCGACACTTAAGAAGACTTGTGTCGACACCCAGGCAAGCAGTGTCGACACTTGGAGTCATTGTGTCGACACCAGGGATGCTGAGTCGACACCAGACAGAAAGTGTCGACACAAGTAGCTGTGTCGACACTCAGTGAAGAAAAGTCAGTGAAGCTGTGTCGACACTTAGCAGTTGTGTCGACACCCAGAAAAACTGTGTCGACACTCAGCAAAAGTCTGAGAGACTAAGTACAAGTGTGGACACCCAGAACAATGTGTCGACACTCAGCAGAAGAGTCAACACTTGAAGTAAGTGTCGACACCCAGAGCAATGTGTCGACACTCAGCTGAAGACTCAACACTTGAAGTAAGTGTCGACACCCAGAGCAATATGTCGACACTCAGCTGAAGACTCAACACTTGAAGTAAGTGTCGACACCCAGAACAATGTGTCGACACTCAGCTGAAGACTCAACACTTGAAGAAAGTGTCGACACAAGGAGCTGTGTCGACACTTAGTAAAGATCAGCAAAGTTCATCAAAAATATTCTAAGTACAAGTGTCGACACTAAGGGTTGTGTCGACACTCAGCCAGAGTCTCGACAGAAGAAGAAAGTGTCGACACCCAGAGCAATGTGTCGACACTCAACAAGTATCAACACTGAAGACATGTGTCGACACCAAGAAGCAGTGTCGACACTTAACAGATTCATCACATGAAGATGTGTCGACACAAAGGTGTTGTGTCGACACTTAGAAGAATTCAGCAAAATACTGAAGTACAAGTACTTGTGTCGACACTCAATTTCAGTGTCGACACATGAAGAAGAAGCAGTGTCGAGATATAATATCTACAACACAAGGAGTTGTGTCGACACCTTGTAGACTAGTGTCGACACTTAGACAACTTGTGTCGACACTTGATCTATAAGTGTCGACACTTAAAGACAGAAAGTCTCGACACTTAAAGACAGTTACAGAATTTTCAAGAACTGACTGGATGACTTGACAGCTGCTATTCCAGCCGGTCTACAGCACCTGTCAGAGTTGTCAGAAATCAGTTATGGACCGGACCAGCCGGTTACCATGAAGAAGGCCTATAAATAGGCTTATGCTGTCTACAGAAAGTTGTGGTTGGGGTTGTTCAGATTATTGATCAAGTATTCAACAAAGAAGATCTAGCTATTCCTTGAAGAATCAAGTGCAGATCTAAGAAGTTGGAGAGAGAGAGCTCCATCGAAGAAATCAGCTGTTGGAACCAGGCTGAGAAGAAGGGTTCAAATTCACTCTGGATCTTAAGTGGCAGAGATCAAGGATCAACTGCAGAAGGAGTCAATCTTATTGAGTTCTACTTTCAAGAAGCTTTGAAGAAAGCTAAGTCAGATTGATTTCAGCTGAGTTCTTCCAAGAACTCATCAAGAAACTCACAACTTTTCTCTCTCTTTTCTCTGAGTTGTTGAGTCACAATTTTGTATTCATTTTATCTTGTAGGATCCTTTGGATCTGAGTCTTGTAAGCCTGTAATTATAAAGGCTGAGTGTAGGGCTTGAGAGCCTGAGTGTAGGAGATTGAAATCTCTGAGTGTAAGCCTTGGTGGCTGAGAGTAGGCCTTGGTGGCTGAGTGTAGGCCTTTGTGGCTGAGTGTAGGCTTTGTGAAGAAGCTGAGTTGTAGGGCCTTGGGCCTGAGGTGTAGGAACCTGTTTTGGGTTCTGAGATAGTGGAGAAGTTTGGCCGAATCTAGTACACTGCTAGATAGGCGAAGGGGGAAAGTGGATGTACCCAAACCTAGGGGAACCACTATAAAACTGTGTGTCTTCTGTGTGCTGTGGTTTGCTGTGAATGCTGTGTGATTGCTGTGCAATAGTGGTTTAAATTCTGTGTTAAATACTGATTGCTGCCATAAAAAGTCAAAAAGAATTTGGTCACCTATTCACCCACCCCCCCTCTAGGTGTTTAGGTATTATATCTTTCAAGTGGTATCAGAGCCAGGTTACTCAAAAAAGGGACATAACTGTCTGAGTAGATCCTGTTGGCAGATTCAGTCTAAGAAAAATAACAGAATCAAGAAAATCAAGCACTATGGGTTCCACTGAAAATCACAAGGAATTGGGATCCATGAAGCTACCTATATGTAGGAAAGAAATCTTTGGGATCTGGAAGGAAAGGGTGAGACTCTTTATGGAAGCTTCAGACCCTAGAATTTATATCACAGTGAAGGAAGGGCCATATGTGCCCATGAAAGTGTCAGTATTAGCTGCAAATCAGAGAACACCAAAGGATTTCTCTGAAATGACAAAGGATGAGATTGTTCTAGCCATCATGGACAAGAGGGCTCAAAACATTATAGTGAGTACCATAGATGATGCAACTTTTCAGAATCTAATACACTGTAAGACAGCCAAAGAGATGTGGGGTACTCTTATTGTGTATATGGAGGGTTCTGAAGAAGTTAGGCAAGACAGAAAATCCTTGCTAAATCAAGAGTATGAAAGTTTTAGACAAGGAAAAGCTGATAGCACAACTGAGTGCTATAAAAAGTTCTACAGGATAGTGAATGAGCTCATGTCCTATGGCAGAGAGTTCAGTAATTATGAACTCAATGATAAGTTTCTAAGGTCCCTAACTAAAGATTAGGACACCAAGATCTGTGCCATCAGGGAAATGGCAAAGCTGGGAGAAATTCCTCCACCAACACTTTTTGGCAAACTACTGTCCTATGAAATGCAGTTGCTGGTGAGGAAAGAAGAGGAGAAATCCACAAGAAATGAACACAAGGAAAGAACAGTGGCCTTTAAATCAGAAGCCCCCAGAAAGTACAGGAGTCAGTCACCAACTCCACCTCCAAAGGTAGTTGAATCTGAGTCAGATGAGTCAGTCAGCATAAAATCTGAAAGCAGTGAAAGTGATGAGGACTTTGCTGCCTTCACAAGAAATTTTCAGAAATTCTTAAAGAAGAAACAGTGGAGGACAAGGCCTTCTACATCACAGGGAAAGGAAGACTCTTATCAGAAAAAGAAGTGTTCAAAGAAAGACAGGAAAAAGTACAAGTCTAGCAAAGCTACACTATCAAAAATTGTGTGCTATTGCTGTAATAGACAAGGACATGTCATTGCAGACTGTCCAGAAAAGAGGAAGGAGTCTAGTGACAAGAAAAGGACTCAATACAAGGGCAAGAAGGAGAAGTCTTTTGTTGCCAAAAAGGACAAGAGCCTGTCAGATATCTCTTCTTCAGAAACTGAGTCAGATGCTGAGGCATATATAAGGCTGTTTGCTGAGGAAGAAGAAGAAGAGTTCATGCAGATTATGAATTCTATATATGAACAAGAAGACTGTCAGTGCTAAGGACTAATGGCATTGACAGCAGGTGACAAAATCCTGGAGCAGCCAGGACCTAGTAAGGTACAAAATTCATCTTTTAGTTCAATTTCTTGTGACAGTACAGAATCAGATTCATCCTCATCAAATGATGAGAGTGCATCTGAGTCTGAAGAAGATATTCATCAGTTAATAGATGAATATAGAGTTTTGTTGCAAGCTTATAAGAATAGCAAGTCCCTAGCCAAAAGTCAGGCAAAGGAAATTGCTATTCTCAAAGCTGCTGCAACTGATTTTGAGAAGT
The DNA here is from genome assembly GCA_039583875.1 of Platanthera guangdongensis. Taxonomy (NCBI): domain Eukaryota; kingdom Viridiplantae; phylum Streptophyta; class Magnoliopsida; order Asparagales; family Orchidaceae; genus Platanthera; species Platanthera guangdongensis. The sequence continues at coordinate 53,180,510 of CM077163.1, forward strand.
TATTTGATCAAAAGCTTAATGAGATAGCCAAATTGAAGCACATAACTGTGATTCAAATGGGAACTATATCATTTAAGAATGATCAAATCAAGAGTCTGGAGATTAATCTTCAGAAGGAGAAGGACTTAGTTGCTAGGTTTTCTAAACCTAAGTCAGTTCTACCTTTGATTGATGAATTTGTTCATCAAAAAGGTAAAGCCGGACTGGGATTTACTAGACCTGCAAGGACTGTTAAGTCCAAGTACAAGTCCAAGGGCAAAGCCCCAACTCTCAACAAGTCAGCTGTAGATAAAACAGCAAAGACAGTACCTAAGCAAAGGTACAATAAGTTTGAGTGTTGGTGCTGTGGCAAGGTTGGCCACTTTGCAATGGACTATTGGCACAATGCTAGTGCCAAAGTGAGTAGCAATCTGCCTGTTGGAAAACTAGTAGGTAGCCTTATCAGAATGCAAACTAACAAGTACCAAGGACCCAAGAATTCTTTGGGTTCTAAGGTTCATTAATCTATTTTGCAGGTGAGTCCAAGTGGCCATGCCCCAATATGGTACTTGGACAGCGGATGTTCCAGACATATGACTGGAACAAGGGAATTACTAAAGGACTACACACCAATAAAGGATGGTCCAAAAGTCACCTTTGATGGTTCTGAAAAAGGAATCATCAAATGATTTGGTAACATTTCTAGTAACTTAGTTACCATTACTCAAGTGGCTTATGTTAAAGGTTTGAAACATAACCTAATTAGTATAAGTCAATTAAGTGATGTAGGATATGACATCTCATTTGTTAAGGATGGTTGTCATATCAAGAGGACAAATGATCAAGAGATCATTTTGACTGGCTATAGAAAAAGAAATGTCTACTGCCTAGACATTATGTGTGAGACTAATGGTTCTCAAGTGTGTCTTGTGGCTGATGAGAAAGTCTCTCATTGTGTCAAATGGCACAAAAGGCTAGCCCATCTTAATTACAAGACAATTGACAAACTCTTTAGTAAAGAGTTAGTGAGGAATGGTCCTCAAGTTAAGTGTATTAAAGATGGTATTTGCTCAGCTTGTCAAAAGGGCAAGCAGACTAGATCCACCTTTAGAAGCATAGAAAACAAAGATGCTGTGAGGTGTTTATACCTCTTGCATATGGATCTCTTTGGTCCAATGCCAGTTCACAGCCTAGGTAGAAAGGTCTATACCTTTGTAGTTGTTGATGACTACTCAAGGTTTTCCTGGGTGTTCTTTCTTAGATAGAAATCTGAAACACCCAATGTCTTCTATAGCTTTGTTAGACAAATTCAGAATGAACTAAATAGTACAGTGGTCAAAATAAGAAGTGACCATGGTACTGAGTTTCAGTCTGATAGCATGACAAAACTATGTGAAGACTTTGGGATATTTCAAGAGTTTTCTTCACCAAGAACACCTCAGCAAAATGGCATTGTTGAAAGGAAGAATAGAAACTTGATTGAGGCTGGTAGGACCCTATTAAATGATACAACACTACCAGAATACTTCTGGGCTGAAGCAGTTAATACTGCATGCCATGTTATCAATAGGGCTACCATAACTAAAAGCCTCAACAAGACCCCCTATGAGGTTGTGAAAGGCAGGAAACCAAACCTATCCTACTTCAGGATCTTTGGTTGTAAGTGCTTCATACTTAACAATGGAAAGTCTTACTTGACTAAGTTTGCTGCCAAGTCCCAAGAGGGAATTTTTGTTGGGTACAACAACAATAGTAAGGCTTATAGAGTCTACAACTTGTCTACTCAAGTTGTAGAAGAGACTGTACATGTAGTATTTGATGAAACTAGGCTTATTAACAATGAGTTGTCTAGTAGTGTATGCAGCCCCACAGGTTTAACAAAGAAGATGGACAAGCTCACTATAGAAGAAGAACCTACTGCAAGACAGCAGGTAGAAGACAGTGGCTGTTGTCCAGGGGGAGAACTACATGTACCAATTGCTGATGAAGTTCAAGGAGTACAGCATGATGAAGATGTTGAAGAAGCTCAACCTGAAGTCAGGATGCCTCCAGCCAATAGGCATCTAAGAGATCATCCAGCTGAGCAAATCATTGGTGATCCAAGACAAGGGGTACAAACAAGGAGCAGAAACCTGAATGCAGCAATCTACTCCAGCTTTCTATCCCAAGTTGAACCTAAGAAGTTTGAAGAAGCCATCAAAGACCCTCTTTGGATTGAGGCAATGCAAGAAGAACTCAATCAATTCAAGAGATGCAAGGTCTGGGAGCTTGTTCCTAAACCTAAAGACCACAATATAATTGGAACCAAGTGGATCTATAGGAACAAGATGGATGAACAAGGAGTCATCATTAAGAACAAAGCAAGATTGGTTGCTAAAGGATATAGGCAGGAAGAAGGTATTGATTTTGATTAAACCTTTGCTACAGTAGCCAGACTGGAAGCCATAAGAATGTTCCTGGCCTATGCAACCTTTCAAGGATTCAAAGTTTACCAAATGGATGTCAAGTCAGCATTTCTAAATGGTAATCTTAAAGAAGAAGTCTATGTGGAACAACCCTCAGGTTTTGTTGATTCAACTCTACCTAATCATGTCTATAGACTTAGGAAAGCTTTATATGGGTTAAAGCAAGCCCCTAGGGCTTGGTATCAAACCCTGTCTAGTTTCCTCATTGAGAATAAGTTCACAAGGGGGAAAATAGACAAGACTCTATTCCTTAGGGAATCTAGAGGCAAAGTAATACTAGTCCAAATATATGTAAATGACATTATATTTGGGTCTACTGAAAGTAGCCTTTGCAAAAAATTTGCAAAGCTAATGCAAGGTCAATTTGAGATGAGTAGTATGGGAGAGCTAAAGTTTTCTTGGGTCTCCAAGTAAGACAGACTGAGAGTGGTTTATCCATATGCCAGTCCAAGTTCACCCTAGAACTCATAAGGAAGTATGGTATGGATTCATCCAGCACCATGAAGACTCCTATGGGGTCAAGTATGTCTCTTAGCAAGGATGATGCAGGGAAACCTGTAGATGAAACCTTGTATAGAGGGATAGTTGGCTCCCTATTATACTTGACTGCAAGTAGACCAGATATCATGTATGCTACATGTGTCTGTGCAAGGTATCAAGCCTGCCCTAAAGAGTCTCATTTGACAGCAGTCAAAAGGATATTGAGATATCTAAAGGGCACTCCTTATCTAGGCCTCTGGTACCCTAGGAATGGGGATTTTGATCTAACAGGTTATTCAGATGCAGACTTTGCAGGATGCAAAGAAGACAGAAAAAGCACTACTGGAACCTGTCAATTCCTAGGTGGAAGACTGATTTCTTGGAGTAGCAAAAAGCAAACAAGTGTGGCTATCTCCACTGCAGAATCAGAATATGTGGCTGCAGGAAGTTGCTGTGCTCAACTTCTGTGGATACAACATCAGCTTGAGGACTATGGATTTCAGGTAAGTAGAACTCCACTCTTCTGTGATTCTACAAGTGCTATTTCAATAGCACATAACCCTGTTTCACATAGTAGAACTAAACATATTGAGATAAAATATCATTTTCTTAGGGAGCATGTAGAGAAAGAGGATATTTTACTAGAATATGTTAAAACAGATAATCAATTAGCTGATATGTATACTAAGCCCCTAGAAGAAGCTAAGTTCAATAGGTTTAAAATTGAACTAGGAATGATAAACTTAGAGTAAGTTTATAGAATTGGAAATGGCTAAGTAAAAAGGTGTCGACACACAGAGATCTCTGTGTCGACACAGAATACTGGTGTCGACACTTTAGGAAAAAGGTGTCGACACATCTAGGAAGTTGGTGTCAACACTTCAGAATATTAGTGTTGACACATGACAAGTTGGTGTCAACACAACCAAGGTGGTGTCGACACATAGTGTTTACTCAGAATTATCTAAGTAAAGTCTCGACTATGTGTCGAGTTAAGTGGTGTCGACACATAAACAAGTGTCGACACATATAATCTGTTGACTAAATTTGTGTCGACACATAGGTGTCGAGACATTATAAGTCAGTGTCGACACTTATTGCCAGTGTCGACACAATTTAAGTTGGCTGCCTGCCTTTTCATCTTCAAAATTAGAAAGGTATAAATAGGGTTTTGCCTTAGTCTGTCGACACGTTTTCAAAAGTTTCGAGACCAAAACTTGTGTGTCGACACCTCTCTTCTCTTCAGTCAAATTCATCAAACCCTAATGGCGCCAAAGCTTGAGGAGAACGTCAACGAAGGCTACGAGCTGGTGCGCAATGCTTTTGATGATGTCGACCAAGAAATCAAGACTGTAGTAACCCTAGTTGCAGACTCGGGGTTGGAATTCCTTGTTTCTGAACCTACTAAAATCTGGAAGAAGGAAGTACTGGAATTTCTTAATGGAGCTAAGGTAGATGACACTGGATTGAAGATCAAATCCAGGGTTCATGGTGAAAAAGTAAAGGTCTCTCCAAAAAATCTGAGGAAAGTACTGCAGTTACCAAGAACTAAAGAAGAAGATGAAGTTACTGCTTCAAAGACCAGGGAAGCTATAACTTGGTGTGGACTAGATTCTAAGATGAAGATTGGTTCAGTCTTCAATAGAAAAGGAATGAACAGTCAGGGGAAATTCCTGTCTGAAATTGTTGGGAAAGTAATATTGAGCAAGTCAGGAGGGCATGATCGGATATCAGCCCATATGTTCAACATTATGATAAGGATAATCTTTACTTTGAAGACAGATTGGTCTGTATTGATCTTTAAAAAGATCAAGGAGAGTCTGAAAAAGCCCAACATGGGAAGAATCTTAAGTTTATACCTTGCTGGAAGTATACCAGAAGTTATGGGACAAGCTGCTGGAAGTAAAATCAACCACATGAGAAAAATGGACATGAGGATCTTCTCCAGATGGGACAGGGTGTTGTCTAAAGAGATGCCAACCCCTGAGAAGATCACTCCTGAGAAAGGAACTCCACTGAAGAACAAGAACTATGCCCCAGTGGCTCAGGATCCATCCAGCAGCTCTGAAAGTGAAGAGCAAGTTGTCTTCACACCTGATGAGCATGAAGAAGAGACTGTTGAGAAGTCTCCAGCTCTTCAAGATGTAGCTGACATCCAGGGGGAGCCACTAGTTGTGGAAGAACCCACTCCTCTTGAGAGTGAGCAAGCTACAACCACAATTCTAGAGGTAATTACTGAGCTTAATGCTTTAGTTTTTCCTATAGAGGATACTGATTTGTCTGATGTTTATCAGCAACCACAGACAGATAATCAAGTCCCAGATGTTGTAATGAAAGACACATCTGCTGCAGCTTAGTTTGTATCTGATCCAGTGGTAGATGAGCCCAGAATTTCTCCAGCTCATTCTCCACAAGAGTATACCATGGAAGATTTATTTCTAAATCTGGATCAAGCAGATTTTGACAAGGAAACTGCTGCTGCTGAGGGGGAGAATGCTCCAGTTGAGGGGGAGCAAGTGCCAGTTGTTGAAGAACCTGCAAGGACAGAACCTGAAAAGCCCCAAGCTGTTGAAGAGCTACCTAAGGAGAGGGTAGAGATAGCTAGCTCCTCAGCTTCTGAAGATGAGGAGGCTACAAGGGCTAAGAAAAGAAAGTTTCAAGTTTTCAGGAGAAGAAGCCAGAGTTATAAAAAGGCCTTACAAAATGTTGCTCTACAGCCTATATCACAGCCAGCTCCAACTGTTGATTATAGTGCACTGATGGTTGCAATGCAAACTAAACTAGATGAGCACAGGCAGGCAATTGAGAAGTATGTGGATGAAGGGCAGAAATCATTGCAATTTGATCTGGCCCAGGATATCAAGTCAATAAGACTTGAGATGAATCTTAATAAGAAAGAGATGACTGACTGCTTCCACAAGGGTGGGAATGCAGTAGTCTATCTTGCTACACATCAGGAAAAGATAAAGGCTCAAGTAGATGACATAGCACAGAAGCAGGGGTTTGTTCTAGAGAACCAAATAAGAATGAATGACAATTTGACACAATCTCACAATGCTATTGTCACAGAAATGAAGAACATTGCTGATGGCCTAAAAACTTATACTGCTACTGCTATGACAGCTTTTGATAAAGCACTGCAAGAGAGCTTAACTGATATTACAACTGTTATTCAAGACTCTCAGAATATGATCTCTGAAAAACTCCAAAGGTTAAGACCTTTCTACAGGGATGGAGTCAATTATCTTAATGCCTAAATCAGATTTCAAAAAGATGACTTAAGGGATCACATCGAAAGAGAAGTCATAAAGGGGGAGAGGGTCTTAGTCAAAGCTGGCTCTGACCATGCAAAATGGGTTTCTAATTCCATCAGAGCCACTCTTGGTTATCCTCCTCTTTGTGATGATGATAATGTAGCAGAATCTGGAATTAATCCTGCCTATCTTGGAGGTGAGCAACCAGAAGTAGCTCAAGTGATCTATCCTCCACCAGATTTTGACATGATCCATGCTGACATACAGTCCATGTATAGCCCACCTGGGGGTAAAGACAATGTTATACTAGAGAAAGTTGTTCAGTCTGTCTCTAAAGCTTTACAGGAAGCTCTTTTGAAGGAGCAAGCTGAAGAAGAAACCAGATTGTCAAAGAAGAGGTTCAGGGAGCAAGCTGAACAAAGACCTGACTTTGAGCAGTTGAGCCCCACCTCTAGGAACATTATTTTGACTGCATGGAAAGCAGCAAAGGATAACATCCATGACAGGAATAAATGGTTTTCTGAGGCTGAATGGAGAAAGCATGAGTCAAGGCAGGAGGCTATAGTTCAATACAGAAGAAAGGCCAAGATGGGAAAGCTACCTCCTACTGCTCTGGAGCCTAGCAAGTACTTTCTCAAGCCTTATCATTACTTTGAAAGGCAAAATATTAAGGCTGAGGAACTTAAGAAGAAAGATCTGAAAGGCAAGAAGCCTGCTGATGCTGAAGTTACTGAAGCTCCTGTTCAAGCCAAAGTACAAGCTGGCAAAGGAATAGTGATCAAGGAGCCTGAACAGAAATAGAATTAAAATTTTCTTAAGTTTACTATGTAATCCTTTGATGATAACCATTTTGTAAACTTTTTAAATATGTGTATGACAAAGTATTGGAACAATGTGCTGTGTGATAAATTTGTTATATGATAAATTTATTTCATAATTGTTCTGTGATGCTATCTATGTGTACATGTTTGTTTAATACATGTTTATGTATGCCGTGCTATATATAATCCTGCTTTACGTCATTTTGTAATTTTATAATGAATGGTGTATATCATTGACTAAGAGTTATGACTTCTCCAAATAGGGGGAGATTGTTGGGTACATTGGTTCAAATGTACCTGATTTGAAGAAGCCTCACCCAACTCAATGATATACATCAAAATGTATTTGATGTATTTTGAGTTTACATGTGCAGGTTAAGTTTTTACAGGAAGAAAGAAAAAGTTTCTAAGTCCATGTGTCGACACCTAGAGGGAAAGTGTCGACACTTAAGAAGACTTGTGTCGACACCCAGGCAAGCAGTGTCGACACTTGGAGTCATTGTGTCGACACGAGGGATGGTAAGGCGACACCAGACAGAAAGTGTCGACATAAGGAGCTGTGTCGACACTCAGTGAAGAAAAGCCAGTGAAGCTGTGTCGACACTTAGCAGTTGTGTCGACACCTAGAAAAACTGTGTCGACACTCAGCAAAAGTCTGCAGAGACTAAGTACAAGTGTCGACACCCAGAACAATGTGTCGACACTCAGCAGAAGAGTCAACACTTGAAGTAAGTGTCGACACCCAGAGCAATGTGTCGACACTCAGCTGAAGACTCAACACTTGAAGTAAGTGTCGACACCCAGAGCAATGTGTCGACACTCAGCTGAAGACTCAACACTTGAAGTAAGTGTCGACACCCAGAATAATGTGTCGACACTCAGCTGAAGACTCAACACTTGAAGAAAGTGTCGACACAAGGAGCTGTGTCAACACTTAGTAAAGATCAGCAAAGTTCATCAAAAATATTCTAAGTACAAGTGTCGACACTAAGGGTTGTGTCGACACTCAGCCAGAGTCTCGACATAAGAAGAAAGTGTCGACACCCAGAGCAATGTGTCGACACTCAACAAGTATCAACACTGAAGACATGTGTCGACACCAAGAAGCAGTGTCGACACTTAACAGATTCATCACATGAAGATGTGTGGACACAAAGGTGTTGTGTCGACACTTAGAAGAATTCAGCAAAATACTGAAGTACAAGTACTTGTGTCGACACTCAATTTCAGTGTCGACACATGAAGAAGAAGCAGTGTCGAGATATAATATCTACAACACAAGGAGTTGTGTCGACACCTTGTAGACTAGTGTCGACACTTAGACAACTTGTGTCGACACTTGATCTATAAGTGTCGACATTTAAAGACAGAAAGTCTCGACACTTAAAGACAGTTACAGAATTTTCAAGAACTGACTGGATGACTTGACAGCTGCCATTCCAGCTGGTCTACAGCACCTGTCAGAGTTGTCAGAAATCAGTTATGGACCGGACCAGCCGGTTACCATGAAGAAGGCCTATAAATAGGCTTATGTTGTCTACAGAAAGTTGTGGTTGGGGTTGTTCAGATTATTGATCAAGTATTCAACAAAGAAGATATAGCTATTCCTTGAAGAATCAAGTGCAGATCTAAGAAGTTGGAGAGAGAGAGCTCCATCCAAGAAATCAGCTGTTGGAACCAGGCTGAGAAGAAGGGTTCAGATTCACTCTGGATCTTAAGTGGCAGAGATCAAGGATCAACTGCAGAAGGAGTCAATCTTATTGAGTTCTACTTTCAAGAAGCTTTGAAGAAAGCTAAGTTAGATTGATTTCAGCTGAGTTCTTCCAAGAACTCATCAAGAAACTCACAACTCTTCTCTCTCTTTTCTCTGAGTTGTTGAGTCACAATTTTGTATTCATTTTATCTTGTTGGATCCTTTGGATCTGAGTCTTGTAAGCCTGTAATTATAAAGGCTGAGTGTAGGGCTTGAGAGCCTGAGTGTAGGAGATTGAAATCTCTGAGTGTAGGCCTTGGTGGCTGAGAGTAGGCCTTGGTGGCTGAGTGTAGGCCTTTGTGGCTGAGTGTAGGCTTTGTGAAGAAGCTGAGTTTTAGGGCTTTGGGCCTGAGGTGTAGGAACCTGTTTTGGGTTCTGAGATAGTGGAGAAGTTTGGTCGAATCTAGTACACTGCTAGATAGGCGAAGGGGGAAAGTGGATGTACCCAAACCTTGGGGAACCACTATAAAACTGTGTGTCTTCTGTGTGTTGTGGTTTGCTGTGAATGCTGTGTGATTGCTGTGCAATAGTAGTTTAAATTCTGTGTTAAATACTGATTGCTGTCATAAAAAGTCAAAAAGAATTTGGTCACCTATTCACCCCCCCCCCCCCTCTAGGTGTTTAGGTACTATATCTTTCACCTTTGTAACCACTAAGGTGTGGTAACTTAACTAACCTCGCTTTGATACCAATTGAAAGTGCAGGTTAGATCTGATATACTCTAGAGGGGGGTGAATAGAGTATGGTGCTTACTAAAAACTTTTTACAACTGTTGTTGTATACCTAAGTGAACAGGGAAGCAAATAACATAAAGTAAACACAGCAACTAACTAAACACAGAGCAATCACAGACCACGGCCAGAAAACAAAAGAAATAAAGCAAGCAGAAGACACAAGGAGCTATAGTGGTTCCGCAATCAATCTGGGTACATCCAATCTTCTACCACCCTAGGTAGGAATCTACTGCATGATGAGTTGATCAGGTGTCCTGGGCACCAATAGGTTTTGATCAGGTCCCAAAAAACCAAACCCTCAAGTCTTTTGGAAGGAGACTTGCAACCAGAATAATTTTGAAGGGATTTAAAACCCTGTACAGGAATTAGAGGGAGAGGGTGATGGTGTCTTCTCTGTCAACAGTCAGAGAGAAGACTTGTGGATTGATGTAGCAGATCTTTCTCCCCCTGAGATCTTGAATTTGTCAGGAATACTGGAGCACTACTTCAGGGTGATAGGCCTTCAATGACCTAGAATGCCTGGACCAGAACTGCTTCGGGAACTTCTTTTGACTGACAAAGTTCTGTTGTCCTTTGAAGTTGTCCTGAGAATATAAAGAATAAGACTCTTGATTGAATTTGGTTGTTCTTCTTCTTCTTCAAAAGTTCTCTGGTCAAGGCTGATTGCAGTCAAGAACTTTAGATTTGAGAAAGTTTGTTCTTCTGCAGTTTCAGAGTGTCTGTCAGATTGTTTTCTGTACTGTGATTCTTGAACTCTATCACTTCTTGATTCTGTTCTCTTACTGTGTCTCTATTTTGTTTGTGTATCTACGTCATTCTTACTGACTGAGTAATATTCAAACTTTTAGAATGTCGAGCAGTAATTACAGTCGGCCTTGGAAAGAATCAGCAATCAATGACTTTCCTAACTGTCTCATGGAAAAACGGCATGTAATCGTCCATAGTCAATGCACGTTCTAACGGTAACATTCCGAGTAGATCTGGCATTAAATGTTCAGGAATCAGCGCCAAGAAACTGGACGGGAACCTTGAAGAAAACATAATCTGGATTCGTCGAACAAAGAACATATTTCGTCGAGCTGAACTTGTGTTCGTCGAGCTGAGCTAGAGTTCGTCGAGCTGAGATTGATAGAGTTCGTCGACCAGACAATCTTCATTCATCTGATAGACAGTCTTCATTCGTCGAGCTGAGAATAAAATTCGTCAACCTGAGAAAAGTTCTGGACTTAGACAAAATATCCTGCATCTGCTGAAATGTTGTGTCGACAAAAGTTGGTGTCGACAGATTGATCTTGGTGTCGACACAAATCCTGTGGTGTCGACATAAGCTGGTGTCGACTGAAATCCTGGTGTCGACACAAATCGTCTGGTGTCGACACAAACCCTAAGTGTCGACACAGATTCTCTGAGTCCAGAAATCGTCGAGTAGAGTTTAGCATTTGTCGACCTGAGAAGCTGAGAACTTGAGGTCCAGGTTCGTCGAGCTCAGAATATAATTCGTCGACCGAAGCATGAAGCTGCACTTAGAAAAATTTGAAGTTCTCCTGACTTTTACTTGATGTAGAAACTGAGATTTCGTCGAACAGAGAACATAGATCGTCGAGCTCAGCGCAAAGAATTGTCTCACGATCGTCGAGTGCAGAACTCCTTTCGTCGAGCTGAGTTCGACAAACGTCGAATTCACTTTACTTAGTCTTGAAAACTTGTGAGTCTGGAGTCTCTGAGGGTCTTGTTGAAAGCTGGACCATCTGGAGTTGAGCCTAAGGACTTAACCTAGACTCTAGGACACAAATTGACCCTGGCTATACATGATGGGCACATCCTAAGTCAGTGAACCTAGCCCAAATCAACTAGGGATCCAACAGGATGGCCAAACTGAACGTACCAACAGAACGATGGAGGACATGCTCCGAATGTGCGCCCTCGACTTCGGAAAGAGATGGGAAGACCATCTCTATATGGTAGAGTTTGCGTATAATAATAGCTACCAGGCGAGCATTGGGATGGCACCATATGAAGCTCTATATGGAAGGAAGTGTCGTACTACCTTGGCTTGGGTAGAAGCGGGCGAAGCTCGAGTTTTTAAACCAAATGAGGTTGATGAAGCAAATTCTACAATACGAATTATTCGAGAAAGGCTACTTATTGCTCAAGATCGGCAAGCTCGGTACTACAACGCCAAGCAACGGAATGTGTAATTTGCGGTTGGCGATTGGATCTACTTGAAGATCAAGCCATTCAAAGGTGTCTCCAGGATTCGACGGTTGAAAAAGTTGAGTCCAAGATATTTGGGTCCATTTGAAGTGGTGGAGCGAGTCGGAGAAGCGGCTTATCGGCTAGCTCTGTCGGTAGACTTGGGTGGATAACATGATGTATTTCACATCTCAGTGCTTCAGAAGGCCGTTAAAGATCCAGCTCAAGTGACCGCGGATGATCGTGTGTCGGTGGAGTATGGGCTAACAACGAGAGTTAGACCCATTCAGATCGAGGATCGAGCCGAGAAACAGTTGTGGAACAAGACGGTCGGCATGGTGAAAGTCCGGTGGTACAACTGCGGCCGTGAGGACTCACATGGGAGCGAGAGCAAACCATGCGAGAAGAGTTTCCCGAGCTGTTTCTGTATTCCGTGGAGAGCATATTGTGTTGTAACATAAAACGTTTAATGTTATAACGTTTTGGTTGCTGATTGCTTGTTGACTTCCTATGTCTAAATTTCGAGGACGAACTTTTTTGTAGGAGGGGAGGGTTGTAACAGCCCAATTTTTAGTAGCAGGTAACTTTTCGGATGACAGGGCCTGGGACAAGGGCGTGTCTCAGGGCGTGTCGAGCCCGTGTCGACGATCGGCCTGGGAGGCGACGTTTTTCGCTCGACGATGTGTCGAGAGAAGGCACACGGCCAAGGACACGGGCGTGTCCAAGGCCGTGTCGTGTGTTCGACGAAAGTTGCTCGACGATTGTCGAGTGTCGAGACGCGGTCGACGTTTGTCGCGTGTAGCGACACATAGCCTGTGACACGGGCGTGTCACAAGGCGTGTCCCTTTGGGTCGACAAACTCAGCCCGACAAATTTTGCGCTGGGGCGTGTCTTAGTGCCGTGTATGGGCACATGGCCTGGGACACGGGCGTGTCACAGGCCGTGTGAGTCTCGGGTGATTTTGGGATTTTTTTCAGCCTGATGAACACGGCCACAGACACGGGCGTATCTGAAGGCGTGTTGGGTGACACGGCCCATGACACGGGCGTGTCACTGGTTTGGATAAGTCGGTTGAGCACCGCTTGAGGCACACGGCCTGGGACACGGGCGTGTCACAAGCCATGTCAGGAAAAAATCTCATTTTCTGACAAATTTATGGCCGTCCATTCCTTCAGCCTGGATCCAAGGGCTGAGAGGCCTCCCTATTTCCTTAAGGCTGTGAATGAGAAGAGTAATCTCATTTCTTACTTGGTCTTCTCTTTCTTCACTTCTAGAGAGAAAAAGAGAGGAAGAAGGAGGAGGAGGAAAGGGGGTTGGTCACCAGTGGTGTTGCGGTTTACCGACTAGAGATCTGAGGCCAACGTTGCAGAGGAAAAGCTCTTGTGAGTCGTTCAAGCCAACTTTGAGTTCATGGCACCAAAGAGGGCTTCAAGGGTAACGACCTTTCTTGCTAGCCATGTGAAGGCTTCCTTTTGGCATATGTTTGTGATTCCCCCACCAAGAGGTTGCTGTTTTGGGGAGTTTTTGGGTGATGCATGGCATCCCCTTTGTTGGCATATAGATCCGGAAAGGAAGTACGGAATAGGCATGCTGTGTAAAGCCCATCTGGATAGGTTGGTCTGAATTGGTGATGTTGCAAACGAACCAGAGAAGACTCCATGATAAACGTGTAGTTGAAGGAGTCAACGGGTTATGCCTGTGAAAGGTAGTAGCAGGAAATAATGGAGTGGTAGTCCCGGAAAATATCCATGTATGCTTGTGTTATTGGGTCCTACCTGTGAATGAGGCACAGGAAGTACTGGTGTGACCAGGAAAGGCACTTTGTGATGCTTGATGTCGTAGGGTGTCCACCTGTGAAGAGAGTAATAGGAAGTACTAGCGTTCCCAGGAAATACCCCTGACATTTGTGATATTGCGGTGTCGTACCTGTGAGCATGTAACAGGAAGTACTGGGGTGCCCAGGAAAGACCCGCTATTATGATGAGAAAATGGGTGTAAGAAATACCCAGGCTGAATGCCAAGAACAGTATTGGTGAGACCGACCCGCGCCTTTGATTAAGCCGCGAGTACGTCGTACTCGGTGAAGGCAAGGCGATTTGAGCAATGGGGGTGGAGGATCCAACTTGCGTTATGTCTGAGGCCTGCGCGCCATGACACAATGGGGGGTTACAGGCCATCCCGGTGTAGTCAGACTAGAACTCCGGTTGCACGCCATGGAGTAAATGCTCAAGAGATTTACCGTTGGGTTATGACCCTGATACGGTGGTGGGCAAGTGCTTTGCCAGAACACCAAGAATGTGCCCTGAGTACACGGACCGTTGGGCCGTGTGGAGAACTGTTGTGATGACATGTGTGCGTGAAAGCACATTATATGAGATATATTGCCATACTTGTGATATGATATGCCTGCAGGGAAGATTACCGCTGCCCCGAAAAAATGGATAGGGTCGTTATAATTTGGTTAGCTGAACGCTGATTGTTGCTTTTGTTTGCCACTGTTTGGTGGATTGTCCCTGTACAGGTGCTGGAGAGCCAAGCGGGACGCATAAAGGTTGATGTCCCTGCTACTGTTGCTGCTAGCCCTCGAAGGCTTATATTGCTTGTTATGTTTTCTTTTATTGTGGCCGGCCTGCACGCCAATATTTTTGAGACAACTGTATGAAAGCCATGTAAGGCCATAAGGCCAACTTTTGTACATGTTGTAAGACATTCCTATATGCTATAAAATATGGTGTTTTATGTGTTGGACATTCAAGAGGGTAGTTCAAGTAATAGTATAGGCTTCCGCTAGAATGTTTTGTGATAGGTGCGTTGCGCTACTCTGGTATCATCCCGTACCTTCTCCGCCTGTTTTGTGATATATGTTGTGGGGCCCCGCCGGACCTTCTAGTATATACCATATGAACGGATGGGGTTGTCACAGTCTTGGCCAACCAAGAGATGGTGTTGACTGCCATGACATAGCACTGTCTTGCCATCCTGGGGTCTCCCTTGACTCTGACCTGGATCCCTCCTCAGCTGAATTTGAGGCATTGGTGGAAAGAAGACGGCACACAACGGAAGACGCTGATGAGGGGCCTTCCGAAGATGGCGTTGTAGCTGCTTGGAGCGTTAACAATGACGAACCGGCAGTTCCTTGAAGTCCCTCCCAACTTTACTTGGAGTTCTACTCCACTTTCGACATCCTTCCTTTCTCCTGAAAAATCCGAACAGGGGTCCGTCCGAGGCCAACACCCTCCTTGGCTCTACCTTCATCTCGTCAAACGCCTTCTTGAAAACGACGTTGACGGAGCTTCCGTTGTCAACCAAGATTCGGGAGAAGGTGTAGCCCTCGATGGCCGTCTGGATGACCAGCGCTTCGCAAAACGGATCCTCATGATCCGGCAGGTCCTTCACTGAGAAGGTGATCTTCTCCTCCTGGGGCGGTGTCTAGGATGTTGAGGCGACGCTCCGTCGGTACATGACATGGAGGCTTGCCTTCCAAGTGGCCTCGATACCCACTCCACCATGGATCACCGCTATACCTTCTCAGGGTCCGACATCGACCCGGTCCTCACACACATCATCCCCCCCTTCTCTGGGTAGAACCTCTTCAACCCGTACTGGTGTTTGTGGCTGGGCAGGGCCTCTCGACCCCCTCACTTCCAGGAACTCGGGGCAGGTAGCTGTGGCGTGCCCCTCCACCTGGTGGAAGTCACAGTATAGTAACCCTATCCTGACCCTTCTCCTTCCCTGGCGGTTCCTCCTCTCCCTTCGACCAATCTCCATCGCTTTTTGTGGTGGGGAAGGAGCTGCCTAGTGGCTTGCCTCTGGAAGTTGAACCTCCCTTGTCCCCCATGGAATTTTCCCCCATCTTGTACGTAACCTCTTCCTGGACCCTGAACGGGTCATCCCTGCTGCCTCCAACCTAGTTCTGGACCCTCCTGAGCTCTCCGCTCCTCTCTCCTTCTTCCTTCCTGAGGTCTCGAGCCACCTTGCTCATTTGCCTCCATCTTTGTTAGCTTTGCCAACTTCTTGACAAATTCCGGGTTGGCCACCTCCATGGCTATCTCCTCGGCCGCCCTTTCCATTAGCTCCTCAAAAGAAAGGGGGCCTTTCGAGTCAGACTCATCTTGAAGAACCCCTCGCACAACACCACCGTGAATGCCATCTGGAGGGCATACCCGGGCATCTCTTGGACCTCCAGGATCTCCTCTTGGAACCTGTCTACGTAACGGGCCAGCGACTACTCAGCCCTCTGCCTTATCAGGAAGATGGACTCAGGACTCCTCTTCCTCTTCTTGGAGGTGGATAAGCGAAGCTGAAAGCACCGGCTTAAGTCCTCGAACCCATAGATCGACCTCGGAGGGAGTTGATGGAACCAGTCCCTTGCCTTCTCCTTTAGCGTGATCGCAAAGAGGCGACACTTGAAGGCATCCGTCATCGACTTGATGGAGACGGCATCCTCGAACCACTACAGATGCTGGACGGGGTCATCCTTCCCGGTATAGTAAGCCATGTCTGGCTCTCTGAACCCCTCTGGAACGGGAGCTGAGATGATCAGCTCGCTGAAGGGTGACCCCCTAAGGGGCGGTCTCGCCACCTCTACTAGCGCGACCTGCTCTCCTGGGAGGATGGCACTCGTCGGGCTGGAGAACAGCTCCCGGCCGGTGAGGTCTCGATCGACCCCATCTCCCATCCTCTCCTTCCCAGGCCTTCTTCCTGGTGCACTTCCTTCTCCCCCTGCTGGGGTCATCTCGCCTAGACCCCTGGGTGTCGACTCATCGAGAGGGGTGTGGGAGCTAGCTCCTGTGGGGTTGGGGTGGAGCTGCCACCCTGACGAGCGATACTTTGCAGCATCTCCATGATGCCCTAGATGGAGGCCATGAACTCTTGCCTCCCCACAAAGGGTCCTGGGTTGGGGAGCTCGTCGAGATCATCACTACCTCCCTGACCTCCAGTCATGACACTCTCCCAAGATCTTCTGTGTTGGTCACTCTCTACGCTCACAGCACCAAAGTATTGAAGCCAAAAATGACCTATGTGGAGTCCGGGGTCCCTAGAAAGGGGTGACCTCACACCTACTACACCCGGAGGAACGTCATGGACCAAAGATCAAGAATCTAGAAACAGACCCTCGGCTCTAGCGCGGAGGTCCCACCTAACACCTGGAAGACCTTTGAGGTCTCCCACTCCCTAGCCAATGCTTGAGCTAGGGTGCCTTGAAGGATGAAGAGAGAGTGAGGAAGTGATCCTCTCCAAGGCACCCCTAAGGGTCTATTTATAGTTTTCCAAAACCCATGGAACAAAATGTCTGAAATTCCCCTAGGGCCAAAAGACTTTGGGCCAATAGAAAACAGCCACGCCGGGGGGTAAAGTGGTAATCCCCCCCCCCCCCAGGGCAAGATGGTAAAAGCAGGGGGGCAAGGGCGAGACCCTGGCCTCTGGCCGGTCTCAGCCCGCCAGGCCGCCGGGCAAGAAGGGGCAGGGGCGAGACCCCGTCCCCCGGACGGTCTCGGCCCGCCAGGCCACCAAGCAGGAGAGGGTAGGAGCGAGACCCCGGCCCCCGTCCGGTCTTGCCCGCCAGGCCGCAGGCAGGAAGTTGCAGGGGCGAGACCCCGGCCCCCGGCCGGTCTCGCCCCGCCAGGCCGCCAAGCAGGAGAGGGCAGGGGCGAGACCCTGGCCCCCGGCCGGTCTCGCCCCGCCAGGCCGCCAGGCAGGAAGGGGCAGGGGCGAGACCCCGGCCCCCGGCCGGTCTCGCCCCGCCAGGCCGCCGAGCAGGAAGGGGCAGGGGCGAGACTTCGGCCCCCGGCCGGTCCCGCCGCTCCCACCTCACACTTATCAGGGTGGGTGCTAGCCAACTTGTCGCACCCGCCCCCCAAAAGAGGGCCACTGTGGGAGGCAGATTTTTTCCTCCCCCTACTAGTATATTTTAAGGGCTAGGCCAAAATTGGCCACCAAGAGCTCAAACCACTCCAAAAGCTTAAAATCCAAAACCTGCGAATACGGGGTTGTACAACACGAATGGTTGAGTTTGCTTCATCGACTTCATTACGATTATACACTCTAGCTTCACCCGCTTCTACACAAGCCAAGGGAGTACGACACTTCCGTACATATAAAGCTTCATATGGTGCCATCTCGATGCTCGCCTGGTAGCTATTATTATAAGCAAACTCCACCATGTAGAGATGATCTTCCCATCTCTTCCCAATGTCGAGGGCGCACATGCGGAGCTTGTCCTCCATCGTTATGTTGGTTCGCTCAGTTTGGCTATCCGTTTGGGGATGAAACGCCGTACTGAAAGTCAACTTCGTGCCCAACAGCTGGTGAACTAGCCTCCAATCCATTGACGTGAATCGCCCATCTCGATCACTCATGATGCTTCGAGGAACACCGTGAAGCCGTACAATTTGTTCCATGTATAGCTTTGTCAAACTTTCTACCGAATCATCTCGCTTGTTGGGTAGGAAATGTGCCACTTTTGTCAGCCGATCAACAATCATCCAGATGGAATCGTTCCCTCGCTGAGATCTCGGCAACCCGTGCACGAAATCCATAGAAATATCGTCAAATTTCCACTCTGGAATCGGCAACGACTTCAAATAACCGCCCGGTTTCTGGCATTCTGCCTTCACCATAGCACAGGTTTGGCATTTGGCCACATATAGGGTAACATCTTTCTATAGCCCCGGCCACCAAAATAGCTTTTTCATATCTCTGAACATATTCGTGCTCCCTGGGTGGATTGAGTACTTTGCCTAATGTGCTTCATACATCAGTTCTTCCCTCAATTTACCCACATTTGGGACGCACAAACGGCCTTCATTCCGCAAAAGACCTTCATTCCAGGAGAACTTCCCTTCTGGCCCAGCTTTCGCATAGCGTAGGAGATCTTCATCCAACTTCGTTGCCCATCGAACTCGTTCCGAGTGTTCACATTGCACCTCCGTCCAATTCAAACATGCATTGGCGGTGGCATTTTTGTCAACACAAGAAATCTCTAACGCTCCTAGCTCCTGGATGAGACGTTCATCATGCCTTTGCAACCATGCTGCTCTTACCGGAGTCCTCCGACTCAAGGCATCTGCGACAACATTCCCCTTCCCGGGAGTATAGTGAATCTCAAAGGTGTAGTCCTCGAGGAACTCCAACCACCTTCGTTGTTACATATTCAAGTCCTTCTGCTCCAATATGTACTTTAGGCTCTTGTGATCTGTATAGATTTCCACCTTCACACCATAAAGATAGTGTCGCCACAGCTTTAGTGCAAAGATCACCGCCGCCAACTCAAGATCATGGACAGTATACTTTCGCTCGTGCACTTTCAGCTGGCGTGAGCCATAAGCAATCACCTTTCCATTTTGCAGAAGCACGCATCCTAAGCCTCTCCCTGAGGCGTCACTGTAGATTACAAATCCATCGGTACCACATGGCGATGACAACACAGGCGTCGTGGTCAACCGAATATTCAGCTCTTCAAAAGCTCGCGTGCACTATGGCGACCAAACGAACTTCTGTTCTTTTCGCGTCAATGTGGTTAGAGGCAAAGCAATCCGCAAGAAGTTTTCAACAAATCTTCGGTAGTAGCCTGCTAGTCTAAGGAAACTCCGGACCTCGGCCACTGAAGACAACACTGGCCACTCTTCTATGGTCCTTATCTTCGCTGGATCCACAGCTATGCCCGCTCCACTCACCACATGGCCCAGGAAAGCCACTGACGATAGCCAAAACTCGCACTTCGAGAACTTGGCATAGAGCTGATTCTGCCTCAATGTATTCAACACCAACCGCAAATGCTGCTCATGATCGACTTTCGATCTCGAGTACACCAGGATATCATCAATGAACACTATCACGAACAGATCTAGGTACTCGCGGAATATTCGGTGCATCAAGTCCATAAATACCGAGGGCGCATTACACATCCCAAACGGCATGACCGTGAACTCGTAGTGCCCGTACCGTGTTCCAAATGCGGTTTTGAGAATATCATCTTCCCGGATCCTCAACTGGTAATAACCAGATTTCAGGTACAACTTCGAGTAGACAGACAATCCCACTAGCTGGTCAAACAGCTCATCAATCCGTGGAATCGGATATTTATTCTTCTCGGTCAGCTTATTCAATTCGCGGTAATCAATACATAACCGTAAGCCACCGTCTTTCTTCTTCACAAAAAGCACAGGGGCGCTCCAAGGAGACATGCTTGGGCGTATATAACCCCACTCCATCAATTCCTGCGGTTGGACTTTCAACACTGCCATTTCCTTAGGCGCGACGCGATATGGCGAGCGGTCCACAGGTATCGCACCTGGCACCAACTCGATCGTGAAGTCAATCTCTCGCTGGGGTGGTAGCCCAGGGAGATCCTTGGGAAACACATCTGCAAATTCCGACCCAATCGGAACATCACCCACACTGGCTTTAGGCTCAACAGCCTGAATCAAGGTGAAGTAGCACTCCGCACCCTTCCGAACAGCCTTAAAGACTGGGAGTGCAGACAACAACGTCCCGCCCACTCCTCGCATACCCGCAAACTTTGTCTCATGTTCGGTATTCTGGCCCAACGTGATCTATTTGGATTGGCAATCAATCAAGGCATGCTGCTCTGCAAGCCAATCCATACCAAATATCACGTCGAATTCCGATATCGGCAATACAGATGTAGTCAAACTGAAATCCCAACTTCCTATTTGGACCGCCACATCGCAAGTTTGATCCGCAAGCATCCAACAGCCATTCGGCAACATCACTCTGACGCTATCTGTCTTCACACGACTAGGTATCCCAAGCTGCACTATAAACATGCTAGACAAAAGAATGCGACGCACCTGTATCAAACAGTGCTCGCGCCAGCGTGTCCCAAATCATCACAAAACCTGTGACAATCATGTCACACACACAAGCCGCATCCACAGAGGCATTAAGCAAAACATACAAGCAATATAATACTCAAACACTAAATTCGTACCTGTGACGACGTCACTCTGCTTGATGGCCTCCTGCAGGCAAAGATTGTAGACCCGGGGTTGCGCCTGAGAGGCAAAGGATTCCACCACCGCACGATCCTATTTTGTGATGTTTGCTTGTGTAAGGCCGCTAATGTGTGTGTCTTGTCCCGTTTAGGTGACTCGGAGTGGTGCGGGGCAATCGGAGCCCCAGCGTTCGGATGAAAGTACGGCACCAACTGAGGTGCCTACACCTCCGCCGTCTGTAGAAACTGTGCGACATATTGCTGAGGCTTTGTTTGCTATGGTTCAAGGACAGCCGGTTGGGCAGGTGTAAGGGCAGGTGCAGCCGGCCGTGAGGCCAGAACCTGTTATGGCTGTGAATCCTCGAACCGTTGAGAAGCAGTTGACGCAGTTTATGTGTTTAAAACCCGCCGACGTTCTTGGGAGTGGGAGCTCCTGCACAGGCTGAGGATTGGTTATCGCGCGTCAAGCGGATCATGACGGCGATTGGAATGGAGGAGCATCAGAAAGTCACCCTAACTACCTTCTTACTTGAAGGAGAGGCTAGATTGTGGTGGGACGAGATGGAGCTGCATCACTTGGAGGGTCGTCCCTTAACACAAGTATCGATGGAAGAATTCTTTCGACTCTTCCTAGCGAAGCACCTTCCTGTGGCACAACAGATTGCATTCCTATCATGGACATTCAGGAGTTCAAACCTGTTAACATGGTTTGCATGGACACGTGCTCGCCACCCCACAAAAGAAGTCGTCCACGACTTCGAGAGGGAAAGACCAAAACATCTGATACCAAAAATGTAACAATCCCATCCGTTCATATAATATATACTAGAAGGTCGGGCCAGGGCCCCACAGCATATACCACAAAACAGACGATTAAGCTACGGAGTATACGAGAGGAGCGCAGCACACCTAACACATTTCATTCTAACGGAAGCTTACAACACTACACTTGAACTCTGCCATTAAATGTCCAACATATAAAAAATTCACATTTTATATATCATAGGAATGTCTTACAAATCACATAAAGAATTGGCCTTATGGCCTTACATGGCTTTCAAACAGTGGCCCAAACATTGGCACGTAGGCCGGCCACCACAAAAGAAAACATAACATTTACATCCACATTTGCCTTCGAGGGCTAGCAGCGGCAGCAGCAAAAGCAGTAGGGACTTCAACCCTTATGCGTCCCGCTCGGTTCTCCAGCACCTGCACTGGGACATTCCACCCAAGGGTGGCAAACAGAGGCAACGGTCAGCATTCAGCTGACCAAATTATAATGACCCTACCCCTTTCTCGGGGCAGTGGTATCCTTCCCTGCAGGAATAGCATATCAAAAGCATGTATACATATATCTCATATACTATGCTTTCACGTACACATGCCATCACAACCGTCATCCACCCGGCCCAACGGTTCGTGCACACAGGGCACCTTCTTGGTGTACTGGCAAATCAATTGCCCACCACTGTATCAGGGTTACAGCCCAACGACAACTCACTTGAGCATTTACTCCATGGCGTGCAGCCGGAGTTTTATAGTCTTAGTGAACCGAGATTGGCCCGTAGCCCCCCCCCCCCCCCCATTGTATCATGACACGTAGGCCTAAGACTCTTTCTATGCGCTCCAACAGACCGCACCTTCTGGTCTCACGTCAGACGGACATAATGCAGGTCGGATCCTCCACCCCCCGTTGCTCAAATCAACTTGTCATCACCGAGTACGGCGTACTCGCGGCTAAATAAAGGAGCGGGTAGGTCTCACTGATCTTGTTCTGGCATTCAAGCCCGGGTATTTCTATTACACCCATTCATCTCACAACATGAGCGGGTCTTTCCTAGGCACACCAGTACTTCATGTTACTCTCTTCGCAGGTGGACACCACAAATATCACAAATGTCAGGGGTCTTTCCTGGCTACCATGCCAGTACTTCTTGTTACTCTCTTCACAGGTGGACTCCCTATGAACATGAAGCATTACAAAGGGTATTTCCTGGAACTCCAATCCAGTACTTCCTGCTACTTCCTTTCACATGTCGAACCCAACAGCACAAGCAGAACAAGCATTCTTCGGGTATTTTCCTGGACTACCACTCCAGTACTTCCTGCTACTTTCTTTCACATGTCCAACCCGTTGACTCCTAAACTACGTGTTTATCACGGAGTATTCTCAGGTTCGTTTGCAACGTCACCAATCCAGACCAACCTGTCTATATGGGCTTCACATAGCATGATTATTTTGTACTCCATTTCCTGGATCTATATGCCAACAAAGGGGATTCCATGAATCAACCCAAAGACTCCCAAAATCAGCCACCTTTTGGTGGGGGAATCACATACATATTCCAAAAGGAAGCCTTCACATGGCTAGGAAGAAAGGTCGTTACCCTCGAAGACCGTTTCGGTGCCATGAGCTCTCAACTGGCTAGGAAGATCCACAATAGCTTTTCCTCCGCAACGCCGGCCTCGGATCTCTCGTCGGAATACCGAAGCAACACGGGTGACCAGCCCCTTTCCTCCTCCTCCTTCTTCCTCCCCTTTCTCTCACTAGGAATGTAGAAAGAGAAGACCAAATGAAGAATGAGATTTCCCTTCTCATCCATGGCCTTGAGGAAAAAGAGAGACAGCTCAGCCATTGGATCCTAACTGAAAGAACGGACGGCCACGATTTTGCCACAAAAGCAAAACTTTTGCCTGACACGGCCTGTGACACGCCCATGTCCCAGGCTGTGTGCCTCAAGCGGTGCTCAACCGACTTATCCAATCCAGTGACACGCCCTTGTCATGGGTCGTGTCACCCGACATGCCTTCAGACACGCCAGTGTCCGTGGCCGTGTTCATCAGGCTGAAAAATCTTAAAATCACCCGAGACTCACACGGCCTGTGACACGCCCGTGTCCTAGGTCGTGTTCCCATACACGACACTAGACACGCCCCAGCTCAAATTCGTCTGGCTGAGTTCGTTGACCGCGCTAACACGCCCGTGTCACAGGACGTATCCTAAGCACTCAACGATCGTCGACCAAATTTTTTCGACCACTCGTCGACTGTTCCTCCCGAACACTCGTCGAATGCAGGACACGCCCTGGGACACGGCCGTATACCAGGCTGGGTCACCCCAAAACTGAGCCTGCTGAAAAATGGGTTGTTACACGTAATCTCCTGCGGCAGCAGGTCACTACGATGTTCCATTTCCTATGAATGGTTATTTAGATAACTGTTAGTCACATGACTAAGTGGAAACAAATCTCCTCACCGGATCCATATCCTTGCGATGAGCACACACCCACCCAACAAAAGTAAATAGCTGAAGCAAGAGAGAGTTAGCACAACATTTCATATATGTATAGCTAGGAGCAACCATAAAAGAGTGCAGGATAGTATAATTGGAAAAACAGCAGCAATATAAATTAGTTATAACAAGGCTCCACTAGCATTTCAGCACATCAGGTTTTCAAATCCTGAATTTTATCACAGGAATTCACAGCCCCGCACACATAGCAGGCATTCTTAGTCGCGTGCACAAACCCTATGTCAACATAGTTTGGACCGCTTCTGTTCTAGCAGGGTAGCGAGCCCCGCGGGCCTCACTATTGTGGTCGTCGGTGAAAGTGGCCAGTCCTACCACTTCTGGGGTTGGTCGTACCGCACGACCTCAAGCCCTAACGTACAACCTTGTGTACTCTTGGATGTGAGCGACATCCAGCGAATCGTTTTGGCGGACCAGCGGAGGAAAACTCGACGGGGAATAATATAACGGCCGGTCACCCATGGTACTCATCTCCCTGTCGCCTTGAGTCGTCGACCTTCACGCACCGGTACGAATGGTCTGCGAGAGGGACTCACCCGCCACCATTTCACCGCAAGCAATTTACAAATAATCAAACAAAAGGAAATCATAAAATACACCAGGTCTACGTCGGCCTGCCCTACTAGGCTTTAGACTTCAGGAGTCGGCACTTAGTTCTACTTTCAACAAGGAGTGTGGGAGCGCATTATTTGGTGCTAGACCTGGAGGACTACTTCAACTCCGGTTATCCTCAACTAAGGCTCAACTTTAACAACAACTGTTCGTTAGAGCAGGACCTGGGATTATAATAGTAAATTGCCATGAGCACAAGTGCGGTGATTATGCTGCTTATTTAAAGTGCTGGAATGAAATGTGACCAGTACGAGACTGGAGTAGTAGTGAATATAATGTACTGAGATAAGCTTCACCAGTACGAGACTGAAGTAGTACTGAATAGAAAGTACTGCAATAAGCTTGACCAGTACGAGACTGGAGTAGTACTAAATTGAAAGTCTTGAAATAAGGTTGACCAGTACGAGACTGGAGTAGTACAGAATTGAAAATACTAAAATAAGCTTGACCAGTGAGAGACTGGAGAAAACACGAAGAAAATGGTTAGTAGTCTAATCACTCCAATTCAAGAGGCTTCAATTCCATCTGAGATTTAAAGGAGATTTCATTTGGTTACACCAATTATTAGGATCCAATTAATTTGGTTGCTCCATATTTATTACGGCTTAATCGGATTAAGGGCTTGTTAGGAGTTATATTCTTATTATTCGTCGAGAACAACTCCTAGCTCGTCACTCGTACTCCCACCTTCCGAGCGTGCCCAATTCGCCCGAGAGTCGAGGCGCTCCACGGTTTTACGAAATCTCGGAAATCCCGGATCTTATTCACTTGACTCATCTGCTCTCATCGATAAAATAGTTTAAATTACTCATTTGATTATAAGGGGGTGATTGCGCGCTCTAATTTTCATCTTTGAGGGAAAATGAGTGTAATACGTTCCGAGCGCGACACTAGGCTTCCAAGTTTTAGGAAAAATATCAAAACATATCCTCATGATCCTAAATCTTGATAAAACCCTTAGGAAGGCCTAAAATGAGCCTAGTAATGTTTTTAAAATTTTCCAAAGAATTATGGGCTCTTTAATTTGGCCAAACAAAATTTATTTTGGCTTTTAAAAATACTAATTCAACTCCAAAAATTCTCAAAATTTTTGTGGAGGAAGCTCTCATCATGGGCAACATTTTTCATGTAGGCCATTTTTCTCTTAGAGGCTTAGATTTTTCCCAAACAATTCCACAAATTTCTGCCCCTTGATTTTGGTCTGCCTATAGCAAATCAGCTTGATCCTGCGGCTGAGATTGAGCCGCAGGACGCGTTTCGTCTCTCTATACCCATAGAGGATCTGCCGCAGATTCGTTGTGGGGGTCGCTGATGCTGAGGCGGGGGCGGGGAATAAGAAAATCAGGGCCGTCTGATCTCATCTTGAGATCGGACGGTCAATGTGCTTCCCAGCAGTGTGGAGGGTGGCAGCCTCCACCGCCACTGGCCAGCCTCTGCCAGCCGCCATTGTGATGACGTTTGGGCATCGCACCCGCACGCCACCCTGCCTGGCGTCATACCAGCCCAGGGGTTCACCATGGAGTCACACCATGGGGCCATTATCAGGACCGCGGTCCGTACACCCCAAACAGCTCTCCGGGCCCAACCACAGGCCCGCGGTAGGTTGTTGAGGCCAGGTTTCGATCCCCTGACCTCCTTGATAAAGAGCTTTCAGGCAAGCTCTCATCAACCAACTGATCCGCGGATCAGTTGGTTGATGAGAGCTTGCCTGAAAGCTCTTTATCAAGGAGGTCAGGGGATCGAAACCTGGCCTCAACAACCTACCGTGCGCCTGTGGTTGGGCCCGGAGAGCTGGTTGGGGTGTACGGACCGCGGTCCTGATAATGGCCCCATGGTATGACTCCATGGTGGACCCCTGGGCTGGTATTACGCCAGGCAGGGTGGCGTGCGGGTGCGACGCCCAAATGCCATCATAAAAGTGCACTTTTTTGATGCAGTGACCCAGAGCCGACCCACTCTGTCGACCAGGCCTCGCACCTGGCTTAGCCAGAGGCCCACGTCTGGCGACCCACTGCCGGGCCCACCGTGGCGTCACACCATGGCGTCCCTTTTATCAGGCCCGCGGGCCGTACACCCCAACCCATCTCCGGGCCCAACCACAGGCGCACGGTAGGTTGTTGAGGCCAGGTTTTGATCCCCTGACCTCCTTCATAAAGAGCTTTCAGGCAAGATCTCATCAACCAACTGATCTGCGGCTCAGTTGGTTGATGAGAGCTTGCATGAAAGCTCTTTATCAAGGAGGTCAGGGGATCGAAACCTGGCCTCAACAACCTACCGTGCACCTGTGGTTGTGCCAGGAGATGGGTTGGGGTGTACGGCCCGCGGGCCTGATAAAAAGGGATGCCATGGTGTGACTCCTTGGTGGGCCCGACAGTGGGCCGCCAGACATGGGCCTCTGGCTAGGCCAGGTGCGAGGCCTGGTCGACAGAGCGGGTCGGCTCTGGGTCACTGCATCACATTGCCAGCCTCGATCGACTCGTCGGGGGCCGACGATCCTCTGGGCGGTGGTCCAGCAGCCTGGCTCCGTCGGCCTCCACCGGAAAACCTAACCCGAGAGCCTGGGGTGGTGGGGGCTCTGCTCCCGACACCACCGCGCCACCCCCGCTCCTCGGGTGGTTGGCCGTCTACCGCTCCACCCCCAGTTGGTGTGTCGGTGGTCGAGCTTCTCGTCAGAGGTGGTCTGGTGGCATTACGCTGTCGGTCGCCGCCCCCAGTTCTAAATAGAGCTTTGCTCTGTTTTACAGGTGCAGCCGGAGACGCATTTTCCGGCGGCACCGCCGCTCTCCGTCGTTGGGGGTTGCCTCCCCCTGTGGTCTAGCACTCCCCCAGCACCACCACCAATGCTAGGGGAGGAGCTTTCCTCCTTGGGCACCACCCGGCATGGAGCATGGCTCGGGTGGCATCGGCGGTGCTCCGGCTGCCGGAGGCACATACAAGTCATCCAGAATAGGGAATGGGGAGGGAGAAAGTCTCCACCTAGGTCTGGTGGGCTCGGGAGGGGTCAGCCTGGTCGGCCATGCCAAGGTGTTGGAGGAGGAGGGGGAGGGGCCTCGGCTTGCCTTTTCCGGCCACTTGGGCTCCTGCAGGGGGGGCAAGAGTGGGGAAGGTGCTCAGAGGGCTTGGGGGAGAATAGGAGGAGGGGGGTATTTTATAAGCTTCTGGAGGAGGGGCTCTCCTCCCCTAGCCAATGTAGGATTAATCCCTCCTTAGGGAGGGATTAATTCCCACCCTCCAGCTGTCCAAGGATAGCTTGAGGCCCCAACATTTCCCCCATGTGGGGAAAAAGCTAAGCCCTTATGGGCTTGGGCCTTTTTTAATAAGAGAGGGAGAAAGAGAGGAGAGGTAGTGGTGGGCCTCCACTTGTCCTAAGGTGGAGCTTGCTGGTTGGGGGCCCAAAGGAGAATGAGGGGGGGCAAGGACTATCCACCCATGGAGAGGAGGTGGGCCCCTATTTGGAGAAAAATCCAAAAATGGGTTTTAGGGGGGTTTGACCAAGTCAACCTGAGGGTGGGTCCCCCCTTGCTGGTCAAAGTCAAAGTGGGTCCAAGTCATCGGGTCGGGCCAAAGTTTGGGTGTTGTGTCACAATTGGTGTGCGCACGCTTTTTGGTGCTTGACTATACTTGATTTGAACACGAGTTGACCAATTGTCGTCAAAATTGACTGGGACGACTTCCATTGACTTCATATTGACCACACGAGTCCAACCCCATAGACTAGGGTTGAATCGGATTCCGTTTGGCGAAAGTCCAAAATTTGCGCATCGCAGCGCGCTAAAACGGTCAAAGTGTCTAAATCTGTCGTTAGATCTCAGATGGTGACGCGACAGGTCCCGATTCACCCGTCTAGGTTATATAAGGTCACATGAATCAATAGAACCCAATTCGGAGTTCTCTAGCTCGATATCCAAAATCTCGGTCTCGTTGCGTTTTATGAGGAATGGTCAAATCCACTATATGTCCTCGGGGTCCAACTGAATGAGTTCTGATGCACTCGTATTGACTATACGAGGTCACAAGAACTGACAGGACTCAATTCGGAGTTCTCTAGCTCTATTTCCTGCCTAAGGTTATCTCCCACCGGGTCATGGGTAGGGTTCGGGCTACTTTTATTGGCCCCAATATGGCTCTGGTGGCCCAATAAAAGTCGGGATGTTACAATCCAATAAAAATAAAAAGATTTTCATTCCCGAAAATTTGCTTGAAGTAGGGAAAAAAGTGACATACCTGGGGAAATAGCTCTGGGTACTTCTCTCAGAGGAGTGCTTCATGTTCCCACGTGAACTCCTGTCGTCCGCAGTTTGACCATAGTATCTTAACCATCATGATGGTCTTATTAAGTAGTGTCTTCACCTTTTAATCTACTACTCTGACGGGTTTGAGCTGGACGGATCTATCTGACTGTATTTGCACCGGTGGGGTAGGAAGGTGCTGGTCTAGTTGTCGGAGCACTCGTCTCAAGGAAGAGACATGAAACACATGGTGAAGATTCCCCAACTCTGGGGGCAAGGCTAAACGATAGGCGACGGGGCCAACAAGCTCTATCACCGGATAGGGGCCTAAGTAGCGGGGATCTAACTTTTTCTGCTTTCTCAACCGGGAGACACCATGCATGGGATTTATTTTCAAAAACACCATATCCCACATGTTGAACTCCACTGGTCGGTGTCGCGCATCATAGTACTTGGCCTGTCGGCTCTGCTCTTCCCGCATTCACTCCTGGATCATCCGTATCGCTGTCGTAGTGTCATCAATGTAAGCCACTCCCAAGGCTCCGGTGTTCTCTTCCTGAGCCCAATTCAACGGGGTTCGGCAACATCTTCCATACAATGCCTCGTATGGAGCCATTTTAATGCTAGTCTGGTAGATGTTGTTGTAAGAGAATTCGACTAGTAACAGCAGCTGCTCCCACGGCTCATTATGTTCCACTATGCACAATCGAATAAGATCCTCCATCGTCCGGTTCATCCTCTCCGTCTATCCGTCTGTCTGCGGGTGGAAGGCGGTGCTGAAGGCCAATTTGGTTCCCACGTTTGCCTGTACCCGCCTCCACTCCTTAGATGTGAAACGCCCGTCACGATCTGATATGATGGACTTTAGTACTTCGTGAAATCGGACCACTTGATCTAGGAACATTCTGGCCAGGATATCCACTCCGTCACCCTGTCGATTTGGAATGAACTGCGCTACCTTGTTGAGTCGATCTGCGACCACCCAAATTGAATCATTCCTAGAGCGGGATCGAGGTAGGTGGTGGACGAAGTCCATGGAGATGTCTTTGAACTTCCATTCTGGTATCGACAGGGGCTGTAATAGGCCTCCTGGACTGCAGCATTCGGCTTTAACCTTCTGACAGTTCTGACACTAGGTCACGAAGTTGGTGACATCTCTTTTCATTATAGGACAATAAATGGTCCTACGCAGGTCCACGTACATCTTAACCATGCTAGGGTGAATCGAGTACCTGGACTGATGGGCCTCTTGTAGAATTTCTTCAAGAATTCCTCCGGTAGCGGGAACGAATATGCGATGCTTGAATTGTAGAATCCCGTCATGTATATTATAATTCTCATGTGCCCCTCTTTGCAGAGATCGGATGATCGGCATTACTTTTGGGTCGATCTTCTGGACTTCACGTATCCGGTCTCGGATGTCGCATTGGATCTCCATCCAATATAGCTGAGAATGGTACTCTTCCAGATCTCTTCGGGCTACCAGGGTAATATCCAAGTCTATCAAAGACTGGAATAGTTCCTTAGGGATCTGCTCCATCCAACTTCCGGCTATCGCAGGCTGGCAGCTCAAGGCGTCAACGACTCTATTAGCTTTCTCGGGGTGATATTGGAGAGCGAAGTCATAATCGCATAGGAATTCTTGCTATCGGCGCTGCCGGAGATTCAGCTCTTTCTGCGTGATGATATATTTGAGGCTCTTGTGGTCGGAGAAGATCTCACATCTTATTCTGTGCAGATAATGCCTCCAGATTTTAAGTGCGAAGACGACGGTAGCCAACTCTAAATCGTGTGCTGCGTAATTTAATTCGTGCGGCTTTAATTGCCGAGATGCGTAGGCCACTACATTTCCATGCTGCATTAGAACAGCTCCCAATCCCTTCAGGGAGGCATCAGTGTAGATTTGGAATCCCTCGGTCCCTGTGGGAATCGTAAGGATTGGCGCAGAAGTTAGTCGCTTCTTCATTTCGACGAACGCAGCCTCGCACTCCGGTGTCCATCAGAATGCGACGTATTTCTTGGTGAGAGCAGTTAGGGGTAGGGAAATCTTGGAAAAACCTTCGACAAACTTCCTTTAGTATCCGGCAAGACCAAGAAAACTCCGGATGTCCACAGCCGTCCTGAGTGGCGGCCAATTTTGTACTGCCTGGATCTTGGCTTGGTCTACTGCCACTCCTTCCTTTTTTATCGTGTGGCCCAAGAATCCAACTTCTTCTAGCCAAAACTTGCACTTACTGAATTTGGCGAATAGAGAGTGCTCCCGGAGTTTTAATAGCACCATCTGCAGGTGCCGAGTATGGTCTGTCTTGGTCTTCAAGTAAATTAAGATGTCGTCTATGAAGACGATGACAAAGTGATCCAAGAAGGGTTCGAAGACTTTATTCATCAGTGCCATGAAGGCGGAGGGCACGTTGGTGAGCCCGAAGGGCATCACTAGGAACTCATATAGACAATATCGGGAGCTGAAGGCAGTCTTGGGAATATCTTCCTCTCGGATTCGAAGCTGATAATAGCTGGATCTCTGGTCCATCTTGGAGAACATGGATGCACCCTGCAACTGATCGAACAGTTCGTCGATCCTAGGGAGTGGGTATGTGTTGTGTATAGTAAACTTATTTAGTTCCCTGTAGTCGATGCACAGTCGTAGTGTCCCGTCTTTCTTCTTGACGAAAAGCATCTTGGCTCCCCAGGGCGAGGAACTAGGATGAACGAATCCAGCATCTATCAGTTCCTGTAGTTGGATTTTCAGTTGAGTCAGCTCTCTTGGGGCCATCCGGTAGGGGGCTCGTGATACTGGTCGTGCTCTGGACAGGAGCTCAATCTGAAAGTCGACATCTCGCTGGGGTGGCAATCCCGGGAGGGACTCGGGGAAAATATCTGGAAAGTCGCGAACTACTAGAACTTTGGCGAGCACCTGGGCTTTGTCTTCCATCTCAAAATATATAAGGTATACTTTGTCCTTTTGCCGGACTGATTTCACAATTTTCATAGAAGAAAGAATAATGCGTGAGACAGAGGGCACACCTGTCAACGTGACGCTCTGGTCATTTGGGTTCTGTAGCCGGACTTCTCGCGTGGAACAATTTATCTGTGCTTGGTGCTCGGCCATCCAGTCCATCCCTAGAATTATGTCAAATCCGGTTAATGCTAGGATGGTTGCGTAGATCTCAAATTCTACTTCTCCCAGCACAGCCTGGAACGAGCACTTTTCCATAGATGTCATATCTGACCCGTCCGGTAAATGGATTCGTGTAGATAGTCCGGTTGAACGAATAATATTCCCTTTTGTTGCGATGAATTCGTAGGAAATGAAAGAATGTGTCTCTCCTGTGTCGAAGAAGGTCTTGGTAGGGTGTCCTTCTACCAACAAGATTCCTGACGACATGGGAAGTATATACATATATATCATCTAACTAATACAGAAGATGTAAGTAATATACAACATCAGTAATAAGATCTGGTATCTCCCTATCACCTAAAGTATATACCTATAACTATGTCAGGGGCCGGTCCGTGTTGTAAGTCTAGTGCGTAGGCCTCCAGGGGCGCTGCTCGGCCCTGCTGGCCTCTCCTGCCAGCTCTGCCTCTGCGACGTCTCTAACCCTATCCCTGTGCTGGCTGTCCACCCTGAACTGCTCCTAATCCCGATGTCCCTGTCGCCTGTGGGCTGAAAGCTCTCATATGTCCCGGCTGCTGACATAAGAAGCAGTTCCCCATGAAGGGAACATCTCGTCGGGACACTGGTGCGGGCTGTGGTTCTGGAGCTGGTCTGATGTCTAGCTGCATAGCTGGGGGTGCTGAGGGTACTGTTGGGCGCCTATAGAGCTATCTACGATGTCGCTGCCTGCGCTCTCTATCCTGTTTATTGGGAGCGACTCCTATGTCTCTTCTCTGGTCTCTAGGAATCTCTACCTGGGTTCTGCTCTACTAAGTCACTGTCCGCTGGTCCAACTCCAATGCTGACGCATGGGTGGCTATGGTGTGAAAGGTGGCCTGAGAGAGCATGATCAGGGTCTGTCTCAGGTCATCTCGTAGTCCTTGGTAGAACCGAGAAGCTCTATCTCTGTCGGATGCAGCTAGATTCATGCCGAAGCGTGTCATGTGTATAAACTTTCTCTCATACTCTGCCATTGTGCGGTTTCCCTGTCGAGTGAGCAAGAACCTCTCCTGCAGCACGGCTCGGTCTGCATCCGTGATGAAGAACTCTAGTATATCCTCGGAGAACTCTCCCCAAAGAATCATGCTCAACAGCCGACCTCGAAAAGTAGAGTGACTAGCCACTCTCCACCAATCCCTCCTGTATCAATCCAAAAGGGTCACCACTAAAGAGACTGCAGCCACAACTTGGCACATCATTCCCACTAATAGCTCCTCCACCTGGTCAACCCACTCCTCTATCTGGATGGTCGTCTCCATACCTCTGAAAGGGGGAGGCCTCAGTCCTCGGAAATTTGATAGCAGATCGGTCGGTGTTGTCATCTCTCGCGGTGGCTGTGTCAGGGCAGCCTGGAAAGTCGCTAAAATAGTCGTCAGTGTCTGCCCGATATCTGTCTTGACAAATGGTATGGCCGCAGGAGCGACCAGGTCTGGTGGTGGGGTAGCTGGAACATATCCTCTAGATGAGGATCTCTCGTTACTGTACTCCGGTATCTGGAGAAGTAACGGGAAAAGGTGTCAGTATTTTGCAAAAGTAGGGCAATTTGCAAAAACGACAAACAAAGCGGAAACAAAGGTGTATGGGCATACTATCGTACAGTCTAGAATCCCTAAGCCTATACACTAGGTTCCACCAGGCTTTCGCTGCAAGGTTCGTCTCGAACCCAGGACGAAGCGAGGGATGGGGGGATCCTGAGATTTCTCCACAAGGATGAATCGTGATGGCTCTGATCCATTTTTAGGACCCCCCCAACCTTTTGTCGGGTCGGGTCGGAGGGGTACTACTGCCCCAAGACGTCCACCCAGTGCTTCTTAGGGGAAACGATCCACCCTGTCTAAGCATTAGATGGTCGTATTGCTCGGCTCGAATCACAACATTCACAATCCATCAGAGTATAGTGGAGGCATTAACAGGAAACCACTGCAGATATATATATCACGTCAAAATTATACAGAGGTTCTAGGGCCGAAACCTAAGCGTTTATATAAGCACGTGGGCTATGCACGTACTACATATAACCCTCACACTCTCTCTCTCTCCATATGGTGCTCGGCGGTACTCACGTCTCTAAACTCTGGGGATGGCGGGGGTGCATCTGCTCGAGTAGTCCTAGCCGCTGGCATAATCTCCTGCGACAGTGGGTCACTACGATGTTCCATTTCCTGTGAATGGTTATTTAGATAACCGTTAGTCACAGGACTAAGTGGAAACAAATCTCCTCCCCGGATCCATATCCTGGGGACGAGCACACACCCACCCAACAAAAGTAAATAGCTGAAGCAAGAGAGAGTTAGCACAATATTTAATATATGAATAGCTAGGAGCAACTATAAAAGAGTGCAGGATAGTATAACTGGAAAAACAATAGCAATATAAATCAGTTATAACAAGGCTCCACTAGCTTTTCAACACATCATATTTTCACATCCTGAATTCTATCGCAGGCATTCACAGCCGCGCACATAGCGCAGACATTCATAGCCGCGCGCATAAACCTTATGACGACATAGTTTGGACCGCTTTTGTTTAGCAGGGTAGCGAGCCCTGCGGGCCTCACCGTTGTGGTCGTCGGTGACAGTGGCCAGTCCTGCCACCTCTAGGGGTGGTCGTATCGCACGACCCTAGGCCCTAATGTACATCCTTGTGTCCTCTTGGATGTGAGCGACATCCGGTGAATCGTTTTGGCCGACCAACGGAGGAAAACCCGATGGGGAATAATATAATGGTAGGTCACCCGTGGTACTCATCTCCTTGTCGCCATGAGTCGTTGACCTTCCCGCACCGGTACAAACGGTCTGCGAGAGGGACTGACCCGCCACTATTTCACCGCAAGCAATTTACAAACAATCAAACAAAAGGAAATCATACAATACACCAGGTCTACGTCGGCCTGCCCTACTAAGCTTTAGACTTCGGGCGTCGGTACTTAGCTCTACTTTCAACAAGGAGTGTGGGAGCGCATTATTTGGGGCTTGACTTGGAGGACTACTTCAACTCCGGTTATCCCCAACTAAGGCTCAACTTTAACAGCGACT
This sequence comes from Platanthera guangdongensis, assembly GCA_039583875.1. Taxonomy (NCBI): domain Eukaryota; kingdom Viridiplantae; phylum Streptophyta; class Magnoliopsida; order Asparagales; family Orchidaceae; genus Platanthera; species Platanthera guangdongensis. Next base: position 53,215,488 of record CM077163.1, read on the forward strand.
GCTCGTCAGAGCAGGACCTGGGATTATAATAGTAAATTGCAATAAGGACAAGTGCAGTGATTATGCTGCTTATTTAAAGTGCTGGAATGAAATGTGACCAGTATGATACTGCAGTAGTACTGAATAGAAGGTACCGAGATAAGCTTGACCAGTACGAGACTGGAGTAGTACTGAATAGAAAGTACTGAAATAAGCTTGATAAGTACGAGACTAGAGTAGTACTGAATTGAAAGTATTTAAATAAGCTTGACCAGTACGAGACAGGAGTAGTACTGAATTGAAAGTACTAAAATAAGCTTGACCCTTGCGAGACTGGAGAAAACACTAATAAAATGGTTAGTAGTCCAATTACTCCAATTCAGGAGCCTTCAATTCCATCTGAGATTTAAAGGAGATTTCATTGGGTTACACCAATTATTAGGATCCAATTAATTTAGTTGCGTCATATTTATTACGGCTTAATTGGATTAAGGGCTTGTTAGGATTTACATTATTATTATTTGTCGAGAACAACTCTTGCTCATCACTCATACTCTCACCTTCCGAGCGTGCCCAATTTGCCCGAGAGTCGAGACGCTCGACAATTTTACGAAATCTCGGAAATCCCCGAGCTTAGTCACTTGCCTCGGTCGCTCTCATCGATAAAATAGTTTGAATTACTCATTTTATTATAAGGGGGTGGTTACGCGCTCCAATTTTCATCTTCGAGGGAAAATGAGCGGAATACGTTCTGAGCGCGACCCTAGACTTCCAAGTTTTAGGAAAAATATCAAAACCTATCCCCATGACCCCAAATTTTGATACAACCCTTAGGAAGGCCTAAAATGAGCCTAGTAATTTTTTTTATAATTTTCCAAAGAATTTTGGGCTTTTTAATTTGGCCAAATAAATTTTATTTTGGATTTTAAAAATACTAATTCAACTCCAAAAATTCTCAAAATTTTTGTGGAGGAAACGCTCATCATGGGGAACATTTTTCATGTTGGCCATTTTTCTCTTAGAGGGCTAGAGTTTTCCCAAAAAATTCCACAAATTTCTACCCCTTGATATTGGTCTGCCTATAGCAGATCAGCTTGATCCTGCGGCGAAGATTGAGCCGCAGGACGCGTTTCGTCCCTCTGTCCCCACAGTGGATCGGCCGCATGTTGATGCGTGAAAACGACAACGCCTAGTTAACACGGAGGGGGTGTTCAATCTCACAAGCTATGAGAGGAAGAGGATGAAGATTGCGGGGGCAGAGGAAGCTTCTGAGTGCTCGAGAGTGGAGCAAACGCCTGTTCGAGGGTTGCGGGGATAGAGGATATGGTCGCTGAGAGCAGTCAGGAAGGCTGATGAGCAAGAGAGGAGGTTGATCAGGAGCTGTCGAGCAGAAGGGTACTTGGACGGTTATGCTTGCAGGTTGGATACAGAGGGAGCTAAGCTGAGCTAAGAAGAAGAGAGAGGGCCGCTAGCAGCGGCAACTGTAGAATTCGCCCACCGAAGCTTAAATGCCACTCTTGCGACGGGCTATCCTTTGATTAATATCGAGAGTTGCTTTCTAATACACCTTTACAAGAAAGCAATAAAGGGGTACAAAGAGGAAGTTGGCGGCTAAGGAAAGAGTGCCAGAAGAAGCAGCGCGGACTGAGGAGCCAGATTGGCAGGCCGCACGGTTAAGGGAAAAATGGAGACGCGCGGACTGGGAACTAAGGCTAGCAGGACACGCGCGGTTAAGGGAAAAATGGAGACCGCGCGCACTGGGAAAAGGAGTCCGTAGGAATTGAGCTTATTGTGGGCTGTCTTCGAGCGTGAGGGCCTTGGCGATGTTGATACCTACCATAATGAGAGGCATGGGGGTCTATTTATAGACCCTAGGAGGTAACGTCTTGCGGTGACGTTACCCCCGGTGAGACGGTAACTTGAGCAAGAAGAGGAAGGAGTCCGCCGAGTTCGCCACAAGTCGCACGTACTGGAACTTGCTTCTGGAGCTGGTGCTGCTGATGGCAAACTTGGAGACTGAGTGGCGGACATTGAAGAGAGTCTGCGGAGTCTGCTGCTACTGACGAGAGGGATGCTGGAGGCAAAGGAGTGGCGGGCTGCATGTCGAGTCCGCCGAATCCGCCCTGCTATACTGGGCTTACAATAAGGGTGAGAGCTGAGGAGTGCCCGCTGAGTCCGCCGAGTCCACACGAGGTTGTGAGGTCTGGGACTGCCTTGAGGAGGTTCTGCTGCTTGGCGGATTGCGAGGAGAATCCACGGAGTCCGCCAAAACTGATCGAGCCCGCGCTAAGATTGTGGGCTAAGGTGGTTGGCCCTGCTGCTGGAGAGAAGCGGGTGGAGGCTTTGACGAAAGGTGGGCTACATAGCGAATCCGCCAAGTACGCGGAGTCTGCATCTACAAGCGAGCTAAGTACGCTGAAGATGAGGCATGCTGTTGCTGAGGAGCTGGAGCTGGGGTTCATCAATGTAGGCGGACTGAAAGGTTTGACTGCACTTCGAGTCCGCCCAGCTCGCGATGAACTGGATGATGTTGCTGCTCTTTGCGGGTAGCCGGGGAGCCGGAGTGTCCGCACTCCGCAGGCAGACTGAAGAAGCTGGCTGCCCACGCTGCTGGGTGACAAGGGTTGAGCGACCTGCTGGATTGATGAGGCATGCCGCGCGTGTTGGCGAGGTGGAAGTTGAGGTAGCTGGCTGCCGGCCTGTGGGCAGGTCTCCACCTTCATTCGGCGGTTTGAGCGGCCTGGGCGGATAGGCATCTGAATCCGGCAAAGGAAGACCTGTTGAGACAAGCCTGCAGTTAAGCTGACAAGGCAGGCGGCCTACAAGGGCGGACTGAAGAGGCAGTCCGCGGCCCCTGCTGACCAAGGGAAGGCGCACGGCCTGGGCGGTCAGACCGCTGAGACCGCCCAAGCCGTGCGGCCTGAGCGGACAGAAAATTCTGTCCGCCCACACTAAGGCGTCGCGACCTCCAGGAGGAACCCGGGGCAGGCCGTGATGAGCGAGCTGACCGCCTTGGGAAGGATCGCCGATTTTGGGGTTAACACCGCAGATCTGCTGTGGGGGGCGCTGATGCTGCGGCGGGGATGGGGAATAAGAAAATCAGGGCCATCCGATCTCATCTTGAGATCAGACGGACGTTGTGTTTCCCGGCAGTGTGGATGGTGGCAGCCTCGACACCGCTGACCAGCCTCTACCAGCCGCCATTGCTGGCCCCGATCGACTTGCCTCGGGCTGGTGACCCTCTGGGAGGTGGTCCGGCGGCCTAGCGCTGTCGGCCGCCACCGGAAAACCTAACCCGAGAGCATGGGGTGGTGGGGGCTCGGCTCCTGGCACCATCGCGCCACCCCCGCTCCTCTGGTGGTTGGCCGCCTACCGTTCCACCCCCGACCGGTGTGCCGGGGGTCGGGCATCTCACCGGTGGTGGTCCGGCGGCGTAACGCCGCTGGCCGCCGCTGCCAGCTCTAAACAGAGCCTTGCTCTATTTTACCGGTGCCGCGGGAGCCGCATTTTTCGGAGGTACCGCCGCTCTCCGCCACTGGGGGTTGCCTCCCCCAGTAGTCTAGCACTCCCCTAGCGCCACAACTGGCACTGGGGGAGGAGCTTTCCTCCTTGGACACCACCCGGCCTGGAGCATGGATCGGGTGGTGTCGACGGCGCTCCGGCCGCTGGGAGGTACATGCAAGATGTCCAGAATAGGGAAGGGGGAGGGAGAAAGTCTCTACCTAGTTCTGGTGTGCTCGGTAGTGGTCGGCCTGGCCGGCCATGCCAAGGTGGCCGTGGAGGAGGGGGAGGGACCTCGGCTTGCCTTTTCCGGCTACTTGGGCTCCGGCAGGGGGGCAGGAGTGGGGAAGGTGCTCAGAGGGCTTGTGGGAGAATAGGAGGATGGGGTCTTTTATAAGCTTGGGGAGTATGGGCTCTCCTCCCATAGCCAATGTGGGATTAATCCCTCCTTAGGGAGGGATTAATCCCCACCCTCCAGCTGTCCAAGGACAGCTGGAGGCCCCAACATTTCCCCCATGTGGGGAAAAAGCTAAGCCCTTAAGGGCTTGGGCCTTTTTTAATAAGAGAGGGAGAAAGAGAGGAGAGGCGAGGTAGTGGTGGGCCTCCACTTGTCCTAAGGTGGAGCTTGCTGGTTGGGGGCCCAAAGGAGAGTGAGGGGGGGGCAAGGAATATCCACCCATGGAGAGGAGGTGGGCCCCTATTTGGAAAAAAAAATCTAAAAATGGGTTTTTAGGGGGGTTTGACCAAGTCAACCCTAGGGTGTGTCCCCCCTTGCTAGTCAAAGTCAAAGTTGGTCCAAGTCATTGGGGTCGGGTCAAAGTTCGGGTGTCGTGTCACAATTGGTGTGCGTATGCTTTTCGATGCACGACTCTGCTTGATTTGACCACGAGTTGACCAATTGTCGTCGAAATTGACTGGGACGACTTTCGTTAACTTCGTATTGAACGCACGAGTCCAACGCCACTGACTGGGGTTGAATCGGATTCCGTTCGGCGAAAGTCCAAAATTTATGCGTCGCAGCGCGCTAAAATGGTCGAAGTGTCTAAATCTGTCGTTAGATCTCGGATGGTGATGCGACTGGTCCCGATGCACCCGTCTAGGTTATATAAGGTCATAGGAATCGACAGAACCCAATTCAGAGTTCTCTAGCTCGATATCCAAAATCTCGCTCTCATTGCGTTTTACGATGAATGATCACATCCACTATATGACCTCAGGGTCCAACTGAATGAGTTCCGATGCACTCGTATCCACTATACGAGGTCACAGGAACTGACAGAACTCAATTCGGAGTTCTCTAGCTCTATTTCCTGCCTAAGGTTATCTCCCACCGGGTCATGGGTAGAGTTCGGGCCACTTTTATTGGGCCGACTAGGTCTCTAGTGGCCCAATAAAAGTTGGGATGTTACAAACGTCACGGATCAAAGGCTCAGGAAATTAGGAACAGACCCTCGGCTCTAGTGTGGAGGTCTCACCTCACACCCGAAAGACTTTGGTGATCTCCCCCTTCTTAGCCAATGCTGAGCTAGGTGCCTTGGAGGATGAAGAAAGAGGATGAAGAAGTCTAAGAAGCAATGCTCTCCAAGGCACCCTCAAGGGTCTATTTATAGTTTTCTGGGAATGGCCTGTAAATAACCAATCTCCGATGTCCCAAAAATTACTGAAATGCCCCTGGGTTGGCCCGCCCACAGCCAAATCCCGTTGTTCTAAGCATCTAATCGCAGTCCACCAGGGGATGACCCTCAAGCCAGGCGAGAAGTCCAAGTTGGGCGAGTAGATGGCTTGGCGAGCTGCAGCCTAGGCGAGACGCGGCCTGGTCGAGCTGCGGCCTGGGAGATTCGTGGCCTGGGCGAACTGCAGCCTGGGCGAGATGCGGCCTGGGCGAGATATGGCCTGGGCGAGCTTCGGCCTAGGAGAGACGCGGTCTGGGCGAGCTGCGGCCTGGGCGAGCTGCGGCCAGGGCGAGACGCGGCCTCGGCGAGCTTCGGCCTGGGTGAGACGCGGCCAGGGAGAGCTGCGGCCAGGGCGAGACGCGGCCTTAGCGAGCTGCGGCCTCGACAAGACATGTCCTGGGCGAGCTGCGGCCTGGGCGAGATGCGGACTGGGCGAGCTGCGGCCTGGGCGAGACGCGGCCTGGGAAGCTGCGGCCTGGGTGAGATGCGGCCTGGGCGAGCTGCGGCCTGGCGACTCCTTAAAGGTGCCGGGGGAGACAAATATTTCATCCCCCTACTAGTATATTATGCAGGTTGAGCCTAAATTGGCCACCAAGAGTGTCAAACCTCTCAAAAAGCTTAAAAAACACGCAGCAAGTCTCACACCTTGTTTGGGTCCCTCTCTTCGTGAATACGAGGTTGTACGCAATCCCCGCTTTTTTCGAGCGGGTTCCACGCTCGGAAAGAAACATCCAACCCAATGTATTCGCTACGTAGCCTTCTTGGAGCTGAAAACACTTCGCCTCCCTGGGAGGGGTCAACCTGTCAAGCCAGCTAATGGGAGCCTAGGTGACGAGATGGCCTCGGGGTAGAAAACACTTGGCCTCCCCGAGGGGTCAACCTGTCAAGCCAGCTAATGGGAGCCTGGGTGACGAGATGACCTTAGGATAGAAAACACTTGGTCTCCCCGAGGGGTCAACCTGTCATGCTAGCTAATAGGAGCCTGTGTGACAAGACGGCCTCGGGGTAGCAAACACTTGGCCTCCCCGAGAGGTCAACCTATCAAGCCAGCTAATGGGAGCCTGGGTGATGAGATGGCCTCGGGGTAGAAAACACTTGGCTGCCAGCTAATGGGAGCCTGGGTGACGAGATGAACTCAGGGTAGTAAACACTTGGCCTCCCTAAGGGGTCAACCTGTCAAGACAGCTAATGTGAGCCTGGGTGACGAGACGGCCTCGGTGTATAAAACACATGGCCTCCCCAAGGGGTCAACTTATTAAGCCAGCTAATAGGAGCCTGAGTGACGAGACGACCTTGAGGTAGCAAACTGTAACATCCCGAAACTCAAAAGAGCAACAGGAGGCGTTTTGGGCCAAATCTGGTATTTGGCAGGGGCACATGGCCTAGGACACGGGAGTGTCCCAGGGCGTGTCAAGCTCGAGTCGACGATTTGGACGCGAGGTCAAAGAAATTTGGAGTCGACGATCGTCGAGCAGCGAACATGGCCTAAGACACGGGCGTGTCTCAGGGAGTGTCGAGCCTGTGTCGACGATCGGCCCGGGGAGTCGACATTTTCACTCGATGTTGTGTCGAGACAGGAAACACGGCCTAGGACACGGGCGTGTCCAAGGCCGTGTCGGGTAGTCGACGAACTTCGCTCGACGAAATGTCGAGACAGTGAACACGGCCTGGAGCCCAGGCGTGTTTGGGTTTGACACGGGCGTGTCAAATAGGACACGGGCGTGTCCAAGACCCATGTGAGTCTCGGGTTGTTTTTGGGGCTGTGTCGATGGGGGCACACGGCCAACCACACGGCCATGTCAGTTTGAACACAGGCGTGTCAGGTTAAACACGGGCGTGTCGGGACCCATGTAATTTTCATAACGCGTTGATTTTGACGGCGAATGAGGGACACGGGCATGTCGCATGCCGTGTTCAGCCCAGGTTTTACTTTTAAGCTACGAATCGTAGCCATTCGTTTCCTTATTTTGTTATCCGACGGTTGGGGGTTGTTCCTACTGGGATATACCCGGGATTGGGCCTTTGAAACCCTCATTTCTCTTAAGTGGTTCTCTTTCTAAGTCTAGAGAGAGGGGAGAGCAAAGGAAGAAGAAGAAGCCTAGATCCGGTCACCGGCGGAGCTTCGGAGCTCCAAATCACGAACCGACTTCGGATCTACGGAGGCAAGGAGAGTGCGGTACTTTTCATCCGCTTACATTTTCATGGCGCTAAGGAAGAACTCTAGGGTAACGATTCTCTACTTGAGCATGTGAAGCTCTACTTCTTTTGCATAGGGAAGCCCGCTCTCGTGAGTTTCTGATGAGTTTGAGGCGTTCCTTCGGGTAGACATGAATAGTCCCTGTTGTGTCCATGTAGAGTCCGTAACCGAGAACGGATATAGGCATGATGTGTGAAGCCTACCCGGATAAGTTGGTCTGGATCGGTGATGTTGCATTGCATAAATGGCCGGAGAAGACTCCATGTGATTGGTTGGTTTTTGGGTTTTCTACATGGTAGATTGCAGTAGGGAGCCTTGGGGATTAACTACAAGGTGCACCCGGAAAATTGGGTAGATATGTTGAAAGAAATTGTACCTAATCACCTAGAGGGGGGGGTGAATAGGTGACTAAATCTTTTTAAACTTTTTAGGCAGATTACAGATTATATCACAGAGTTATAATTACTTCTTCACAGAAATCAATCAGCAATCACAGAATCAAACATGCACATAGTGAACACAGATTTATAGTGGTTCCCCAAGGTTTGGGTACATCCACTTTCCCCCTTCGCCTATCTAGTAGTGTACTAGATTCGGCCAAACTCCTCCACTATCTCAGATCCTCAGATCTTACACTCAGAACCCCAAATGGTTCCTACAGCTCAGGCCCAAGGCCCTACAACTCAGTCTTCACCAAATACCTACACTCAGCCACAAAGCCTACACTCAGCCACAAGGACTACACTCAGCCACAAGGCCTACACTCAGCCACAACAGGCCTACACTCAGAGATATGGATCTCCTACACTCAGGCACACAGGCCCTACCACTCAGCCTTTATAATTGCAGGCTTACAACTCAGATCCCTAAGGATCCTACAAGAAAATAAGAATACAAAGTATATACCTACAACTCAGAAAATGAGAGATGAGTTGACAGGTTCTTGATGAGTTCTTGGAAGAACTCTGCTGAGATCAATCTCACTTGGCTTTCTTCAAAGCTTCTTGAATGTAGAACACAATAGGATTGATTCTCTGCAGCTGATCTTCAATCACTGCAACTTAAGATTCAGAACTAGGTCTGAACCCTTCTTCACAGCCTGGTTCCAACGGCTGTCTTCTTGGAAGGAGCTCTCTCTCTCCAACTTCTTAGATCTTCACTTGATTCTTCAATGAATAGCTAGATTTTCTTCTTTGATTGTTGATCTCTTGTTGTTAATCTCTTGGACAATCTCTTTCTGTTGACAGAATAAGCCTTTATATAGGCCTTCTTCATGGTGACCGGCTGATCCAGTTTCTAACGGCTTTCTGACATCTCTGACAGTTGCAGTAGACCGGCTAGAATGACAGCTATCATGTCATCCAGTCACTTCTTGAAATATCTGTAACTGTCTGAAAGTGTCGAGACAGACTGTCTTTAAGTGTCGACACTTATAGACTAAGTGTCGACACAAGTAGACTAAGTGTCGACACTAGCCTTCAAGGTGTCGACACAACTCCTTGTGTTGTAGAATTTACTTCTCGACACAGCTTCTTCATCATGTGTCGACACTGATATTGTGTGTCGACACAACTGCTTGTTCTTCAGTACTTAGTTGAATTCTTGTAAGTGTCGACACAACTCCTTTGTATCGACACATCTTCATGTGTTGAACTTGTTCAGTGTCGACACATCTTCTTGGTGTCGACACATGCCTTCTGTGTTGATACTTGCTGGGTGTCGACACTGCTCCTTGTGTCGACACATTCTTCTTTTGTTGATACTTTTGCTGAGTGTCGACACATCTCCTTTGTGTCGACACTTGTACTTAGAATTTTGTTGAACTTTGCTGAGTGTCGACACAGCATCCTAGTGTCGACACTTTCTTCATGTGTTGAGTCTTCTGCTGTGTGTCGACACATTCTTCATTATGTCGACACTTTCTTCATGTGTTGAGTCTTCTGCTGTGTGTCGACACATTCTTCATTATGTCGACACTTTCTTCATGTGTTGAGTCTTCTGCTGTGTGTCGACATATTCTTCATTATGTCTACACTTATACTTAGACTCTGTAGGAATTTGCTGAGTGTCGACACAGCCTCCAAGTGTCGACACTTTCTGATGTAGACACAGTTCCTCTGGGTGTCGACACTGCTTCTAAGTGTCGACACTGCTTCTCTGGACTTCTCTTCATTGAGGGTCGACATAACCTGTATGTGTCGACACTTTCTGTCTGGTGTCGACTCTGCATCACTGGTGTCGACACAATAACTCCAAGTGTCGACACTGCTTCTCTGGCTGTCGACACAAGTCTTCTTAAGTGTCGACACTTTCCTTCTGGGTGTCGACACATGGACTTATAAACTTTTCAGCTTTCCCTGCAAACACTTGACCTGCACAAGGTAACTCAAAATACATCAAATACATTTTGATGTATATCATTGAGTAGGGTGAGGCTTCTTCAAATCAGGTACATTTAAACCAATGTACCCAACAATCTCCCCCTATTTGGAGAAGTCATAACCCTTAGTCAATGATATACACCATACATAACAAAATTACAGAATGATGTAAAACAGGATTATGCAATCAGGGAAAGTACATAAACATGTATTAAACAAAACATGTACACACATATATCTCCGAACAATTATGTAATATATTTTTCACACATCACGTTGTTCTAACAACTTTGTCATATTCATTATACAAAAGTTTACAGAGTGTTTAAAATCGAAAGATTACAATTGTAAACTAAAGATAAATTCTATTCTTATTTCTGCTCAGTCTCCATGATAATTATGCCCTTCCCAGACTGTATCTTTGCTTGCACAGGGGCTTCAGCATCTTCAGTAGCAGCAGGCTTCTTGCCTTTAAGATCCTTCTTTGTCTGCTCTTCGGCCTTGATCTTTTGCCTCTCAAAGTAATGATAAGGCTTAGGAAAGTACTTGCTAGGCTCCTGGGCAGTAGTAGGTAGCTTTCCCATCTTAGCCTTTCTTCTATACTGCACAATGGCTTCTTGTCTGGTCTCATGCTTCCTCCACTCCAATTCAGAAAACCACTTATTTCTATCTTGAATATTGTCTTTGGCAGCCTTCCATGCAGTCAAGATAATATTCCTTGAAGTGGGGCTCCATTGTTCAAAATCAGGCCTTTGTTCAGCTTGCTCTCTGAACCTCTTCTTAGACAATTTGGCTTCTTGTTCTTTGAGCAACAAAGCTTCTTGCTCTTTCAGTATATCCTCTGGCACTGGCTGAACCACTTTCTCTATGATGACCTTCTCAATTCCCTCAGGAGGGCTATACATGGATTGTATATCAGCATGTATCATATCAAAGTCTGGAGGAGGGTAGATTACTTGAGCCACTTCAGGTTGCTCCCCTCCTAGATATGCAGGATTTATCCCAGACTCTGCAATATTATCATCATCACACAATGGAGGATATCCAAGGGTGGCTCTGATGGAATTGGAAATCCATTTTGCATGATCAGAGCTGGCTTTGACTAACACCCTCTCCCCCTTTATGACTTCTCTAACCATGTGATCCCTCAGATCATCTTTCTGAAATCTTATTTGTGCATTCAAATAGTTTACTCCATCCTTAAAGTAAGGTTTCAACCTTTGGAGTTTGTCAGTTATTATCTTCTGAGAGTCTTGTATTGCAGTTTTAACAACAGTTATTCCCTCTTGGAATGCTTTATCAAAGTCTGCTTTAGCTATAGCATTAGCTGTAGTCTGCCCTGCAGCTATATTATTCATCTCTGTGACTATTGCATTGTGTGAAGCAGTCAAATTATCATTCATCCTGAGCAGGTTCTCCAGAACATACCCTTGCTTCACTGCAATATCATCCACTTGAGCTTTGATTTTCTCTTGATGTGTAGCTAAATAGACTACTGCATTCCCTCCCTTGTGGAAGCAGTCAGTCATCTCCTTCTTATTTAGATTCATTTCAAATCTAATGGATTTAATATCTTGGGCTAGATCAAATTGTAAAGACTTATGCCCCTCATCCATATATATTTCTATTGCTTTCCTTTGCTCATCAAGCTTTATTTGCATTGCAACCATCAGAGAACTGTAATCTACAGATGGTGCAGGCTGTGGTGTAGGCTGTGGTGCAATAGTTTGTAAACCCTTTTTGTAAGTTTGTCTCCTTCTTTTAAAGACTTGGAATTTCCTTTTCTTTGCTCTTGCAGCCTCCTCATCTTCAGAAGATGATGTGCTGGCTATTTCTACCCTCTCCCTAGGTAGCTCCTCAACATCCTTTGGCTTCTCAGGCTCTTTCCTTGAAGTTTCTTCTAGAATCTTCACTTGCTCCCCCTCAACTTGGGCCTTCTCCCCCTCAGTAGCAGCACTTTCCTTCTCAAAGTCTGTTTGGAGAAGATCAGGGAAAAGTTCTTCCAAAGTAAACTCTTGTTGATGAGGGGGTTGAGAATTCCTGATCTCATCAACTACTTGATCAGACACTACTTGATCTGCAACAAATGTGTCCTCCATGACAACATCTTGAGGTTGACTAGGAACCTGAGGTTGCTGATTTGCAGTAGATAATGTGTCAGTTATAACTGCATTCTCAATAGAGAAATCTAATTGGTTTATTTTAGTTATTACCTCAAGTATGGTTTGTGTAGCTCTTTCACTTTCTAGAGGAGTTAGCTCTTCAACCAGTAGAGACTCCCCCTGGATAGAATCCTGGTGAAGAGCGCTAGCCTGTGGTAGCTCCCCCTGCCTGTCTGCAGCTACTTGTCTATCTGGAGACTTTCCAACAGTTTCAGTTTCTTGTTCATCATCTGGTGTAAAGACAACATGCTCTTCAGAGCTACTAGATGATTCTTGAGCCACTGGGGCTATCTTCTTCTTCTTTTGGGGTGTTACCTTCTCAGGTGTTGGCATTTCCTTGGTCAAGACCCTATCCCACCTTGAAAAGATCCTCATGTCCATCTTCCTCATGTGGTTGATTTTTAATCCTGCAGCTTGACTCATTACTTCTGGTATACTACCAGCCAAGTAAAGACTTAGTATCCTACCCAAATTGGGTTTCTTCAGGCTCTCCTTAATCTTCTCAAACACAACTCCAGACCAATCAGTGTTTAGTTGGAAGATTAACCTTGTCATAAGACTGAACATATATGTTAAAATCCTGTTATGTCCTCCAGACTTGCACAGGATCACTTTCCCAACTATTTCAGATAGAAATTTCTCTTGGCTGTTCATTCCTTTCCTATTGAATACTGATCCAATTTTCAACTTGGAATCCAGTCCACACCATGTTAAAGCTTCTCTGGTCTTGGAAGCAGAAACTTCATCTTCTTCCTTAGTCCTTGGTAGGTTTAGTACCTTTCTCAAACTCTTAGATGAGACCTTCACCTTTTCTCCATGAACCCTTGACTTTATCTTAAGTCCAGATTCGTCTAGGGTTGCTCCATTCATGAATTCCAGAACTTCTTTCTTCCATATCTTGGTCAGCTGTGAAACAAGAAAATCTAACCCATAGTTTGCAACTAGGGTTACCATATCCTTGATCTCTGGTTCTGCGTCATCAAACGAATGCCGCACCAGTTCATATCCTTCATTTACGTTCTCCTTGAGCTTTGGCGCCATTAGGGTTTGAAGAATTTGAATTGAGAGAAGAGAGGTGTCGACACACAAGTTTGGTCTCGAAACTTTGGTGAGCGTGTCGACAAACAATGGCGAAATCCTATTTATACCTTTCTAGAGTTGAAGATGAAAGGGCGCCTCAACAAACTCAAATTGTATCGACACTGTTGATAAGTGTCGACACAGACTTATAATGTCTCGACACCTATGTGTCGACACAAGTTTAGTTAACAGAATATATGTGTCGACACTTGTTTATGTGTCGACACTGCTTAGCTCGACACTTAGTCGAAATTTTACTTCACTAATTCTGAGTAAAGCCTAAGTGTCGACACCACCTTGGATGTGTCGACACCTACTTATCATGTGTCGACACTAATTCTCTGAAGTGTCGACACCAACTTCCTAGATGTGTCGACACCTTTTCTCTGAAATGTCGACACCAATTCTCTGTCTCGACACAGACAACTCTGTGTGTCGACACTATTTTACTTAGCCATTTCTATAAACTTATTCTAAGTTTATCATACCTAATTCAATTTTAAACCTATTGAATTTGGTTTCTTCTAAAGGCTTAGTATACATGTCAGCTAGTTGATTATCTGTATTAACATACTCCAGTGAAATATCTTCTTTTTCTACATGTTCCCTTAGAAAATGATATTTTATTTCAATGTGTTTAGTTCTACTATGGGAAACAGGATTGTTTGCAATAGATATAACACTAGTAGAATCACAAAACAGTGGTGTTCTACTTACTTGAACACCATAGTCTTCTAGCTGATGTTGTATCCATAGAAGTTGAGCACAGCAACTTCCTGCAGCCACATACTCTGATTCTGCAGTGGAGATAGCCACACTTGTTTGCTTTTTGCTACTTCATGAAATCAGTCTTCCACCTAGGAATTGACAAGTACCAGTTGTACTCTTCCTATCTTCTTTGCAGCCTGCAAAATCTGCATCTGAATAACCTGTCAGTTCAAAGTCTCCATTCCTAGGGTACCAAAGGCCTAGATAAGGTGTGCCCTTTAGATATCTCAGTATCCTTTTGACTACTGTCAAATGAGACTCTTTTGGGCATGCTTGGTACCTAGTACAGACACATGTAGCATACATGATATCTGGTCTACTTGCAGTCAAATAGAGTAGGGAGCCAACTATCCCTCTATACAAAGTCTCATCTACAAGTTTCCCTGTATCATCTTTGCTTAGAGACATACTTGACCCCATAGGAGTCTTCATGGTACTGGATGAATCCATACCATACTTCCTTATCAGTTCTAGGGTGAACTTAGACTGGCATATGGATAAACCATTCTCAGTCTATCTAACTTGGAGACCCAAGAATAACTTAAGTTCCCCCATACTGCTCATCTCAAATTGTCCTTGCATTAGTTTTGCAAACTTTTTGCAAAGACAACTTTCAGTAGACCCAAATATGATGTCATCTACATATATTTGGACTAGTATTATCTTTTCTCTGGATTCCCTAAGGAATAGAGTCTTGTCTATTTTCTCCCTTGTGAATTTATTCTCAATGAGGAAACTAGACAGGGTTTCATACCAAGCCCTAGGGGCTTGTTTTAACCCATACAAAGCCTTCCTAAGTCTATAGACATAATTAGGTTGAGTTGAATCAACAAAACCTGATGGTTGTCCCACATAAACCTCTTCCTTCAGATTACCATTCAGAAAGGCTGACTTAACATCCATTTGGTATACTTTAAATCCTTGATAGGTTGCATAGGCCAGGAACATCCTTATGGCTTCCAGTCTGGCTACTGGAGCAAAGGTTTGATCAAAGTCAATACCTTCTTCCTGCATATATCCCTTAGCAACCAGTCTTGCTTTGTTCTTGATAATTACTCCATGTTCATCCATCTTGTACCTAAAGATCCACTTGGTCCCAATTATATTATGGTCTTTTGGTTTAGGAACAAGCTCCCAGACTTTGCATCTCTTGAACTGATTCAGCTCTTCTTGCATTGCCTCAATCCAATAAGGGTCTAGGATGGCTTCTTCAAACTTCTTTGGCTCTACTTGGGATAAAAAACTGGAGTAGAGTGTTGCACTCAGATTTCTGCTCCTTGTTTGTACCCCTTATCTTATATCACCAATGATTTGATATGCTGGATGATCTCTTAGATGTCTATTAGCTGGTGGCAGCCTGGCTTCAGGTTGAACTCCTTCAGCTTCTTCAACTTGCTACACTCCATGATCTTCTTCTACATCAGGTGCATGTAGTACTCCCCCTGGACAACAACCACTATCTTCTACTTGCTGTCTTGCAGTAGGTCCTTATTCTATAGTGAGCTTGTCCATCTTCTCAGTCATATCTGTAGAGCTGCAAATACAACTAGACAACTCATTGTTAATAAGTCTAGCTTCATCAAATACTACATGTACTGATTCCTCTACAACTTCAGTACTCAAGTTGTAGACCATGTAAGCCTTACTATTGTTGTTGTACCCAACAAAGATCCCCTCTTGGGATTTGGCAGCAAACTTAGTCAAGTAAGACTTTCCATTGTTAAGTATATATCATTTACAACCAAAGATCCTGAAATAGGATAGGTTTGGTTTTTTGCCTTTCATAATCTCATAGGGGGTCTTATTGTGGCTTTTAGTAATGGTAGCCCTATTAATTACATGGCATGCAGTATTAACTACCTCAGCCCAGAAATATTCTGGTAGAGATGTGTCACTTAATAGGGTTCTACCAGCCTCAATCAAGGTTCTATTTTTCCTCTCAGCAATGTCATTTTACTGAGGTGTTCTTTGTGAAGAAAATTCCTGAAATATCTCAATATCTTCACATAGTTTTGCCATACTATCAGACTGAAATTCAGTACCATGGTCACTTCTTATTTTGACCATTGTACTGTCTAACTCATTCTGAATTTGTTTGACAAAGCTATAGAAGATACTAGGTGTTTCAGATTGCTGTCTAAGGAAGAACACCCAAGAAAACCTTGAGTAGTCATCTACAACCACAAATGTGTATACCTTCCTACCTAGGCTGTGAACTGGCATAGGACCAAAGAGATCCATGTGCAAGAGGTATAAACACCTCACAGCATCTTTGTTTTCAATTCTATTAAAGGTGGATCTAGTCTGCTTGCCCTTTTGACAAGCTGAGCATATTCCATCTTTAATACACTTAACTTGAGGACCATTCCTCACTAACTCTTTTCTAAAGAGTTGGCCAATTGTCTTGTAGTTGAGATGGGCTAGCCTCTTGTGCCATTTGACATAATGAGAGACTTTCTCATCAGCTACAAGACACACTGGAGAACCATTGGTCTCACACATAATGTCTGGGCAATAGACATTTCTCTTTCTATATCCTGTCAAAATGATCTCTTGATCAGTTGACTTCCTGATATGACAACCATCTTTGACAAATGAGATGTCATATCCTAAATCACTCAATTGACTTATACTAATAAGGTTATGTTTCAAACCTTTAACATAAGCCACTTGAGTAATTGTTATATGGGTGCTAGAAATGTTACCAAAACCCTTGATGATTCCTTTTTCAGAACCACCAAAGGTGACTTTAGGACCATCCTTGATTAGTGTGAAGTCCTTTAGCAATCCCCTAGTTCCAGTCATGTGCCTGGAACATCCACTCTCCAAGTACCATATTGGGGCATGGCCACTTGGACTCACCTGCAAAACAGATTAGTTGACCTTAGAACCCAAAGAATTCTTGGGTCCTTGGTGCTGGTTAGTTTGCCTCTTAACAAAGCTACCTGTAGATCTTCCAACAGGCAGTTTGCTACTCAACTTGGCATTAGAATTATGCCAACAGTCTATGACAAAGTGGCCTACCTTGCCCCAGCACCAGCACTCAAATCTATTGTACCTTTGCTTAGGTACATCCCTAGCTGATTTATCTACAGCTGGCTTGTTGAGAGCTGGGGCTTTGCCCTTAGACTTGGACTTTACAGTCCTAGCAGGGTTAGTAAACCCCAATCCAGTTTTACCCTTGTGAACTCCTCTTCCTCTTCTTCAGGTATAAACTCATCAAGGCCTTTGTCCTTCTTCAAAGGTAGAACAGACTCTTTCCTTTTCTTAGGTTTAGAAAACCTTGCGGAAGTGATTTTATTTAAGAAAACGTATTTATTTATTTATTTTGGATATATGTCTCTCTCCTTCTGAAGATTGTTCTCGGGTCCGGTTCTAATCTCCAGATTTCTGATTTGATCATTCTTAAATGTTATAGCTCCTAAATTTCTAATTAATTGCTCATCTAAATAACAGTTATGTTCTTCAGTCTGGCTATTTCAGTTGGCGCGCCTCCTTTAACTTTTGATCAATCGGCTTATCAAAATCAGTTGCAGCCTTTTAATTAATTAGAAAAATTAGACTTTGAGACTTGCAATCTCCTTAGCCTCACTCTTTGCAGTAAATGAAAGCAAGGATTTGCTTTTCTTAAATGCTTGCAACAGAACTCAAATGAGTAGGAGAAAATATTCATCAATCAATTGCAACGCACGATGAATATAAACACACACCCCAGGAAAATAAAACACACTCACACACACGACAGATTCAGCCATTTAATCCACGGAAATAAATGGCATAAAAAAATCAAAGAAAACTTGATGAAAACAACTGATGTAACTGAATCGAAAATAAAAATTAAACGGGAAGAACAAATAAAAATAGCACGAAAAATAGAAATTGAACGGTAGAAATTAAAAAGAAAGAAAAAATAAAAAACAAAAGTTTTAAATGAAAATCAAAGTGCACGAAAAATTGACTATATAATACCTAACCCCGTACTA
This sequence comes from Platanthera guangdongensis, assembly GCA_039583875.1. NCBI lineage: Eukaryota > Viridiplantae > Streptophyta > Magnoliopsida > Asparagales > Orchidaceae > Platanthera > Platanthera guangdongensis. The sequence continues at coordinate 53,233,212 of CM077163.1, forward strand.
GGTCTAAAAGAACGAAAAAGTTTTAGAAATAAAAAGCTGCTCGTTTTTAGGATCTATAGGAATGAATTGAAACTATAAAAACCTAAGTTAACCAAAACAATAAAAATTTAAAAACAAGTCACCTTCTGTTGCAAAGGGAAGGCATTAATCCATCCAAAGCCATATTAAGAGAAGTAACACATTTTTTGTAAAAACACTACAAAGGAACGAAAACAAAAATAAGGAGAGGGGGAGAAAATATCTCCTCTTGCTCGGCAGCACAACCCATATGCCCAAAAGGGGAACAGGAATCAAAGGAGAGTTCATTATCACGCCCTGGATGAACTCCTCTTCCTCTTCTTCAGCATACAGGGGGCGTCATATGGGCGCGGTGCGCCAAAAAGTCGCCGCGCGGGCTTCAGCTGGAAAGGTCACGCCCCAGGTCACGGGCTGACTCTGGGCTCAGGCGGGTGTCGTTTCTGAAAATGTGAGTTGAGACGGGCTTGGGTCACGCCCCGTGTCGGGTGACGGGCGTGTCACGGGCGTGTCTGACAGGCCTTTGTCCTCACGGGCGTCTTGACACGGGCAAGGCTTTGCAAAATTTTGCTGACCGGGAATTTGACGCATCCTCACGGGCGTGACCAACTCACGGGCGTGCATGTCAATTTTGGCTTGAATTAAACAAAGAGTTTTTTTCTTATCATTAGACAAAAATAAATGAAAACAACTAAATTTTCCAAAAATAGGTATATTTTTCTCAAGGACAGTCAGCAATAACATGTCCTTGTCTGTTACAGCAATAGCAAACAATTTTTGATAAAGTTGCTTTGCTTGACTTGGTTCTTTCTCCTGTCTTTCTTTGATGACTTCTTGTTCTGATAATAGTCATCTTTTCCCTGTGAAGTGGATGGCTTTGACCTCCACTGTTTCTTCTTTAGAAACTTCTGAAAGTGTCTTGTGAATGCTGCAAAGTCCTCATCACTCTCACTGCTTTCAGACTTTCTGCTTTCTGAATCATCTGACTCAGTCTCAGCCACTTTTGGAGGTGGAGATGGAGACTTACTTCTGTATTTTCTGGTGGCTTCTGTCTTGAATGCCACTGTTCTTTCTTTATTCTCAATTCTGGTAGTCTTCTGCTCTTCTTTCCTCACCATCAACTGCATTTCATAGGATAGCAGTTTTCCAAACAAAGTTGGAGGAGGAATATCTGCTAACTTGGCCATTTCCCTAATGGCACAGATCTTGGTGTCCCAATCCTTTGTTAGGGACCTCAAGAACTTATCATTTAGCTCATAATTACTGAAATCTCTTCCATAGGACATTAGCTCATTTACTATCCTATAGAATTTCTTATAGCATTCTGTTATACTATCAGTCCTGCCTTGCCTGAAACTTTCATATTCCTAGTTTAACAAAGACTTTCTGTCCTGTCTCACTTCTTCAAAACCCTCCATATACACTATCAAGGTATCCCACATCTCCTTAGATGTCTTACAGTGTATCAAGTTCTGAAAGGTAGCATCATCTATGATACTCACAATGATATTCTGAGCCCTCTTGTCCATTGTGGCTAGAATTATCTCATCTTTTGTCATTTCAGAGAAGTCCTTAGGTGTTCTCTATTTGCATCCAGGACTGAAACCTTCATAGGCACATATGACCCTTCTTTAACTGTGATATAAATTCTAGGGTCTGAGGCTTCCATAAATAGTCTCACCCTTCCTTTCCAGATGCCAAAAATCTCTTTTCTGCAAATGGGCAACTTCATGGATCCAAGTTCCTTATGATTCTCTATTGAACCCATGTTTCTTGATTTTCTTGATTCTGCACTTTACTTATACTGAATCTGCCAACAGGATCTACTCAGACAGTTAATTCCTTTTTGAGTAACCTCGCTTTGATACCACTTGAAAGAAATTGTACCTAATCACCTAGGGGGGGGGTGAATAGGTGACTAAATCTTTTTAAACTTTTTAGGCAGATTACAGATTATATCACAGAGTTATAATTACTTCTTCACAGAAATCAATCAGCAATCACAGAATCAAACATACACACAGTGAACACATAGATTTATAGTGGTTCCCCAAGGTTTGGGTACATCCACTTTCCCCCTTTGCCTTTCTAGTAGTGTACTAGATTCGGCCAAACTCCTCCACTATCTCAGATCCTCAGATCTTACACTCAGAACCCCAAATGGTTCCTACAGCTCAGGCCCAAGGCCCTACAACTCAGTCTTCACCAAATACCTACACTCAGCCACAAAGCCTACACTCAGCCACAAGGCCTACACTCAGCCACAAGGCCTACACTCAGCCACAACAGGCCTACACTCAGAGATATGGATCTCCTACACTCAGGCACATAGGACCTACCACTCAGCCTTTATAATTGCAGGCTTACAACTCAGATCCCTAAGGATCCTACAAGAAAATAAGAATACAAAGTATATACCTACAACTCAAAAAATGAGAGATGAGTTGACAGTTTCTTGATGAGTTCTTGGAAGAACTCTGCTGAGATCAATCTCACTTGGCATTCTTCAAAGCATCTTAAATGTAGAACACAATAGGATTGATTCTCTGCAGCTGATCTTCAATCACTGCAACTTAAGATTCAGAACTATGTCTGAACCCTTCTTCACATCCTGGTTCCAACGGCTGTCTTCTTGGAAGGAGCTCTCTCTCTCCAACTTCTTAGATCTTCACTTGATTCTTCAATGAATAGCTAGATCTTCTTCTTTGATTGTTGATCTCTTGTTGTTAATCTCTTGGACAATCTCTTTCTGTTGACAGAATAAGCCTTTATATAGGACTTCTTCATGGTGACCGGCTGATCCAGTTTATAACGGCTTTTCTGACATCTCTAACAGTTGCAGTAGACCAGCTGGAATGACAGCTGTCATGTCATCCAGTCACTTCTTGAAATATCTGTAACTGTCTGAAAGTGTCGAGACAGTCTGTCTTTAAGTGTCGACACTTATAGACTAAGTGTCGACACAAGTAGACTAAGTGTCGACACTAGCCTTCAAGGTGTCGACACAACTCCTTATGTTGTAGAATTTACTTCTCGACACAGCTTCTTCATCATGTGTCGACACTGATATTGTGTGTCGACACTGATATTGTGTTTCGACACAACTTCTTGTTCTTCAGTACTTAGTTGAATTCTTGTGTCGACACAACTCCTTTGTGTCGACACATCTTAATGTGTTGAACTTGTTCAGTGTCGACACATCTTCTTGGTGTCGACACATGCCTTCTGTGTTGATACTTGCTGGGTGTCGACACTGCTCCTTGTGTCGACACATTCTTCTTTTGTTGATACTTTTGCTGAGTGTCGACACATCTCCTTTGTGTCGACACTTGTATTTTGTTGAACTTTGCTGAGTGTCGACACAGCATCCTAGTGTCGACACTTTCTTCATGTGTTGAGTCTTCTGTTGTGTGTCGACACATTCTTCATTATGTCGACACTTTCTTCATGTGTTGAGTCTTCTGCTGTGTGTCGACACATTCTTCATTATGTCGACACTTATACTTAGACTCTGTAGGAATTTGCTGAGTGTTGGCACAGCCTCCAAGTGTCGACACTTTCTGATGTAGACACAGTTCCTTTGGGTGTCGACACTGCTTCTAAGTGTCAACACTGCTTCTCTGGACTTCTCTTCATTGAGTGTCGACACAACCTGTATGTGTCGACACTTTCTGTCTAGTGTCGACTCTGCATCACCTGTGTAGACACAATAACTCCAAGTGTCGACACTGCTTCTCTGGCTGTCGACACAAGTCTTCTTAAGTGTCGACACTTTCCTTCTGGGTGTCGACACATGGAATTAGAAACTTATCAGCTTTCCCTGCAAATACTTGACCTGCACAAGGTAACTCAAAATACATCAAATACATTTTGATGTATATCATTGAGTAGGGTGAGGCTTATTCAAATCAGGTACATTTAAATCAATGTACCCAACATACGTGATTCTGCCAACATGGTGGCTTGGGAGCCAACTTGAACATAACCGAGTTATGTGAAGTGTGTGACGGAAATGGGACTCGGAGAAGTTTGACCCGCGTATATGGCTTAAATTGTCATTGCGATGTGAGCACGGGTTAGGCGGAACCGTACCCGTTCTATGTCGTTCGGTGTGAGTCGTTGGCACAGATGAGAGTCTTCGGTGGTCTATGGCTTAAATTGATGTGACCCATGCCGGGAAGACAAAATGCTCATATGTTTGGCCGTCAAGGTGGCGGTGGTGAGACCGGGGTGTCTATGGCTTAAATAAACGTGACATTGACAGGTTCACCAAAAATGTGCCCTGAGTGCACAGGGCATGTGGCCGTGCGTGCCAATGCCTGTGATGCAGTGTATATATATACTGCTTGGTTATGCTAATAAATTGTAGGGAAGGAGCATCGCCGCCCCGAATTGGGGGCGGGTTCGTTATAATTTGGTCAGCATTGCTGACCGTTGCTTTGATTTGCCACCGTTGTGGTGGATTGTGCTTGTAGGTGCTGCAGAGTCGAGCGGTAAATAGCGGGCTAAAGCCCAAGTTGCTAAGTCGGCCCTCAAAAGCCTAATTTTGAGTGTTTTCTTTTATTCATGTATGGCTGGCCTGCGTGCTGAGGTTTGAAAGACATGTAATTTGGGGAAAACAATTGTAAGGCCATAAGGCTAGTGCTTGTGTATTTGTACTTCATTCCTTTTGGCGTATTAGTGGACATTCATGCTAGTGTTGGGTTCTTTATTAATGCAACAAGTTTAATTGCTTCCGCTAGAATGCTCTGTGTAGGATGTTGGATTGGTTGGATGGTTTCCATTGAGTAACCACCCGGTCTGTCTGTGGTATATGGCGTCGGGCCCCGGCCGAACTTACTGCTATATGTTATGCGACGGATAGGGGGTGTTACAATTTGGTATCAAACTACTGGTTTCGGTCAGGCTTAACCTGAATTCGTGGAAGAATTCTTTTTAAGGGGTGGTGAGCACATATATGTGCGTCATCGTTATAACATCAAAAGAACCCATGAATGTCCACTTAGGAATGAAAACACACGTGTTTGAGAAACCTGCGTGTTCCTATAATTGCTTTTTGTAATTTTGTATGGTATCTTAATGGTGTTTTGTACGACTATAAGTGACCAGAAGCGGTGCTGGGCCGTAAGAACATCCAGTTTCTGAGGATTATAGTGCACCTGGTGACGTGCCTGCAACCCTTCCCTCCGCTGAAACCATAAGAATGGTGGTGGAAGCAGTGTTCGCTGCGATTGGTGCACAAAATGAATGACGTTTGCAATCCCCTATTTTTGAGGTAATTCCAACGTCGGGTGGTGTGATGGAGCAAACAACATTTATAGGACCGTTGGGTCAGCAGTTGAACATGCTTTTAGTGCAGGGCACACACTCAGTTGAGGAATATTTGCAAGCATTTCTGATGATAAGACGCTGCCTGGGCTCTGAAGTGGAGAGAGAGCAGTCGATGGTCTATAGGTTTTATAATGGCCTGCGCGGCGAATTGCGAGTTCTGCTGCTAGGACCAAAATTATTGGGATTCCGAGCCTTGGTGGAATCGGCTAGATCTTTGGAAGTAGATTTGGCAAAAGTCAATCAGATGTCAGAGTTCAGTGTACTAGACTCTCCAGATTCTGCAAAGTCTGCATACCGAAGGAGGAGGAACAAGAAGTCTAAAATGTCTACTGGTCAAGCTCCATATGGTTGTTTTAAGTGTGGCAAGGAAGGGCACTTTGCCCGAGACTGTCGGAATGGTGCTCAGAAGTTAAAGAAAGCTATGTCAGGAGCCGGTATAGGACAAAGTTCCAGAGATCTGAATCGAATCCAAGGAAGCAAAGACTTGGATATGCAGAAGACGGAGTCCAAAATGCCGAACTCCTCAAAGTCTGCGTACCGTAGGTGGTATAAGAAGGCTAGGACTTCGGGTCCAGCTCCTTCTTCTAGTGCTTTTGGGACGACTATGGGTCGAACCCCGGACGCATGCTTTAATTGTGGAAAGTCGGGATACTTTGCCCGAGACTACTAGAACGGACATCCCAAGTCCGAGAAGAAGCACGCTGTCGTGATGACAGGTACGACTTAAAGTTATAGTAGTTTAACTTTAAATACTTGTTAGCTTAGAACTGTTTGTGCAAAGCTTTGTTCTGATTTTCGATTAATTCGGCGAGAGCACCGTTCTCTTAGGGAGCTTCACATTCCCATTTGACCAAAGGACTTGTATTGCACGTCGGAGTACCTCCTTCGATGGCAAAAGACAAATTGGATGCGTTATTGTCTAATAATACTCATTGCACGCGAGTAGAATCTGCTGTGTTTAGGTGCGGATAGAGAGTCAAGATTTTGACTTATAAGCATCATTACTACCATTAGTGGAGCTCGACGTAATCTTTGGTATGGACTGGCTCTCGGAGCAGCAAGCATACATTGATTGAAATCGCAAAAAAGTCAAGTTGGGAATTGGTCGTGAGATGACATTTGTGGGCTTGAAAGGGGTCAAGCATGACATTGGTGTCTGCTCTTTAGTTGGTTAAGGTGGTTTGGTGTGATGCCAAACCGGTCATACGCTCTTCGTATCGGTTAGCGCCTAAGGAGATGGAGGAGCTCAAGGTGCAACTTCAAGAGTTGCTGGAGCAAAGTTATGTGCGTCCAAGTTCGTCGCCTTGGAGCGCACCGGTCCTTTTGTGAAGAGGAAGGACGGAAGCTTAAGACTTTATATTGATTATCGAGAGCTGGACAGGCCTTCGAAGAAGAACAAGTACCCGATCCCGAGGATTGATGAACTTGTTGATCAGTGGTCGGGTCGACGGTGTACTCAAAGTTGGATCTCAAGTCTAGATATTATCAGCTGAGGGTAAGGGAGAGTGATATCCCCAAAACAGCTTTTAGTATGGGATACAAGCATTACGAGTTTACGGTCATGCTATTTGGGCTGAGAAATGCGCCGTCAGTGCTCATGGATTTGATGAACAGGACCTTCAGGGAGTACTTGGACCATTTTGTGATCGTCTTCATCGACGATATTTTGGTGTACTCGCAGAGTGAGGAAGATCACTTCAGGCATCTTCATTTGGTTTTGGAGACGCTAAGGAGGAATCAATTGTACGCCAAGTTCTCGAAGTGTGAGTTTTGGTTGTCCTCAGTGGCATTCCTCGGTCATATAGTGAGTGGGGAAGGTATTGCAGTGGATCCGGCGAAGATTGTTACTATACGAGAGTGGCCTGAGCTTTCTACGGTAGCGGAAGTCCGGAGCTTTTTGGGGCTTGCCGGCTATTATAGGCGCTTCATAGAGAACTTCTCGCGGATAGCGTTACCTCTCACTACTTTGACGAGGAAGGAGCAGAAGTTCATTAGGACGTCGGAGTGCGTGCGAGCTTTTGAGGAGTTGAAATGTCGGTTGACCACGACGCGTGTGTTGAGTTCGCCAAGTGGGACCGAAGGTTATGAGATTTATAGCGATGCTTCGGGCAGTGGTTTGGGTTGTGTGCTGTTACAGCATGGAAGCGTTATAGCATATGGCTCGAGACAGCTGAAGGTGCACGAGAGGAACTATCTGGTCCATGACTTGGAGTTAGCGGCTGTGATTTTTGCCTTGAAGCTGTGGAGACATTATTTGTACGGTGTGAAGATTGATATCTACACCGATCACAAGAGCCTGAAGTATTTGATTGATCAGAAAGATCTGATCATGTGGCAGCGTAGATGGATGGAGTTCCTTGGGGACTATACATTCAAGATCCATTAAGTGCCTGGTAAGGGTAATGCGGTGGCGGACGCGTTGAGTCGTCGGGCCCCAGCTCAAGCCAATTGGCTGTCGGTCCATGACGAGCGGTTGGTTCGGGAGTTGGAGGCGTTGGAGATCTTTTGTGTCGATAAGCAATCAAGTGCTGAAGCAGTATTGAATTGGACTGAAGTCCAATATGACCTGGCTGATCGGATTCGGCAAGCGTTGGATATGGATGTCCACATGAAGCAACTCATGATAGAGGCTCTGGATGGGTCAAATTCCCAATTCGTTGTGGAGGACGGATTACTTTGGAAAGACGGTCGTCTGTGCGTCCCAAGCGTGGGCAATTTGCGGGTGGAATTGTTTTACGAGGCACATCATACCAAGTACTCAATTCACCCGGGGAGCACGAAGATGTACCGCGATGTTAAGAAATTGTTCTGGTGGCCAGGACTGAAAAAGGATGTGGCGCTCTACGTGACGAAGTGTCAAACTTGCGTCTTGGTGAAGGCGGAATGCCAAAAGCCGGGAGGATTCTTGAAATCCTTGCCTATTCCAGAGTGGAAGTTCGACGACATTACTATGGACTTTGTGCACGGGTTGACAAGGTCACAAAAGGGGAACGACGTCATTTGGGTGGTCGTAGATCGTCTAACGAAGGTGTCGCATTTCATTCTGCATAGGAAGGATGATCCGGTTGAGAAATTAGCAAAGCTATATGTGGGTAATATTGTACGGCTTCATGGTGTGCCCCGCAGCATCATGAGTGACCGAGATGGGCTGTTCACGTCCAATAATTGGAGGCTGGTGCAGCAGATGTTGGGAAAAGCTGAGTTTTAGCACAGCCTTTCATCCGCAAACGGATGGGCAGACCGAGAGGGTCAATAGGACAATGGAAGACATGATTCGCATGTGTGTCCTGGACTTTGGAAAGCAATGGGAAGATCACCTGTACTTGGTGGAATTCGCTTACAACAATAGCTACCAGGAGAGCATTCAAATGGCACCCTTCAAGGCCCTTTATGGTAGAAAATGTCCCATGTCGTTGTCCTAGTATGAAACGGGTGAATCAAAGTTGTATAAGAGATTAGAGGTGAAGTATGCTACTTCTTTGGTGAGAACCATTCGGGAGAGGTTGCTAATCGCTCAGGACCGCCTGACTAAGTACTATAATGTCAAGCACAGGAACGTGAAGTTCGCTGTTGGCGATTGGGTGTACTCTAAGATCAAGTCGTTCAAGGGTGTCTCGCGGGTGCGGCGCTTGAAGAAGCTAAGCCCGGGGTACCTTGGACCGTTTGAGGTTCTGGAGCGGATTGGTGAAGCAGTGTACCGGTTGAAGCTGCCTGTGGAGCTTAGTGGTCTATATGATGTATTCCATATATCGGTGCTACGGAAGGCGGTGCAAGAGCCTACGCAAGTGATCACGGTCGATCAAGTGCCGGTTGATAGTGGGTGGACGACGAAGGTCAAGCCCGTGTGTATTGAATACTCGGAAGTCAAGCGGCTACGCAATAAAGAGATCAGGATGGTCAAGGTCCGATGGGACAATTGCGGTCGAGAGGAGCTCTCTTGGGAGCGAGAGCAGACTATGCTTGAGGAGTACCCGGAGTTGTTTCACTCAGGTACCATTTAAGTTTTATGTTGCTTTCCTTTATGAAATTTTGAGGACAAAATTCTTTTAAGAGGGGGAGAATTGTAACGCCCTGAAACTCAAAAGAGCGATGGGAGGCGTTTTGGGCCAAATCTGGTATTTGGTAGGGTGCAAACGGCCTGGGACACGGGCGTGTCCCAGGGCGTGTCAGGCTCGAGTCGACAATTTGGCCACGAGGTCGATGAAATTTGGAGTCAATGATCGTCGAGCAGCGAACACGGCCTAAGACACGGGCGTGTCTCGGGGCGTGTCGAGCCCGTGTCGACGATCGGCCCGGGGAGTTGACATTTTCGCTCGACGTTGTGTCGAGACAAGGAACATGGCCTAGGACACGGGCGTGTCCAAGACCGTGTCGGGTAGTCGATGAACTTCGCTCGACGAAATGTCGAGACAGTGAACACGGCCTGGAGCCCAGGCGTGTTTGGGTTTGACACGGGCGTGTCAAATAGGACACGGGCGTGTCCAAGACCCATGTGAGTCTCGGGTTGTTTTCGGGGCTGTGTCGATGGGGGCACACGGCCAACCACACGGCCGTGTCAATTTGAACACATGCGTGTCAGGTTAAACACGGGCATGTCGGGACCCGTGTAATTTTCGTAACGCGTCGATTTTGACGGTGAATGAGGGACACGGCCCTGGATACGGGCGTGTCGCAGGCCGTGTTCGGCCCAAGTTTTACTTTTTAGCTACGAATCGTAGTCATTCGTTTCCTTATTTTGGGATCCGGCGGTTGGGGGTTGTTCCTACTAGGATATCCCCAGGATTGGGCCTTTGAAACCCTCATTTCTCTTGAGTGGTTCTCTTTCTAAGTCTAGATAGAGGGGAGAGCAAAGGAAGAAGAAGAAGTGTTGGGTACATTGGTTCTAATGTACCTGATTTGAAGAAGCCTCACCCTACTCAATGATATACATCAAAATGTATTTGATGTATGTTGAGTTTACTTGTGCAGGTTAAGTATTTGCAGGAAAAGATGAAAACGTTTCTAAGTCCATGTGTCGACACCCAGAGGGAAAGTGTCGACACTTAAGAAGACTTGTGTCGACACCCAGTCAAACAGTGTCAACACTTGGAGTACTTTTGTCGACACCAGAGATGCAGAGTCGACACCAGACAGAAAGTGTCAACACAAGGAGCTGTGTCGACACTCAATGAAGAGAAGTCCAGTGAAGCAGTGTCGACACTTAGCAGTTGTGTCGACACCCAGAGAAACTGTGTCTACATCAGAAAGTGTCGACACTTGGAGGCTGTGTCGACACTCAGCAAAAGTCAGCAGAGTCTAAGTACAAGTGTCGACACAAGAAAGAATGTGTCGACACTCAGCAGAAGACTCAACACTTGAAGAAAGTGTCGACACAAGAAAGAATGTGTCGACACTCAAAAGAAGACTCAACACTTGAAGAAAGTGTCGACACAAGGAGCTGTGTCGACACTTAGCAAAGATCAGCAAAATTCTAAGTACAAGTGTCGACACTAAGGAGATGTGTCGACACTCAGCCAGAGTCTCAACAGAAGAAGAATGTGTCGACACAAGGAGCTGTGTCGACACTCAGCAAGTATCAACACAGAAGACAAGTGTCGACACCAAGAAGAAATGTCGACACTGAACAAGTTCAACACATGAAGATGTGTCGACACAAAGGAGTTGTGTCGACACTTACAAGAATTCAACAAAGTGCTGAAGAACAAAGTGTTGTGTCGACACTCAATATCAGTGTCGACACATGAAGAAGAAGCTGTGTCGAGAAGTGAATTCTACAACACAAGGACTTGTGTCGACACCTTGAAGGCTAGTTTCGACACTTTGTCAACTTGTGTCGACACTTAGTCTATAAATGTCGACACTTAAAGACAAACAGTCTCGACACTTTCAGACAGTTACAGATTTTTCAAGAACTGACTGGATGACTTGACAGCTGCCATTCCAGCCGGTCTACTGCACCTGTCAGAGTTGTCAGAAATCAGTTATGAACCGGACCAGCCGGTTACCATGAAGAAGGCCTATAAATAGGCTTATACTGTCTACAGAAATAGAGGACTAATTATTGTTCAAGTGTTCATTAACAAGAAGAAGATCTAGCTATTCATTGAAGAATCAAGTGAAGATCTAAGTAGTTGGAGAGAGAGAGCTCCATCCAAGAAGTCAGCCATTGGAACCAGGCTGAGAAGAAGGGTTCAGATTTTGTTCTGAATCTTAAGTAGCAGAGATCAAGGATCAACTGCAGAGGAGATCAATCTTATTATGTTCTACATTCAAGAAGCTTTGAAGAAAGCCAAGTCAGTTTGATCTCAGCTGAGTTCTTCCAAGAACTCATCAAGAAACGCACAACTCTTCTCTCTTTTCTCTGAGTTGTAGGGTTCACATTTTGTGTTCATATTATCTTGTAGGATCCTTAGGGATCTGAGTTTTGTAAGCCTGTAATTATAAAGGCTGAGTGTAGGGCATGTGTGCCTGAGTGTAGGAGATTTGTATCTCTGAGTGTAGGCCTTGGTGGCTGAGTGTAGGCTTTGTGAAAAAGCTGAGTGTAGGTCTTTGGAGAAGACTGAGTTGTAGGGCCTTGGGCCTGAGCTGTAGGAACCTGTTTTGGGGTTTTGAGTGTAAGATCTGAGGATCTGAGATAGTGGAGAAGTTTGGCCGAATCTAGTACACTGCTAGATAGGCGAAGGGGGAAAGTGGATGTACCCAAATCTTGGGGAACCACTATAAATTTGTGTGTTCTCTGTGTGCTGGATTGATTGCTGTGATTGTTGGTTAATGGTTGTGTTAAAGTAATTATAATGCTGTGATAAACTCTGAATTATGCCTAAAAAAGTTAAAAAGATTTAAGTCACCTATTCACCCCCCCCCCTCTAGGTGATTAGGTACAATATCTTTCAAGTGGTATCAAAGCGAGGTTACTCAAAAAGGGACATAACTGTCTGAGTAGATCATGTTGGCAGATTCAGTCTAAGTACATTACAGAATCAAGAAAATCAAGAACCATGGGTTCCACTGAGAATCATAAGGAATTGGGATCCATGAAGCTACCCATTTGCAGAAAAGAAATATTTGGCATCTGGAAGGAAAGAGTGAGACTGTTTATGGTGGCCTTAGACCCTAGAATATACATCACAGTTAAAGAAGGGTCATATGTGCCCATGAAGGTTTCAGTTCTGGATGCAAATCAGAGGACACCTAAAGATTTCTCTGAAATGACAAAGGATGAAATAGTTCTAGCCACAATGGACAAGAGGGCTCAGAATATCATTGTGAGTGCTATAGATGATGCTACTTTTCAGAATTTGATACACTATAAGACATCTAAGGAGATGTGGGATACTCTTATTGTGTATATGGAGGGTTCTGAAGAAGTGAGGCAAGACAGAAAGTCCTTGCTAAACCAAGAATATGAAAGTTTTAGGCAAGGTAGGGCTGATAGCATAACTGAATGCTATAAGAAGTTCTATAGGATTGTGAATGAGCTAATGTCCTATGGCAGAGAGTTCAGTAATTATGAACTTAATGATAAGTTCTTAAGGTCCCTTATAAAAGATTGGGACACCAAGATCTGTGCCATAAGGGAAATGACAAAGTTAGCAGAAATTCCTCCTCCAACTTTGTTTGGAAATTGTTATCCTATGAAATGCAATTGATGGTGAGGAAAGAAGAGGAGAAGACTACAAGAAGTGAACATAAGGAAAGGACAGTGGCATTCAAAACAGAAGTCACCAGAAAATACAGAAGTAAGTCACCAACTCCACCTCCTAAAGTAGCTGAGACTGAGTCAGAAGATTCAGAAAGCAGAAAGTCTGAAACTAGTGAAAGTGATGAGGACTTTGCTGCCTTCACAAGACACTTTCAGAAGTTCTTAAAAAAGAAACAGTGTAGGACAAAGACATCTACTTCACAGGGTAAAGAAGACAATTATCAGAATAAAAAGTCATCAAAGAAAGACAGGAAAAAGTCCAAGTCTAGCAAAGCAACTCTTTCAAAAATTGTTTGCTATTGCTGTAATAGACAAGGACATGTTATTGCAGACTGTCCAGAGAAAAGAAAGGAGTCTAATGATAAGAAAAAGACTCAATTCAAGGGCAAGAAGGAAAGATCTTTTGTTGCCAAAAAGGATAAGAGCCTGTCAGACATATCTTCATCAGAAACTGAGTCAGATGCTGAAGCATATATAGGACTGTTTGCTGAGGAAGAAGAAGAAGAGTTCATCCAGATCATGAACTCTATATATGAACAAGAGGGCAGTCAGTGCCAAGGACTGATGGCATTGACAGAAAGTGACAAAATCCAGGAGCAGCCTGGACCTAGTAAGGTACAAAATTGTTCTTTCAGTTCAATTTCTTGTGCTAGTTCAGAATCAGATTCATCATCATCAAGTGATGAGAGTGCATCTGAGTCTGAAGAGGATATTCATCAATTGATAGATGAATATAAAGTTCTGTTGCAAGCATTTAAGAGATGCAAATCCTTGGCCAAGAGTCAAGCTAAGGAGATTGCAAGTCTCAAAGTGGCTGCAACTGATTATGAGAAGTTGTTTGATCAAAAACTTATTGAGATAGCCAGACTGAAGCACATAACTGTGATTCAGATGGGGACTATATCATTTAAGAATGATCAAATCAAAAGTCTGGAGATTAGTCTTCAGAAGGAGAAAGATTTGGTTGCTAGGTTTTCTAAACCAAAGTCAGTTCTACCCTTAATTGATGAATTTGTTCATCAAAAAGGTAAAGCTGGACTGGGGTTTACTAAACCAGCTAGGACTGTTCAGTCCAAGTCCAAGTCCAAGGGCAAAGCCCCAGCTCTCAACAAGCCAACTGTAGATAAAACAGCTAGGAATGTACATAAGCAAAGGTACAATAGGTTTGAGTGTTGGTGCTGTGGCAAAGTAGGTCACTTTGCCATGGACTGTTGGCACAATGCAAGTGCCAAAGTGAGTAGCAAACTGCCTGTTGGAAAACCTGCAGATAGCTTTATTAGGAAGCAAACTAACCAGTACCAAGGACCCAAGAATTCTTTGGGTTCTAAGGTTCACTAATCTGTTTTGCAGGTGAGTCCAAGTGGCCATGCCCCAATATGGTACTTGGACAGTGGATGTTCCAGACATATGACTGGAACAAGGGGATTGCTAAAGGACTACACACCTATCAAGGATGGTCCAAAAGTCACCTTTGGTGGTTCTGAAAAAGGGATCATCAAGGGTTTTGGTAACATTTCTAGCTCCCATATAACTATTACTCAAGTGGCCTATGTTAAAGGTTTGAAACATAACCTTATTAGTATAAGTCAATTGAGTGATGTAGGATATGACATCTCATTTGTCAAAGATGGTTGTCATATCAGGAGGTCAAATGATCAAGAGATCATTTTGACTGGTTATAGAAAAAGGAATGTCTACTGCCTAGACATTATGGTTGAGAACAATGGTTCTCCTGTGTGTCTTGTAGCTGATGAGACAGTCTCTCATTGTGTCAAATGGCACAAGAGGCTAGCCCATCTAAATTACAAGACAATTGGCCAACTCTATAGCAAAGAGTTAGTGAGGAATGGTCCTCAAGTTAAGTGTATTAAAGATGGAATATGCTCAGCTTGTCAAAAGGGCAAGCAGACTAGATCCACCTTTAGTAGCATTGAAAACAAGGATGCTGTGAGGTGTTTATACCTCTTGCATATGGATCTCTTTGGTCCTATGACAGTTCACAGCCTAGGTAGGAAGGTCTACACCTTTGTAGTTGTAGATGACTACTCAAGGTTTTCCTGGGTGTTCTTCCTTAGACAGAAATCTGAAACACCTAGTGTCTTCTATAGCTTTGTCAAACAAATTCAGAATGAACTAGATAGTACAGTGGTCAAGATAAGAAGTGACCATGGTACTGAATTTCATTCTGATATCATGACAAAACTCTGTGAAGAATTTGTGATATTTCAAGAGTTTTCTTCACCAAGAACACCTCAGCAAAATGGCATTGCTGAGAGGAAGAATAGAACCTTGATTGAGGCTGGTAGGACCCTATTAAGTGATACATCACTACCAGAACACTTCTGGGCTGAGGCAGTGAATACTGCATGCCATGTAATTAATAGGGCTACCATTACTAAAAGCCACAACAAGACCCCCTATGAGATTGTGAAAGGCAGAAAACTAAACCTATCCTACTTCAGGATCTTTGGTTGTAAGTGCTTTATACTTAACAATGGAAAGTCTTACTTGACTAAGTTTGCTGCCAAGTTCCAAGAGGGAATTTTTGTTGGGTACAGCAACAACAGTAAGGCTTATAGAGTCTACAACTTGTCTACACAAGTTGTAGAAGAGTCTGTACATGTAGTATTTGATGAAACTAGACTTATTAACAATGAGTTGTCTAGTAGTATTTGCAGCCCCACAGGTGTGACTGAAAAGATGGACAAGCTCACTATAGAAGAAAGACCTACTGCAAGACAGCAAGTAGCAGATAGTGGCTGCTGTCCAGGGGGAGTACTACATGTACCTAATGAAGAAGAAGTCCAAGGAGTACAGCAAGATGAAGAAGTTGAAGAAGTTCAACCTGAAGCCAGGATGCCTCCAGCTAATAGGCATCTAAGAGATCATACAGCAGATCAAATCATTAGTGATCTAAGACAAGGGGTACAAACAAGGAGCAGAAATCTGAGTGCAGCAATCTACTCCAATTTTCTATCCCAAGTAGAGCCAAAGAAGTTTGAAGAAGCCATCCTAGACCCTCATTGGATTGAGGCAATGCAAGAAGAGCTGAATCAGTTCAAGAGGTGCAAAGTCTGGGAGCTTGTTCCTAAACCAAAAGACCACAACATAATTGGGACCAAGTGGATCTTTAGGAACAAGATGGATGAACATGGAGTAATCATAAAGAACAAAGCAAGATTGGTTGCTAAAGGATATAGGCAGGAAGAAGGTATTGACTTTGATCAAACCTTTGCTCCAGTAGCCAGACTGGAAGCCATAAGGATGTTCCTGGCCTATGCAACCTTTCAAGGATTTAAAGTTTACCAAATGGATGTAAAGTCAGCCTTTTTGAATGGTAATCTAAAGGAGGAAGTCTATGTGGAACAGCCATCAGGTTTTGTTGATTCAACTCAACCTAATCATGTCTATAGACTTAGGAAAGCATTATATGGGTTAAAACAAGCCCCTAGGGCTTGGTATGAAACCCTGTCTAGTTTCCTCATTGAGAATAAGTTCACAAGGGGGAAAATAGACAAGAATCTATTCCTTAGGGAATCCAGAGGCAAAGTAATACTAGTCCAAATATATGTAGATGACATCATATTTGGGTCTACTGAAAGTAGTCTTTGCAAAAAGTTTGCAAAACTAATGCAAGGACAATTTGAGATGAGTAGTATGGGGGAGCTTAAGTTCTTCTTGGGTCTCCAAGTTAGACAGACTGAGAATGGATTATCCATATGCCAGTCTAAGTTCACCCTAGAACTCATAAGGAAGTATGGTATGGATTCATCTCAGTACCATGAAGACTCCTATGGGGTCGAGTATGTCTCTTAGCAAAGATGATACAGGGAAACCTGTAGATGAGACTTTGTATAGAAGGATAGTTGGCTCCCTTCTATATTTGACTGCAAGTAGACCAGATATCATTTATGCTACATGTGTCTGTGCTAGGTATCAAGCATGCCCTAAGGAGTCTCATTTGACAGCAGTCAAAAGGATACTGAGATATCTAAAGGGCACTCCTTATCTAGGCCTTTGGTACCCTAGGAATGGGGATTTTGAACTAACAGGTTATTCAGATGCAGATTTTGCAGGATGCAAAGACGACAGAAAAAGTACAACTGGAACCTGTCAATTCCTAAGGTGGAAGACTGATTTCATGGAGTAGCAAGAAGCAAACAAGTGTGGCTATCTCCAATGCAGAGTCAGAATATGTGGCTGCAGGAAGTTGTTGTGCTCAACTTCTATGGATACAACATCAGCTTGAGGATTATGGAGTTCAAGTAAGTAGAACACCACTGTTTTGTGATTCTACTATTGCTATATCAATTGCAAATAATCCTGTTTCCCATAGTAGAACTAAACATATTGAAATAAAATACCATTTTCTTAGGGAACATGTAGAAAAGGAAGATATTTTACTGGAATATGTTAAGACAGATAATCAACTAGCTGATATGTATACTAAGCCTTTAGAAGAATCAAAGTTCAATAGGTTTAAAATTGAACTAGGTATGATAAACTTAGAATAAGTTTATAGAAATGGCTAAGTAAAATGGTGTCGACACACAGAGATATCTGTGTCGACACAGAAAAGTGGTGTCGACACTTTCAGGGAAAAGGTGTCGACACATCTAGGAAGTTGGTGTCGACACTTCAGAAAATTAGTGTCGACACATGATAAGTAGGTGTCGACACATTCAAGGTGGTGTCGACACTTAGAGATTACTCAGAATTATCTAAGTAAGGTCTCGACTAAATGTCGAGCTGAGTGGTGTCGACACATAAACAAGTGTCGACACATATAATCTGTTGACTAAACTTGTGTCGGCACATAGGTGTCGAGACATTATAAGTCAGTGTCGACACTTATCGACAGTGTCGACACAATTTAAGTTAGATAACCCTGTCCTTTCATCTTCAAACCTAGAAAGGTATAAATAGGATTTCTCCATTGTCTGTCGACACGCTCACTAAAGTTTCGAGACCAAACTAGTGTGTCGACACCTCTCTTCTCTCCATTCAAATTCTTCAAACCCTAATGGCGCCAAAGCTCGAGGAGAACGTCAATGAAGGCTATGAACTGGTGCGACAAGCATTTGACGAAGCAGCACAGGAAATCAAGGATGTAATAACCCTAGTTGCAGATTCAGGGTTAGAATTTCTTGTCTCAGAGCCAACAAAGATTTGGAAGAAGGAAGTTCTAGAGTTTCTGAATGGAGCGAAAGTAGATGAATCTGGACTCAAGATAAAGTCTAGGGTTCCTGGTGAAAATGTGAAAGTATCACCTAAAAGTTTAAGAAAGGTCCTAAATCTACCTAGGACAAAAGAAGAGGATGAAGTAACTGCTTCTAAGACCAGAGAAGCATTGACATGGTGTGGTCTGGATTCAAAGATGAAAATTGGATCTGTGTTTAATAGGAAAGGCATGAACAGCCAGGGAAAATTTCTATCAGAAATTGTTGGAAAAGTAATCTTGAGTAAGCCTGGAGGGCATGACAGGGTATCAGCCCATATGTTCAACCTTATGACAAGGATAATCTTCACAGTGAACACGGATTGGTCTGTTGTTGTCTTTGAGAAGATTAAGGGGAGTCTGAAGAAACCCAATTTGGGTTGGATAATTAGTCTGTACCTTGCTGGTAGTATACCAGAGGTCATGAGTCAAGCTTCTGGATCCAAGATCAACCATATGAGAAAGATGGACATGAGGATATTCTCTAGGTGGGACAGAGTTTTGACTAAGGAGATGCCTACTCCTGAAAAAGTAACTCCTCAAAAGAAGAAGAAGAAGACTGCCCCAGTGGCTCAGGTTTCATCTAGCAGCTTTGGTAGTGAAGAGCAAGTTGTCTTTACTCCAGAAGAGGATGTAGAAGAAAATGCTGGGAAGTCTCCAGCTCAACAAGATGCTGCAGAGAGGCAGTGGGAGCTACCATCAGCTAGCCCCATACACCAGGATCAAATCCAGGGGGAGCCTCTAGTTGTGGAAGAGCCAACTCCTCTTGAAAGTGAAAGAGCCACCCACATCATCCTTGAGGTAATCACTGAGATTAATACTTTAGATTTTCCTATAGAGGGTACTGATTTGTTGATTCATTGAATGATGTTAATCAGCAATCTCAGATTGATATCCAACTCCCAGATGTTGTCATGGAGGACACATCTGTTACAGTTCAAGTAGTATCTGATCCAGTAGTAGATGAGCCAAGAGTTTCTCCTGCCCATTCTCCACAAGAATTTACTATGGAAGATCTCTTCCTCAATCTGGATCAAGAAGACCTTGAGAAGGAAAGTAATGCTGCTGAGGGGAGAATGCTCCAGTTGAGGGGGAGCAAGTGCAAATTCTAGAAGAAACATCAAGGCAAGAGCCAGAGAAGCAAAAAGCTGTTGAAGAGCTACCTAAGGAAAGAGTAGACATAGCAAGCACCTCAGCTTCTGAAGATGAGGAGGCAGCTAGAGCTAAGAAAAGGAAGTTCCAAGTATTCAAGAGGAGGAGTCAGAATTACAAAAAGGCTCTACAAACTATTGCTCCACAGCCTATATCTCAACCAGCACCATCTGTAGATTATAGTTCTCTCATGGTTGCTATGCAAATAAAACTTGATGAGCACAGGAAAGCCATTGAAACCTATGTGGATGAGGGGCACAAGTCTTTACAGTTTGATCTGGCCCAGGATATTAAGTCTATAAGATTTGAAATGAATCTAAATAAGAAGGAAATGACTGACTACTTCCACAAGGGAGGGAATGCAGTAGTCTACTTAGCTACTCATCAAGAGAAAATAAAAGCTCAAGTAGATGACATTGCACTGAAGCAAGGGTATGTTCTTGAGAACCAGATCAGAATGAATGACAATTTGACAGCTTCACACAATGCAATTGTCACTGAGATGAAGAACATAGCTACTGGACTGACTACTTCTACTGCTACTGCTAAGGCAGAGTTTGAGAAAGCTTTACAAGAGAGTTTAACTGCTGTTACAACTGCTATACAAGACTCTCAGAAGCTCATCACTGACAAACTCCAAAGGTTGAAACCTTTCTTTAAAGATGGAGTCAACTATTTGGATAACCAAGGCAGATTTCAAAAAGATGATGTAAGAGATCACATAGAAAGAGAAGTCATAAAGGGGGAGAGGGTGTTAGTCAAATCCAGCTCTGATCATGCCAAGTGGATTTCTAATTCTATCAGAGCTACTCTTGGATATCCTCCTTTATGTGATGATGATAATGTAGTAGAATCTGGGATACATCCTGCATACCTAGGAGGGGAGCAACCTGCAGTGGCTCAAGTCATCTACCCTCCTCTAGATTTTGATATGATACATGCTGATATACAGTCTATGTATAGCCCACCTGGGGGAAAGGACAATGTCATCATAGAGATGGTGGTTCAGTCAGTATCTGAGGCTATGCAAGAAGCTTTGCTGAAAGAACAAGAAGCTAGATTATCTAAAAAGAGGTTCAGAGAGCAAGCTGAACAAAGACCTGACTTTGAGCAGTGGAGCCCCACTTCAAGAAAGATTATCTTAACTGCATGGAAAGCTGCCAAAGATAATATTCAAGATAGAAATAAATGGTTTTCTGAACTAGAATGGAGGAAGCATGAGACAAGGCAAGAAGCCATAGTGCAATACAGGAGAAAGGCAAAGATGGGAAAGCTACCTCCTACTGCTCAGGAGCCTAGCAAGTACTTTCCCAAGCCTTATCATTATTTTGAGAGGCAAAAGATTAAAGCTGAAGAGCAAAAGAAAAAGGATTTGAAAGGCAAGAAGCCTGCTGATACTGAAGTTGCTGAAGCCCCTGTTCAAGCCAAAGTACAATCAGGAAAAGGAATTGTGATTAAGGAGGCTAATCAGAATTAGAATAGATTTATCTTAAGTTTACAGTTGTAATATTTTGTTTTTAAAACACTGTAATTTTTTGTATAATGAATTTGACAAAGTGTTAGAACAATGTGCTGTGTGATAAATCTAATTCATATTGTTCTGAAATGATATCTATGTATACATGTTTGTTTAATACATGTTTATGTTTTCCCTGTTATATAATCCTGCATTACATCATTTTGTAATTTTATTATGAATGGTGTATATCATTGACTAAGGGTTATGACTTCTCCAAATAGGGGGAGATTGTTAGGTACATTGGTTCTAATGTACCTGATTTGAAGAAGCCTCACCCTACTCAACGATATACATCAAAATGTATTTGATGTATGTTGAGTTTACTTGTGCAGGTTAACTATTTGCAGGAAAAGATGAAAAAGTTTCTAAGTCCATGTGTTGACACCCAGAGGGAAAGTGTCGACACTTAAAAAGACTTGTGTCGACACCCAGGCAAGCATTGTCGACACTTGGAGTACTTGTGTCGACACCAGAGATGCAGAGTCGACACCAGACAGAAAGTGTCGACACAAGGAGCTGTGTCGACACTCAATGAAGAGAAGTCCAGTGAAGCAGTGTCGACACTTAGCAGTTGTGTCGACACCCAGAGAAACTGTGTCTACATCAGAAAGTGTCGACACTTGGAGGCTGTGTCGACACTCAGCAAAAGTCAGCAGATTCTAAGTATAAGTGTCGACACAAGAAAAATGTGTCGACACTCAGCAGAAGACTCAACACTTGAAGAAAGTGTCGACACAAGAAAGAATGTGTCGACACTCAGAAGAAGACTCAACACTTGAAGAAAGTGTCGACACAAGGAGCTTTGTCGACACTTAGCAAAGATCATCAAAATTCTAAGTACAAGTGTCGACACTAAGGAGATGTGTCGACACTCAGCCAGAGTCTCAACAGAAGAAGAATGTGTCGACACAAGGAGCTGTGTCGACACTCAGCAAGTATCAACACAGAAGACAAGTGTCGACACCAAGAAGAAATCTTGACACTGAACAAGTTCAACACATGAAGATGTGTCGACACAAAGGAGTTGTGTCGACACTTACAAGAATTCAACAAAGTGCTGAAGAACAAAGTGTTGTGTCGACACTCAATATCAGTGTCGACACATGAAGAAGAAGCTGTGTCGAGAAGTGAATTCTACAATACAAGGAGTTGTGTCACTGTCACTTTGTCTGTCGACACCTTGAAGGCTAGTGTCGACACTTTTTCAACTTGTGTTGACACTTTAGTTATAAGTTGTCAGACACTTAAAGAACAAGGACAGTCTCGACACTTTCAAGACAGTTACAGATTTTTCAAGAATC
>CM077163.1:53855949-54021002 GCA_039583875.1 Platanthera guangdongensis
TCAGCATTTAGCTGACCAATTTATAACGACCCTATCCCATTCCCGGGGCAGCGGTATTTCTTCCTTGTAAGCATAACATTATCATAAGCAGATATATCACAAGAATGTGCACTCACACACAGTTCAATATATCACAAATGTCGGCCTTAACAGCTGACACTCCGTGCACTCAGGGCACATTTTTGGTGTGTCAGTTTCTAGTATTACACCATCGTTCAGAGGACCATGACTTGACGGTCAATTTATGAGCATTTTTAGTCTTTTGGGCTTATAGCCTAAGATTCCCTCTCTCTCGTTGGCACCAGTAACTCCCATGTACTTTAGGTCTGTTTAAGTGATTGACATCGAGCAGGTACAGATCAGTCTTTTCTCGTTGCTCAAATCACCTTGCCTCCCCCACCAAAAGTCACACTCTCAGGTTGGTCGACGGGATGCGGGTCGGCCTTCCCTTTCCCGTATCTCAAAACACAACCAATGTTATGTACAATAGCTCTCATGGTCTTTAGGAGCTTGTAGCTCACAGATTAGCCTCATAGTCTCCCAGAGATGAGTTTCACAATCAAAAGGTTATCTGGGAGTTATCGTCAGTGCTCGTTACGATCACTTAGCGAGACTAACAAAAGTTCTCGTTTTGTGCCCAGACTCAACCCAAAACCCTACAGCATCCTCTAGTGCCAGAAACACTGCTCTTTTCACATCAATCAGAGCTTATCATGAGCTATCACCGGCGATACTCGCTGTCGCCTAGCGATATCCAACAGCTATGTAAATTGTGGTATTTTCTGGGTATTTTCCTGAAGAGCATCTCCAGTACTTCCTGCTACTCCCATTTCACTGGCATAAATCATTAGACCCCATAAACGCCCCGTTAATACTTGGAGTCTTCTCCAGCATGAAAAATAAAACATCACCAATCCTGACCAACCTGTCCGGATGGGCTTCACATAGCATGCTTATTTCGTACTGCGATTTCCAGATCTCTATGCAAAACTACGCGGGGATAACACGTACAATGGAATTCCCTTCGCTTTTCCACCATTTGGTGTGGGATTCTATGTATATGTCAAAAGAAGGACTTCACTTGTCCAAGAAGGAAGATCGTTACCCTTGTAGTTTTCTTCAGAGTCATGGCGAAGCTTTTATACACGGATGTAAAGGAGCACCTGACTTCCCTCTTCACGGATCTAGCTTCGTCTCTGACTTCTAATTACAGAATCTCCTTCACCAAGCTATTGAAGCTCAACACTAGCCCTTAGAACCAACCCTTACCTCTTTCTCTCAAGAACATGGATGAAAGAAGGAGAGAGAAAGAGAGAGTGAGAAGAAGAGAATGAATTCTCATTCTTCGACCCCTCTACATAAGTGGCCTTGGGATTTAATCACAGCCATAGGATCATGTCATCAAAAGGGAACAAAGGCCACGATTGCAGTTGAAAAGGATATCGTCGTGCGATATCGTCTATCGTCTTGCGACAGCGACAGTAACCTCCTTGGCCCTAGTGAACTACCGCTCATCAACCGCCATCCGACCATCTAACACGTGTCTAGCAGTCGTGGCACTATCGCCTGGAGATATCCACTGTCGTCATTATGATAGCATACTCAATGCTTTACAGTGTTGGGTGCGTTGATTTCATTCAAAGCTTCATGACATTGAGTGCATTGAGCTCATTAAACGCTTCAAGACATTGAGAGCGTTGAGAGATGGGCTATCGTCGCGTGATACCCACTCTTGTCACGCGAAAGTATCTTATTCAACGATTCGTCGAAAGGCATCGAGTGTGTTAAGCTCACTCAACGCTTCAAGTCAATGAGTGTTAACGCTATCGCTGTCGACGATACCCACTATCGCCCAACAATATCGTCCAGAAGGTCTGCTGTCAAATTTGGGGTGTTACAATCCCCCCCTTACAGAAATTTCGTCCCGAAATTTCATTCATCTATAAGAGAAAAATAGTAACTATTACGTTGCAATATGCAACAAAATATTACAACAATTCGGGAAACTCATGACGCATGGTTTGCTTATACTCCCATGTCTGTTCTCAACGATCACCATTATCTCAACGGACGTCGACCATCCCGATTGTACTTTTCTGGAGCTACTCACTCTCTGGACCCTTGATTTAAATGGGCTTAACCTTGGTCATCAGACTTTATTTGACTGGTACTCAATCATCCGCAATCACTTGCATTGGCTCTTTCATTGCTTTACTCAACACCGATATGTGCAACACATCGGGCAGCCACTTAGCTCTGTCAAAAGACCTAATTGATAGGACGCTTCTTCAATTCATTCAACCACTTTAGACGGACCAATATACCTCGGTCTCAACTTGTTAACACACTAAATCCTGGACATGTCTTTGAATGTCTGAATCTTCAAGTATACTCACTCGCCAACCGCAAAATCCACGTTTCAGTGCTTAGCATTATAGTACTTTGCTTGCCTATCTTGGGTTACCAATAGCCGCTCTCATATAGTATGTATGGTCGAATTTACATTTTTGACCTCCTTCCGCTTATATAGCTTTGACTCGCATGTTTCCTCCCAAGCTAAAGGTGTATGGCACTTCCAACCGTATGAGCTTCAAATGATATATTTTGTAAGCTAGCTTAATAGCTATTGTGGTTGACGAACTCAATCTTATAGAGATGGTTTACCCACCTCTTCTGAAATCCAGGGCGCACATAAGGAGCATATCCTCCATAGTTCTTTTGGTCCTTCTAGTATAACAATCCATTTGAGGATGAAAGGTTGTACTGAACTTTAGTCTAGTTCCAAACCATTGATGGGTTAGTCTCCAATATTTTTCCACAAAGCGCCCATTTCGGTCACTAACGATTCTATGGGGTACACCATGAAATCGTACTCTGTCGTTTACATACAATGGAGCCAACTTCCCATTAAATCGTCCTTTTCGTTCGATATGAAGGGTGATACTTTAGTCAAACGGTCAACGATCACCCGCTCGGCATTGTTTTCGCTCTGTGATCTTGGCAGTCCGTGCACGAATTTCACAGGGACCTTATAAAACTTCTGTACCAGAATGAGTTCATGCACATCTTTGTGCTCTCAAGGTGACTTGAGTATTTCATGAAGCGTGCTTCACGTATCAATTCCTCACGTAGCTTACTAACATTGGGGATATACCATCGACTGTCATTTTTCAAAATTCCAGCATCATAGGGGAACTGGGAATTTAACCCATCCTCGGCATATCGTTTCATACTCATCACGAGTTCCATTACTTGTCAAAACTTGTTTGTAAGGTCATTTTGTACTTCTGTATAGTTCAGGCACGCATTTGTCATGGTACTCTTATCATTACAAGAAATGTCTATGATTTCCAACCCTTGGATTAGACATTCATCACGTATTTATACTCACCTAGCACTGGCCGAAGTTTTCCTTCTCCAGCATCTGCGACTATATGTCCCTTCTCGGGAGTGTAATGACTGTAGAATGGGTAGTCCCTTAGGAACCGCACCCTCCATTGCTGATGCAAATTTAGATCCTTATGGCTCTTATGGTCCGTGAAGATCGACATCCACTTTCACGCCATCTATGTAGTGATGCCATAGTGTAAGTGTAAAATCACAATCGTTAACTACACATCGTGGATTGCATATTTCCACTTGCGCACTTTCAACTGGCGCGAGCCATAAGATATTGCTTTTACAAACTGAAAAGCATGCAGTCTAAATCGCACCCTAATGCATCACTATACACCAGCTGTCTGAACCACATGGAGAACACAAAATAGGTGTCGTGATCATACGATTCTTTAATTCTTCAAAAGCTCATGCACACTCGGGCGTGCAAATGAACTTTTGATCTTTCCTCGTCAGTATGGTGAGAGGTAAGGCTATCCGCGAACAGTAGCCAGCAAGTCCAAGGAATTTTTGAATTTTGCTACAATAGACAACACAAGTCACTCCTGTATTGTAACTATCTGCGCAGGATCTACTGTAATACCTACATCACTAACCACATGGCCAAGAAAAGCCACAGACGATAGACATAACTCGCATTTTGAGAACTTGGCCTAGAGTTTGTTCTAATGCGGGATATGCAAAATAATTCTTACGTGACTTGCAGAATCTTTGTTTAGTTAAGAGTACACCAATATGTCATCAACACAAATATGTCCAAGTACTCCTTAAAAGCTTAAGGCATTTAGTCCATGAATAATGGTGTCTCATTCATCAGCCCAAACAACAGTATTGTGGACTTATAATGATCGTAGCATTTCCACATGCCAACTTGGGGAATGTCAGATCCCCGTATTCTCCATTGGCAATAGCCAAACTTCAAAACTAGCTTTGGTTATACCATTGATCCAACTAGCTGATCGAACCAGTTATCAATCCGTGGAATTGGATACATGTTCTTCTTCGTCAGCTTGTTCAGCTCTCTATAATCGATGCATAGATGCAGACTACCATCCATTTCTTTTTACTAAAGGGGGCCAGCGCTCCTCAAGGTGACACCCTTGTACTAAAATAGCCTTATCTTAGCAAATCTTACAGTTGAACTATCCATTTTTTTTCCATTTCCTCTGACATTACTTGATATGGTGAGCAGGCCACAGGTTTCACACTTGGCATTGCTGTAATAGTGTTGTCGGTCTCCTGTAGGGACATCACCCATGAAGATCATCAAGAAATACATCTGCATAGGCCGTCACAATAGAAGCGTCACTCAACTGCGCTTTGGCCCAATGGCCTTAATAAGCATGAAGAATTACTTCGCGCACAACCAAACAATTTTGATGACTTGGAGAGAAAACATCAATATCTTGCTCGATCCTCGCATAAAATAGAAATTAGTCCCTCGTTCGGTAATCTATCCCAGTGTGACTTCTGTAAAGTTGTAATATATATTGGTGCGCTGCTCCAAGAGCTAGTCCATGCCCATGATCGCATCAAACACAACTATTGCCAGCACAGATTCTTCCACGTAATGATATGTCATCATAACTGTATCTTAACATTTCACTTTCTACCCATATTCACTCTTATTACTATGGTTATGTCATTCCACTCTTATCTGAGATACAAAGATAAGCACACATGGCATACATTAAGCCTTATTCTAACGACTTCTTGATTATTCATCACAACTTGTTTATATATGCGAAACAGGCATTGTATACATCATTATTTACTAGGAAATGTATGGTACATAATTACAGTTTTTTATGTATATATACTCAACATTCCCTTTCAGTTTGGTGTCGTCTAAGGGCCACTTTGGCAGTCTCAGGCTATATGTCCCTCTTTGCCACACGAGTAGCAAGTGCGTGGATTTCACCCTGCAACTGTTCTAGCCTTAGCCTTCTTTGTCTTCGGGTCACCACCCCAACACTCTCGTGCAAGATGTCCTACCTTGCCGCAAGAAAAGCAAACATAGGGACCACACATTTTCTTTGTTCTTATGATTGTGGAAGATGTTGACTCCAACAGATGTAACTTCTTCTTCCACTTGCAAAAGTTTGATTTTGAAACATTTGTAAAGTTCGGCACGATGAACTCTTGCTTCGCCCTGAACTTTTCCAAGTCCATTTTAAAGACATAGTAGTAATTACCAAGGCATGGAATCCAATTAACTTTGGACCAACCACTAGACGTCGTAGTTCTTCACGCAGACCATTATAAAACCTATTGGTCTTAGTCTCCTCGGTCTCAAAAACAAACTCTGCATGTTGTCTCAGCATAACAAATACATGAAAGTACTCATCGACAGTGTGCGGTCCTTACATCAAACACATATTCAACGGCGAGGCCGGTGCTCTTCCCCTTGTAATCTGCTTAAGTACACCAAATGACATTGAACTCACCACCAAAACAGAGGGTTGTGCATGCCTCTCATGTTTGGCCTTGATCATTATAAAGACCACATCAGCGATCATCCGAACCGTCTCTACCGAATGAGGAGCTGTTGGCACCTTAGTTGGCGCATTACTCCCCATTGAATGCTGGAGTTCTTACTGCCCCTCATTACTTCTAGTCACCTACCATCGTGAAACACGCAATTAAGCAACTCACACTTTTGCAAAAGCAATAACAGGAGCACAAACGTTGCTCAAACATGTGTATTTTCATTTCTAAGTGGACATTATAGAGTTCATTTATGTTATAACGGTAAGCACTTACATGTGCTCGCCACCCCTCAAAATAATTCGACCATGAAATCACAGGAGGAAGACCAAGATAAGCTGATACCAAATTGTAACACCTCCGTCCGTCACATGAAATATAATAGAGGGTCTGATTGGGGCCCTACACCATATTCCACAAATAGGCAGCGGTATTACATATGAATATCATAAGACTACATGCATCCTAACTCAAAGCATTCTAGCGGAAGTTCAGTGGTTAAGATTTGAACCCCAGTACAACATTAATGTCCACTATATAAACACAGAATGTTTATTACAAAAATACACAAAAGTTATTATCGCACAGTGATTGTCACAGTCGCCCGGAGACTGTCAATAGTAGCTTAAAACTGTTCTGGCCATATGGCCTTACATTTACTCTTTGTAAGGTGTGGATTACAGACATCGACACGCAGACCGATCACACATGAAAGCAATAAATCTTTGCTTGGCCATTGAGGGACGGCATAGCTCTCGGGGCTTTAGCTCGCTACTTCCTGCACAGCTCTCCAGCACCTGCACAGGGACAATCCACCACAAGGATGGCAAACAAGGCAACGATCAGCATTTAGCAAACCAATTTATAATGTCCCTACCCCTTTCTCGGGGTAGCGGTATTCCTTCCCTACAAGAATAGCATTATCACAAGCAAATATATCACGAGAACATGCACTCACACACAATTCAATATATCACAAATGCCGACCTTAACAGCCGATGCTCCGTACACTCAGGGCACAATTTCGGTGTGCCAGTTTCCAGGATTAAACCACCGTTCAGAGGTCTAAGACTTGACGGTCAATTTATAAGCATTTTTATTCTTTCTTGCCTATAGCCTAAGACTGCCTCTCTCTCATGGCCACCTTAACTTCCATATACTTTAGGTCTGTTTAAACGATCGACATCGAGCAGGTATAGATAAGCCTTTTCCCGTCACTCAAATAACCTTGCCTCCCATGTCGAAAGTCACACTCTCAGGCTGGTCGACAGGACACGGGTCGTCCTTCGCTTTCCAGTATCTCAAAACACAACCAACGTTATTTATAATTGCTCTCATGACATTTAAGAGCTCGTAGCTCACAGGTTAGCCTCATAGTCTCCCAGAGATAGTTTTCAAAATCAAAAGGTTATCCAGGAGTTATCGCCAGAGCTCGTCACGATCGCTTAGGGGGACCAACAAAAGTTCTCTTTCTGTGCTCAGACTTAACCCAAAACCCTCCAGCAGTTCGGCAGTTTCAGGTAGGTCACGCCCAAGGTCACTCCCATGACATTGGGGTGTGTACTTAGAAAAAGTTCCAGAATCAGGAAGATTTCTGGAGAAAATTGCTTTTTTCCCAGACCCGCCTGTGTTCACGCCCGTGACCTTGGAGCGTGTACTTGTGAAACTCTCCAGATTTGTAGAGGACGACGTCCTCTTTTCGTTGACTAGTTGCATGTCCCATAACTCTTCTTGGTTTGAAAGTTATGACCATTTGAAGTTCAGCTATCCGTGACCAAAAATGTTAATTTCTACAAAATGTTTTCAGATCATGGCCATTGACTTGAAATTGATATTTGGAGCCCAATTATACCTAAAATTAGAAAATAAAGTAATTTAGACATATTAATATAAAATTAAATAGAAGTTATTATTTATTAAATAAAAATTATATTAAAATAACTATAAATATTGACTTATCAAATAGCCTCATACTTAAGCTTTTGCTATTCCAGAGCAAAACTATGAGAAATATTTATAAGGAATTAGTATAAATTTTAATTAAACTAAAATTTTATGGAATCAAAACGTAAGCTAAAAGTAAAGTTTAGGGATTCAAAATTTAAGTCCTAAAATATGAAATTAAAATGAGAAGAGTAAAATATTTAGCTAAAATTTATCAAGCAAATTAATTAGCCTTCAAAATTGAGCAGTTTAGCAAACAAAATTAGACTAAAATTATTCACACCTTTAATCAAAAAGAGACTTGAAGGAAAACATTTAAACTACTACTTATGCTCTCTTAGTATTTTAATTTAAGTCTAAAACAATTTTATTGTCTATTGGGTTTAGAGAAAAGGAATATGAAAAGATTTTTGATTTGAGGTGATGAATTTTATCCTCTTACCCCTACATTTTTTTATTTTTTTTTATTTTGATATTTGCATATGTTTACCAAGAAAATAATGAATTGTATCCTCTCATTTTCCATAACATATGAACAGATATATATATTTTTTCTCTCTTCAAAGGCAAAAACAAATGTGAGTAATGAATTTTACCCTCTTACTCTATCTTTTATTTTGGGGGTTACATATTTGTACCAAGAAATGCTTGATTCCCATGACATATGATTTAACAATAAAAAAATACATATGTATACAAAGGGATAATGAATTTTATCCTCTTATCCCCATGACATATGATCTAACAAGAAAATTAAAAACAAGTAAAAGGCTTACAGAATTTAGATTAAATTAAAAACTTAGAAAACAACTATAGTAAATTAAATTTTTCTAAGTGTCTTAAAGAATAAAGTGAAGATAATAAAATTCTAAAAAAAATTTTAATGTAAGTACTACAAAATTGAAAGTAATTAGAATAAAAGAGAAAAAGTGATAAATAAAACTCTAACGAAATTAAAATCATAAGATATTTCTTAAAATTAAATCACCTAAAAATTAAATCTAACAAACCATGATAAAATAAAAGATTAGTAAATCAAAAATTTATAAAAATTCATATAAATAAACTCAAATTAAATTTTCGAAAATAACAAAAAACCTAAGCATGAGGTATCATATTTTTTGGTTTTTTTCAAAAACTAAAAATTGAAAATTAAATCCTAACTTTTTCTTTAATTCTTGGATTTTCCAAGGACTACCCATTGACGGGTTGGCAAGGTACTAGGTGGTTTTGTGG
Source organism: Platanthera guangdongensis (assembly GCA_039583875.1). Taxonomy (NCBI): domain Eukaryota; kingdom Viridiplantae; phylum Streptophyta; class Magnoliopsida; order Asparagales; family Orchidaceae; genus Platanthera; species Platanthera guangdongensis. The sequence continues at coordinate 53,865,013 of CM077163.1, forward strand.
GATGAAAGCACAACACGGCCCTTTCCATGAAATAAAAATTTTTTAGATTTTCTATTTTTTTTGGATTTTCCAAATATTTAATTTTTTTTAATAACAAAATATTTTTAATTTTTTAAATAAAAATAACAATAATAGATCCCACGCTCATCCTTAAAAATAAACATTATCCCTAATATTTATAAACCAAGTAGGAGGGAAAAAACAAAAAGCAAAACAAAAAGAAATGCAAAAATTGAAAATATAAGCAATGGGTGTCTCCCAAGAGCATTTTTCTTTATCTCGGCTTTAAGCTACACGGTTATTGCTAGGAGAGAGGAAAATAAAAATTGAAATGAACGGGCAACTCCCTTAATTCTCGTTTAGGCGAATATGCCGAAGTTGTTCGCCTGGGTACTCATCTCCTTAATTCTTGAATTTTCTCCTTGCAGTTGACTTGAAAATGTAAATTCAAATCATCTATACAAACCTGAGGTGATTTGAATTTTTGTAGATGAACGACAAATGGATCGTAAATGACGGTAGATTGCAACGACTCATCTCTATCAGAAAAATTGTTTGGAAAAGAAAAATCATATTTAAGCGTGTTAGAAATAATTCCACATGGAGGAGGGTCGTGTGAAAGAAAATGATCATGCTCCGGTTATGTATTTTCTAAAATTAGTTTTTCTTCTGAAAATTTATTTAAAATAAAATCATCGGACGCATTAGGTTCATAAATTTTCACTCCTAAATATTTATAAGTTGTGCTTGAAAATTCAAAAATAGGAGAAAAAATTGGAGTAGTAGGAGGAGAAACATGCTCTTATTCTACTCCCTCAGCACGTCCATACAATTAACAAATTCTTGAAATAAAGGTTTTTCTTCTTTGCTATAAGAAACTAAAGGAGAACATGAAGATTCATGGTCCTCATTAGATACATTATCCAAAGAAGGAGAAAAATTATAAGTAAAAGCAGCAAAAACATTGTCCAAAATTTGGGGAGGAGAATGGAAGTGAAGTAGTGAAATTTCCCCAGAATTGGACGGCGAAGATTGTGGTGCAAAAGAAGAAGAAAAATTTAGATCTAAAGAAATATCATCATTACTCGGGAATCTTTTCGGGTGATCAAGCCGGAAATCAACATCCGAGGTAGATGGAAAATTACTAAAATCAGAAAAATTATTCTCATTGAAGCCTGAAAAAGTATTTTCATGAAAATTCTTTCCATCAAAACCTGAAAAATTATTTTCATTAAAATTTGAAAAATTATTTGGAAAGTTAGTTTCATGAAAATTAGATAAAGGATTTGCATTAAAGTAGGAATAGTTATTTTCATAATTATTATCAACATTATAAGAATAATTTTAATGATAAAAATTATAAAAACATTCCTCACTCCGATGAGGGGAACCACAAAAAATACATAAAATTTGGCACCGTCTTGCGGCTTGCAAAATATTAACTTTATGTGTAAGCTCGGCAATCATAGCGGCCAATTGAGATAATATTTTTTTTAAAAAAATAAAACAACTGTACTTAATAGAATGAAATTCGAAAAAGAAAATGAAAAAGTGAATAAGGGTAGAGAAAGGGAATGATAAAATTAATACAATTCGCGCTTTCAAAATATCAACAAAAATATTCCCCGACAACGACGACAAAAACTTGATGTGTAAAATTTTGGATTAGAAATATCTCCAAATTCTACGAAATATAGGCAAGAGCACCTATCATTCATAGTATAGGATATTTTAAGAATATCAAATGTCGTATTCTTCTGGGTCTGTTGAGTACTTCAACTCACACGAGTTTATATTATTCTATCGAAAAAATAGTGAATAATTAAACTAAAAGAGAAATTTCTATGAAATGAAAATTAACACTTGATTTAGAATCCCTTTGGATTAAAATAAACTTTCATGAAATGATAAAAACACAAGTTCCTAATTACTTACTTCGACCGTGGAGGTTCCCAAAATACGAAAGCGTCTCTCTCGAGATCATGCTTCTGATTAACCTTAGGTTTATCGATTTAGACCTCTTGGCTAGTCGAAACCCCTAAGATTGCTTAAAGCGGTGAACACCATTATTGGATTTGACTCAAATATGATAGATTAATGTCGTCCTCTCTCGAGAACTGTATGCAACGACTTTTATCTTCGAGCGATCAACTCGTACCCGCAACCTCTCGGTCATTTAAGATACTGATCTATGATCGAAGAATATATCCGCGAAATATGAATTCGACACAAAATAATTCGAAGATAAATCGATTGTGAGAAAAATAGAGAACTTGAACATTTAAATGAAAAAAATAGAAAGCTTTATTTCATCCAACGGTCATCAGATGTTTTAAGAATATCAAGTGTCATATTCTTCAAGGTATGTTGAGTACTTCTACTCACACGAGTTTATATTATTTTATCGAAACAATAGTGAAAAATTAAACTAAAAGAGAAATTTTTACGAAATGAAAATTAACACTTAATATAGAATCCCTTTGGATTAAAATAAACTTTCATGAAATGATAAAAACACAAGCTTCTAATTACTTATTTCGACCGTGGAGGTTCCCAAAATATGATAACATCTCTCTCGAGCTCATGGTTTTGACTAACCTTAGGTTGATCGATTAAGACCCCTCAGCCAGTCGAAAGCCCTAAGCTTGCTTTAAGCGGTGAACTCCACTATTGGATTTGACTCCAATCAGGCAGATTTATGTCGTCCTCTCTCGAGGTGTGCATGCAACTCCTTTTATCTTTGAGCGATCTACGGATATCTGCAACCTCTCAGTCATTTAAGATACGGATCTACGATCGAAGAACATATCCGTGAAATATGAATTCGACACAAAATAATTCAAAAATAAATCAATAATGAACAAAATAGAGAACTTGAAAATTTAAATGAAAATATAGAAAGCTTTATTTCATCCCGAGTTCGTCATGATCAAGTACTAAATAAAGTTTAGCTACTTAACATGATGAACAAACTACAAAGGAAAGAAAACATTGCAAAATAGAAAGACTTGAAATGAAAATACTAAAACTAAACTAATAACGGAAATGAAAATTACAACAAAATAGTAAAATAAACCTAAACTAAACTACAAAAAGCTGCTACAAATCTTCCCCCTTGTGCTCTGAATTTTTCTGGAATTTTTAGGCAAAGTTGTTGGTAGTCACGCCCCTGGGTCACGCTCGTGATGTAGGGCGTGTAAGGCTCGGAAACAGCAGGTCACGCCCCTAGGTTAGCATTGGATACCTTGATACAATGCTAATAGGCACTCCATGTAATCTGATGACCTCTTCAAGATATAGCTCTGCTATCTTTTTCATCGAATAACCAATCTTAAATGGAACAAAGTGAGCACACATTGTCAATCTATCGACTATCACCCAAACAGAGTCATGCCCACGAGGAGATTTTGGTAGACCGGTGATAAAATCCATTGAAATACTCTCCCATTTCCAACTTGGAATATCAAGCGGTGTCAATTTACCACCAGGCCTTCTGTGATCAGCCTTAACACGCTGACACGTATAACATTCCGATACAAACTTCACGATATCATTCTTCATCCCCGACCACCAAACAATTTGCATTAGGTCTTTATATATCTTAGTGGAAACAGTGTGGTAGGCTACACTGGAACCATGAGCTTCAGCACAAATCTTAGCCCGAATGTCGTCAAAGGCAGGGACGCAAAATCTACCGGATACTTCAAGGTATCCAACTCATCCAAGGAGAAATCCGGTAGCTCTCCCTTTATAGTTCTATTCTAGAGGTGCAACAAATCAGTATCGTCCTTCTGATACGCTCGAGTAAGGGAAATCTAAGAGGGTTCTTCTGCTTCTAGTCCAGCAGGCATAGTACGACTCCCATCCTCAATATACATCAACAAAAATTCTTCTACCAAGGACTGTATCGACAGATTAAAAATTTTGGCGGTCTTTCGACTCAAAGCATCGGCTACTACATTGGCCTTTCCTGGATGATAAAGAATTTTCACTTCATAATCAGCCACATATTCTAACCACCGACGCTAGCGCAGATTTAGTTCCTTCTGAGTGAAGACGTACTTCAAACTATTATGGTCCGTATAGATCTTTCATAGCGCTCCATACAATAAGTGTCGCCACAACTTCAGCTCATAAATTACGATAGCAAACTCCAAATCATGCATAGGGTAGTTTCTCCCGTGAATCTTTAATTCCCTCGGTCCATACGTACACAACCCGCATTTTCTCCAAAATTTTAGATGTATCAGAGTGGAAGAAAACGCGCGTTGTGATTCCACGTCGGGCAGGGGATAACTGCCGACGCTCAGGCAACCACCAACTACTAAGACTATAAAAAAATCAAAAGCTTTAATGATGAGAAAAATCAATTATATTTTAGAGGCCGTATCCCTCGGCTTCGTGGATCAACTAGTCCACCCTTCAAAATTATACATGTACGTAGCGGAAAATACTTTATTCACTTTTTAACATCCTAAGAGAATGCATAAGCGTCCCCAGGGGACACCTAAGACTATGCAAGACCCTAGATTTAACTTATATGATATATATAGAAAATGACTTTTTACGTGGTTTTGAAAATAGAGATTAAGCTTTTTGAAGAGAAAACATGATGTCTATGTTTTAGATATAAATATTGTTTTCTTTTATAGGTTTTAAAGTAACTAGCAACCTAACATAAATCATCCCAGGAGTAAGTTTAATAAACTCCAAAACAGGAAAACCAGCAGTATAAGCAAAGTACAAAGCATCTAAAAGAGAAACCACCAGTGGGCGTCAACAACTGACACGAACCCACTGGTGAGTAGGCATATCTGTACTACAAGTCTAAAGAAGATACCTCCCAGGAGTGAGGAAAAGAAAAACTCAGCAGCAGCTATAGCACTAGCAAGCTTCAGAAGAAATCTAGCCGCATAGTCGGCTATAAACCTGAACCTGAGGCATTCAAAGAAAAGAACACATCAGCAAAGCAATATATATCAATAGGAAAATGAAACAATAGTATAAAGAAGACGTGGGACAGGTAAGAATAAAGTAAACAAGTGAAGGAAAAATACTCGCCATGAGTGAGTAAAAAGGGGTGCACCAAGTGCACGGGTGAAGTCAAGCCTCACAAATCTCTGCAAGAAGGATTAGCAAAATAAATAAATCCTAGCATAAAGCTAGAGCAGAAAGAGTCACCTAATACTGGAGATGGACAAAATCAACATCAAGGGCCTAGGCTGGTGGCAACGGTCCGACCAAGTCTATCAGGCCTATACATCTCAAGGTGCTGTGGTGGTGGAATCAGTCCAACTCAACCAAACAGCTCATATTATCTTAATAAGACAAGAAGTAAAACAAGGGTGGCGGCATCGGTCCGACCCACCTCAAAATCACATCCTACTCCAGCACTAAGTGACTCGGAAAAAAAACCCTTACTGGTAGTTCCATGAACCACCAAGAAGTCACCACAACCCTATTCCAACTAGAGCACCCCACCTAAGAACCCTAAGTACAAACCGACGGGCTAAACGTCGAGTTGCCCAAATTAGTGATTTGACATAAATAAGTTGAAAACATAGTGATACTATAAATATGCAAGTAGTTCGACACTCAGCTAAACATGTACCATTAGTTGGTCACCGAAAAAAAATAGGTTAGCCCCCGAAACATGCATAATAAATTTGATACCCAACCTTAACAATGATTTTTCCGGCGCCCAATATATTTACCATTAGGTTGCGTGGTTTGAGTCTAAACTATACAAGCAATGAAGTGAACATGACATAGTTACGCCTGAAGAAATAATGATAAAAACAACCCAACAAGCCCTAATGAAAATTTTGTAGAGAACCGGCCAACCCAAAACGAATAACTCAAATGGTAAATAACCCTATCTAGTATTCCTAATCATACAAACCACAGCATAATACCAAAGGGGTTAGCCTCAAGATTTCCAGGTGATCAAATTAGGAGAAACAAAAATCTGAATTTAAGAAATACAAAGGTACAAAAAAATAGAGATAGTATTGGCAAGAGAGGAGGGCGCACTTGCCTTGATAGTTAGCAGAACCTTGGCCAACGATGCACCTCTTAACAAACCGGCCGCAAGCAATATTTTTACGAAGAAAATCTGGACAAAACTAGGCTAGCAAGAGCCGGCCAGCGCAATCCCTTCCAAACCTCCGACCACCAAAACAAACGGGCAGCACCTCCTTCCCCCAAAACCACAACCTCAAGTGAAATACTTTCACCACAAAAATATCTGGACATGGAAAGAAAAAATGAAATCCCTAGCATGCTTGAAATCTAGACCCTAACATACTAGCAATTTGGGCACAAAATCAAAACAACAAAAGGGGCTCTTACCTTGAGAAAGACGTGACGAATTCGGCCAGCCCTAAGCTCCTAAACTGCCGGCCTTAAGCAACCTAGATCACGAAACTTCCTGGACAACCGAACCGGGAAGAACAACTCCATAAAAACCAGGAAAAAACTGCAACCTAAGCTACCGATCGGGCAAAAGATCATGGAGAAAATCGCGAAAATGATACCTCCAAATGGAGCTCTCGGCTAGGGGAGTGAGGATCCGGCCTCAAATCGCGTTTTCGAGCAAATCTGGGCGTTGAGCAAGCGGTCGGAGCAGCACCAGGCTTCCAAATCTATTCGCCTTTCGCTCGGTACGCAGCAGCGGGCCGCCGGGTTGGGGAAAGAAAGGGAAAATAAAAACCTAAACATAAGGCACTTCTTTTATATATATAACCTACTAACTACTAAATTAATTTAGTAAATGTTATAATGGCAGCCCAACCCTATAACCCACACTTATATATATTCAACACATAATTAGGCATACACCCTTATATAACAGCACTCTATATGCGTAAATCAACATTTATATGCACACTATTACTAATAGCACACTAATAAGCATAAATCAACATTGACACGAAATTATATATTAACATTAGCATTAACCGTCATATCACAGTACACACATGAAAATCTATGATCATACCGCACACACCCATTATAAACACGCACATAAATATTTTTTTTATAAAGCTACGCACGCACGTGCACGTATGCATTAATTCATCGGCACGCCCAAATCACTCCACAAGCCAGAATGCGTAAACATATATACACGCTTAAATAAAATGACTACCCGCTAACAAGCCACCGTCGAAACGACGCAAAAATAAACGATCTCGGATTCGACCAAACTCGCACCGTAGCTAAACACTTAGGCTACGAAAACAAAGGCAAAGTCGGAAACAGCCTCCGACGATCAAACACTCGGGCTAACACCTCCCGAAGCCAAAGCACAAGGATTCCCTAAGAGGCTCAGCCGGGCCTCCAAAACAGACACCGGCTAGCTGGGGAAACCATTAAACAGGCTATAACCTCTAAGAACACCTAATGAGGTACTCTAACAACGGCACGAGCCGGAAATGCGCCAACGTAACGCAAACCGAGGATTTAAATAATTGCCGAAAAATTCGGGGGCGTTACAGTCACTCCCCCTAAAAGAAAGTTTTGTCCCGAAACTTTACGTACACTACCTCTACTATAGAAGGAAAGTAACAAAACAAAAGTTACTAGAAAGAAGACATACCCAACAAATCAGGAGAACAGGCGAGGGTAAGCCTCCCTCATAGCCGACTCTAGCTCCCAAGTCGCGCTTTCCAAACCTTGATTCTTCCAAAGAACCTTCACCATCGGGATAGACTTTGACCGCAGCACCCGATCCTGAGTATCCAAGATGCGGACCGGCACCTCGACATATGAGAGGTTGGGCTCCAACTGGGGCACGGTATCCAAGACTTGCCCACTGCTCCGCACACACCTCCGCAGATGGCTTACATGAAAAACATTATGTACGCCTGGGAAGTTGGCTGGTAGATCCAACCTATATGCCGCCACACCAATACGCTCCAAAATTCTGAATGGGCCCACGTACCTCGGATCCAGCTTATGGCTCCTGCCGAACCTATTCACTCCAACCATCTGAGACACCTTCAAGAAGACCAAATCCTCCACCAAAAATTCCAAATCGGACCTACACCGGTTGGCGTTCTTCTCATATCTCTCCTGAGCTAACCGAAGCTTTTCCCGAATGAGCTTCACAACAACCTCCATTTCCTCGAGAGCATCTGGACCCAACAAAGGCCTCTCACCGGCCTCAGTCCAAAACAACGGAGTTCTGCAGCGCCTCCCATACAATGCCTCGAAGGGAGCCATTTGCAAGCTCTCTTGATAACTGTTATTGTAGGCAAACTCCATGAGCCGCAAACGTTCATCCCACGCCCCACCGTGGTCTAGAATGTAGCACCTGATCATATCCTCCACAATCCGGTTCACACGCTCGGTCTGCCCATTTGTCTGAGGGAGGTAAGCGGTAGAATATCTCAAGTCTGTACCCAAACCCTCCTGCAAACTCTTCCAGAAATGGGAAGTAAATCTGGAGTCTCGGTCTGAAATGATACTCACGGGAACTCCATGCAATAGAATGACTTCGCTCAAATACAACTCTGCTATCTTCTTCATCGGGTAGTCGATCTTATAAGGTACGAAGTGCGCACACTTCGTCAATCGGTCCACGATCAGCCAAACTGAGTCAAATCCCCTTGGAGATCTTGGTAAGCCAGTGATGAAGTCCATAGAGATACTTTCCCACTTCCAAGTCGGAATCTCCAAAGGAGTCAACTTGCCACCCGGCCTCCCATGGTCGGCCTTCACCCGCTTGCAAGTGTAACATTCAGAAACATACCGAGCTATATCCCCTTTCATACCATGCCACCAGGCGATCTGCTTCAAATCATGATACATCTTGGTTGATCCTGGGTGGTAGGCAACACTGGATCCATGTGACTCTTTACATACCAAACTCCTGATGTCTCCAACCGCGGGGATGCAAAACCTGTCGCGGTACTTCAAGGTACCCGAATCATCGATGGAGAAATCCGGCAACTCCCCTCTCTCAGCCCTGAGGTACAGGTGTAACAAATCTGGATCATCCTTCTGGTGCAACCTGGTGAGTGAAATCCAAGATGGCTCTGCCACTGCCAAACTGCTTTGCAATTCACAGCATCCCACGGAGATGTCCATCAACAAGAACTCTTCCACTAAACGGTCTCCCGTGAGGTTGAAGATCTTCCCTGTCTTGCGGCTCAGGGCGTCGGCCACCACATTGGCCTTGCCTGGATGGTACTGGATCTCCACGTCATAATCGGCCACAAACTCTAGCCACCGCCGCTGGCGCAGATTCAGCTCCTTCTGTGTAAACACATACTTCAGGCTCTTATGATCTGTGAAAATCTTGCAAGGAGCCCCATAGAGTAGATGCCTCCACAGCTTTAACGCAAATATCACCGCCTCAAACTCAAGGTCATGCGTAGGGTAATTCCGCTCATGAACCTTCATCTGCCGTGACCCATACGCGATCACCTTCCCCTCTTGCATCAACACGCCTCTGAGCCCAACATGCGAGGCATCCACATATACGTCATAGTCCTTGCCCTCCGTAGGCAATGTCAGAACATGATCAGTGCAGAATCTCCTCTTTAGCTCCAGAAAGGCCTCCTCGCACTGCTCGCTCCAGATGAACGCTGCATGCTTCTGCGTCAGCTTAGTTAAGGGCGCTGCCAAGGTAGAAAATCCCTCAACAAACCTTCTATAATAGCCGGCCAACCACAAGAAGCTCCTAATCTCCTTGGGTGTGCTCGGCCTATGCCAATCCATCACTGCAGAAATCTTCTCCGGGTCCACTGAAATGCCATCCTTGTTCACCACATAACCCTGGAAGGAAACCTGAGGCAACCAGAATTCACATTTACTCAACTTGGCGTACAACTGATGATCTCTTAAGACAGATAACACCAACCGCAAGTGCTGATCATGCTCCGCAGCATTCCGTGAATAAATCAGAACGTTGTCTATGAATACGACCACAAATTTGTCCAGAAAATTTTTGAACACCCGATTCATCATGTCCATGAATGCCGATGGCGCGTTGGTCAACCCAAAAGACATAACTAGGAATTCGAAATGTCCATGCCTTGATCGGAAAGCCGTCCGTGGAATGTCCAACTCCCGGATCCTAAGCTGATGGTATCCTAATCAAAGGTCAATCTTGGAGAACACAGAGCTACCATGCAACTGATCGAATAAGTCGTCGATTCTGGGCAGGGGATACCTGTTCTTGATGGTGACTTTGTTCAGCTCTCTGTAGTCGATGCAATGGTGCATCAACCCATCTTTCTTCTTCACAAAGAGAATAGGCGCACCCCAGGGCGACGAGCTCTGCATTATGAAACCCTTCTCCAATAACTCATCCTGCTGGGTATGCAGCTCCTCCAGCTCTCGCGGGGCCATCCGGTACGGCGCCTTAGCAATAGGATGCGTACCCGGCTCCAAATCAATCACGAACTCGACATCTCTTACAGGGGGAAGACCGGGAAGGTCGCTAGGAAACACATCAGAAAACTCACGAACAACAGGAATCTCATCCAACAGCGGCACACTGCTAACAGTCCCCAGCACTGAGACTAAGCAAGAAAAACAATCTGAACTGAATAACCTCCGAACACATACCGCAGAAATTGCCGGAGAGGACTGACGCGGATCGTCATAAATACTCCCAGGCTGACCGTTGTCCTTCTTGAAATCCAAGCGCTTACCCCTGCACTGGATCACTACATCGTATCTGGACAACCAATCCATACCCAGGATGACGTCGAAATCTTCCAAGTCTATCATCTTCAGATTTGCCTTGGCCAGGAAATCCCCCAACATAATAGGACAATCCAGAATGCCCTGATCTGATATCACGGAATCACCCGAGGGGAATTTGACGCAAAAGGCATCACCGACACGATCAAGAACCAGCTGGCACCGCTCTACAAAGGCCCTAGCCACAAATGAGTGGGTAGCACCCGAGTCAAAGAGAACGCACGCCTAGTGGTTCTTCACCTTAAAACTCCCTATATAAATATAAACGGGAAAATTGCACAATCATTTGAGAAAATAAAAGCCAAACTAATCTACAATGGAAGTGAAACACTAGCGAGAAGGTTTACCTGAAATGACTTGCGCTGAAGTTTGAGCCTCCGCTGAAGATATCACATTCAGCTTCCCTTTGCCTCTATCCATAGACTGAGGTGGTGGCAACGCCTGAAGAGGAACTGGTCGGTGCACAGACTGGAGCTGCGGGCATCGGGCCTTGGTATGACCTTTCTGTCCGCACTGATAGCAGACCTTGTCCTTCAACCAGCAATGGGCAACATCATGCCCCTGTTTCTTGCACAGAGTACACACCACATTCTGCCTGGGAGCACCCTGTATAGCATGCACATGCTCCTTCTACGCCGCCGCCCTCTTGAAACATCTCTCAGCAGGATGGCCCGACCGGCCACAAAAACTACAGACCTCCTTGCTCCTCTTCCACGAAGGAGCACCGGGCACTTGGGGGCCCTTTGCTTCAACAACCTTCCTCTTCTCATTCCTCGCCTGTTGTCCTCTTTGCTTCGCATTTTCGATGGCCTCTACCTTCAAAGCGGCCTCCACCGCCCCAGCATAACTCACCGCTCCATGAGCCACTGCTAGCTGCTGTACATCGCTCCACAGGCCACCGAGGAAACGCTTCGCTCTATCCTCCTCTGAGCTCACCAAACTAGGGGCAAAGCGACTGAGTTTGCTAAACTCAATCTCATACTCGCTGACTGAGAGCTGCCTCTGCTTCAGATGCAAAAAGTCGTTCATTAGCCTGTCTCGCTCCACTGACGGTAGAAATTTCCGCATCAAGATCTCCTTGAAGGAAGCCCAAGTGCTTCCTCCTACCATTCCCTCCTTCTCCCTCATCCACCAGCTCTTCGCTAACCCCTTTAGCTGATAGGCGGCCAACATCACCTTCTGATCCTCAGACACTCCTGAGTAATGAAACATTTCTTCTATGGAAATCAACCAGTCATCCAATATCATGAAGTCCGCCCTACCATCGTAGGTAGGGGGTCGCAGTCGCTGGAACTGAGTGATGAAAGCCATCTCCGGGGGCACCACCACTGGAGGCACCAAAGGGACTAGGGGTACAGGAGGTGCGGGAAAAGCTAAACCCGCAGCAGGATCCTGTGCTCTCGGGGCTAGTCTTGCCACCACAGACATCAGGGACTGGATCTGAGACTGAACGTCCACCATCTGCCTCGATAGAGCCTCATTGCTCTGCCTCAGACTTTCCATAACTGCACCGCTTTGAGCACCAGAAGACTCACCCTCAGATTGGGGAGTCGATCTCGCCACCCTACGCTTAGGCGCCATCCTAAAAATATCAAACAAGCAATCATCAGAACTTAGTTCAACTACTAGGACAAAACAAACAGGTACGGACAAACCTACATAAGTACTTGTTTTCACTGCAAACTTGCTCTGGGGTTTATATATATATATATTTCATTTTATACAGAGGAAATAATGTCATGCCTAACCTAAGATGGCTCACCACCATCACACTAACTCTTGTGCCTATATCGGGAATACATGAATTTATATTCTTTTTGACTCAAAACCATGTGTGTACATATGTCATCATGCAAGTCTTTAGCTTGGCACGTTGTGCTTATGCAATGTTATGCTATGCATGATTGTGCTATGCATTCTAAAAAGGCACTAATGCATGTTATGAGCGGCGTACACATGAAAATGTTATGCATCCCATACTACATAACATTTTCATGCAACGAAAAAGAAAACGTGCTAGTCGCATTCATGTGCTGAGGTTATGCATCCCATACTACATAACCCTCACATGTTGCCTCCTATGGTGGATCCATATACAAATAAATATTATGCATCCCATACTACATAATATGCCCCGTATACTTCATGTTATGCTATGAGTGTAGTGTTCGTGCTTCAGCTAAGACGTGCTGATGACATATCGGTGCATGTATGACATGATGCTAAACTTCTAATACCTAAAAGGAAAGGTTACCCGACAAATTGTCAAGCAACCTCCCTCTGATACCAACTGTCACAACCCACATTTTCTCCAAAATTTTAGATGTATCAGAGTGGAAGAAAACGCGCGTTGTGATGCCACGTCGGGCAGGGGATAACTGTCGACGCTCAGTAACCACCAACTACTAAGACTATAAAAAAAATCAAAAGCTTTAATGATGAGAAAAATCATTTATATTTTAGAGTCTGTATCCCTCGGCTTCGTGGATCAACTAGTCCACCCTTCAAAATTATACTTATACGTAGCGGAAAATACTTTATTCACTTTTTAACATCCTAAGAGAATGCATAAGCGTCCCCAGGGGACACCTAAGACTATGCAAGACCCTAGATTTAACTTATATGATATATATAGAAAATGACCTTTTACGTGGTTTTGAAAATTGAGATTAAGCTTTTTGAAGAGAAAACATGATGTCAATGTTTTATATATAAATATTGTTTTCTTTTATAGGTTTTAAAGTAACTAGCAACCTAACATAAATCATCCCAGGAGCAAGTTTAATAAACTCCAAAACAGGAAAACTAGCAGTATAAGCAAAGTACAAAGCATCTAAAAGAGAAACCACCAGTGGGCGTCAACAACTGACACGAACCCACTGGTGAGTAGGCATATCTGTACTACAAGTCTAAAGAAGCTACCTCCCAGGAGTGAGGAAAAGAAAAACTTAGCAGCAGCTATAGCACTAGCAAGCTTCAGAAGAAACATAGCCGCACAGTCGACTATAAACCTGAACCTGAGGCATTCAAAGAAAAGAACACCTCAGCAAAGCAATATATATCAATGGGAAAATGAAACAATAGTATAAAGAAGAAGTGGGACAGGTAAGAATAAAGTAAACAAGTGAAGGAAAAATACTCTCCATGAGTGGGTAAAAAGGGGTGCACCAAGTGTACGGGTGAAGTCAAGCCTCACAAATCTCTACAAGAAGGATTAGCAAAATAAATAAATCCTAGCATAAAGCTAGAGCAGAAAGAGTCACCTAATACTGGAGATGGACAAAATCAACATCAAGGGCCTAGGCTGGTGGCAACGGTCCGACCAAGTCTATCAGGCCTAAACATCTCAAGGTGCTGTGGTGGTGGCATCAGTCCAACTCAACCAAACAGCTCACATTGTCTTAATAAGACAAGAAGTAAAACAAGGGTGGCGGCATCGGTCTGACCCACCTCAAAATCACATCCTACTCCAGCACTAAGTGACTCGAAAAAAAAACCCTTACTTGTAGTTCCATGAACCACCAAGAAGTCACCACAACCCTATTCCAACTAGAGCACCCCACCTAAGAACCCTAAGTACAAACCGATGGGCTAAACGTCGAGTTGACCAAATTAGTGATTTGACATAAATAAGTTGAAAACAGAGCGATACTATAAATATGCAAGTAGTTCGACACTCAGCTAAACATGTACCATTAGTTGGTCACCGAAAAAAAATAGGTTAGCCCCCGAAACATGCATAATTAATTTGATACCCAACCCTAACAATGATTTTTCCGGCGCCCAATATATTTACCATTAGGTTGCGTGGTTTGAGTCTAAACTATACAAGCAATGAAGTGAACAGGACATAGTTATGCCTGAAGAAACAATGAGAAAAACAACCCAACAAGCCCAAATGAAAATTTTATAGAGAACCGGCCACCCCAAAACGAATAACTCAAATGGTAAATAACCCTATCTAGCATTCCTAATCATACAAACCACAACATAATACCAATGGGGTTAGCCCCGAGATTTCCAGGTGACCAAATTAGGAGAAACAAAATCTGAATTTAAGCAATACAAAGGTACAAAAAAATAGAGATAGTATTGGCAAGAGCGGAGGGCGCACTTGCCTTGATATTTAGCAGAACCTTGGACAACGATGCACCTCTTAACAAATCGGCCGCAAGCAATATTTTCACGAAAACAAATCTGGACAAAACTGGGCTAGCAAGAGCCGGCCAGCGCAATCCCTTCCAAACCTCCGGCCACCAAAACAAACGGGCAGCACCTCCTTCCCCCAAAACCACAACCTCAAGTGAAATACTTTCACCACAAAAATATCTGGACATGGAAAGAAAAAATGAAATCCCTAGCATGCTTGAAATCTAGACCCTAACATACTAGCAAATTGGGCACAAAATCAAAACAACAAAAGGGGCTCTTACCTTGAGAAAGACGGGACGAATTCGGCCAGCCCTAAGCTCCTAAACCGCTGGCCTTAAGCAACCTAGATCACGAAACTTCCTGGACAACCCAACTGGGAAGAACAACTCCATAAAAACCAGGAAAAAACTGCAACCTAAGCTACCGATCGGGCAAAAGATCATGGAGGAAATCGTGAAAATGATACCTCCAAATGGAGCTCTCGGCTAGGGGAGTGAGGATCCGACCTCAAATCGCGTTTTCGAGCGAATCTGGGCGGTGAGCAGGCGGTTGGAGCAGCACCAGGCTTCTGCCTCTATTCGCCTTTCGCTCGGGACGTAGCAGCGGGCCGCCGGGTTGGGGAAAGAAAGGGAAAATAAAAACCTAAACCTAAGGCACTTCCTTTATATATATAACCTACTAACTACTAAATTAATTTAGTAAATGTTATAATGGCAGCCCAACCCTATAACCCACACTTATATATATTCAACACATAATTAGGCATACACCATTATATAACAACACTCTATATGCGTAAATTAACATTTATATGCACACTATTACTAATAGCACACTAATAAGCATAAATCAACATTGACATGAAATTATATATTAACATTAGCATTAACCGTCATATAATAGTACACACATGAAAATCTACGATCATACCACACACATCCATATAAACACGCACATAAATATTTTTTTTATAAAGCTACGCACGCACGTGCACATATGCATTAATTCACCGGCACGCCAAAATCACTCCACAAGCCAGAATGCGTAAACATATATACACGCTTAAATAAAATGACTACCCGCTAACAAGCCACCGTCGAAATGACGCAAAAATAAACGATCTCGGATTCGACCAAACTCGCACCGTAGCTAAACACTCTGGCTACGAAAACAAAGGCGAAGTCGGAAACAGCCTCCGACGATCAAACACTCGGGCTAACACCTCCCGAAGCCAAAGCACAAGGATTCCCTAAGAGGCTCAGCCGGGCCTCCAAAACAGACACCGGCTAGCTGGGGAAACCATACAACAGGCTATAACCTCTAAGAACACCTAACGAGTTACTATAACAATGACACGAGCCGAAAATGCGCCAACGTAACGCCAAACGAGGATTTAAATAATTGTCGAAAAATTCGGGGGCGTTACAAACCACGATCACCTTACCATCTTGCATTAAAACACAACCACGTCTGATGTGTGATGCATCAACATACACAGCATACTCAACTCCTTCAGTTGGTAAGGTTAAAATTAGAGCAATACATAATCTCTTCTTCTACTCTTGGAAAGCCTCTTCACACTTATCACTCCAAATGAATGCAATATTCTTCTGAGTAAGTCTAGTTAGAGGAGCAAACAACACCGAAAACCATTCCACGAACCTTCTATAATAGCCAGCCAGTCCTAAGAAGCTCCTAATCTCCTTTGGTGTAGAAGGTCCCTCCCATTCCATCACAACAGAAATCTTGGTCGCATCTACAGAAATACCGTCCTTGCTTACAACATGACCCAAAAAGGACACCTGAGGTAGCCAGAACTCACACTTCCTAAACTTCGCATATAACTTATGCTCCCTCAGGATTGACAAAATCAAACGCAAATGCTGAGTACGCTCCTCAACATTGCGGGAATACACCAAGACATTATCTATAAACACAATAACAAATCGGTCCAAGAAATCCCTAAACACCCTATTCATAAAATCCATGAAAGCAGAGGGTGCATTGGTTAAACTAAAATACATCACCAAAAACTCATAATGTCCATGCCGGGAACGGAAAGCAGTTCGTGGAAAGTCTATCTCACGAATTCTCAACTGGTGGTAGCTTGAGCGAAGATCGACCTTTGCAAATACCAAGCCACCACGAAACTGATCGAACATATCATCAATTCTTGGCAGGGGATATCTATTCTTAATGGTTACCTTGTTCAATTCCCTATAATCGATGTAAAGCCTCATCGATCCACCTTTCTTCTTGACGAACAAAATAGGAGCACCCCACGGAGAAGAACTTGGTCTAATAAAACCATACCTCAGCAACTCATCGAGCTGAGTACGCAACTCATCCAACTCACGCAGAGCCATACGGTACGGTGTTTTGGAAATAGGATGAGTACCTGGCTCGAGGTCTATCACAAACTTTATCTCCCTTTCCGGAGGAAGTCCTGGAACACTATCAGGAAAGACATATGGAAACTCTCGCACCATCGAGACATCCTCAAGACGTGGTGTAACAAAAGGTGTTTCCATAGTAGAAATAAAAACTAAAAACACCTCGCAACCAGACTTTATAGCACAACAAGCACGTACCGCAGAAATGGTAGGGGAAACTCTGTCCTAAAAACCATAGACGCTCATAGGTTGTATGTCGTCCATCATAAAATCCAGTCACTTAGCCTTTCACTGGATGACCGCATCATACTTGGATAGCCCGTCCATGCCCAAAATCACATCAAAATCAGCTAGATCTAAAATCATCAAATCCGCAAAGGCCAGAAAATTGCCAAGATAAATAGGGCATCTCAGAACTCCTTGATTAGATATCACTGAATCACTGGAGGGAAGCTTGACATTGAAGGAGTCTCCTAATTGATCCATATTTAGGCGATGTTTATCGACAAACCTCCGGCTAAAAAGGAATGGGTGGCACCCAAATTGAAAAGAACGCGCGCCCACCTATTTTGCACCTTAAACTCCCTTAAAACCGAACATATATAACTAAACGAACGATAACTAGGGCAGTAATGATAAATAATAAAGATAAATTATACTGAGGCTAACCTGATATCACTTGCGTAGAGGTTTGAGCTTCCTCGCTGGTCATCACGTTCGGCTTCCCTTTCCTTTTATACAAGTTTGGTGGCGGCGGCAGGGCTCGAAGCGGGGCAGGCTTCACTGGGGGCTGAGCTTGGGGCCACGAAGATTTCTGGTGTCCCTTCTGCCCGCACTGGAAGCAAGTCCTTTCTTTCATCCAGCAACGACTCACATCATGACCTTTCCTTGCACGGTACGAGCACACTAGCTCTCCCTTGGGTACGGCTTGGATGGCATGCACCTGCTGCTGCTTCAGGGTGGCAGTCCTCTTGAAACACCTTTCGTAAGGGTGGCCCGGATGACCACAGAATCTACACACTTCCTTACTTTTCTTTTTCGAAGAAGGGCCAGATGCCCTCGAGCTACCACCCTCAACACCTTTCCTTTTCTCTTTCCTCGCCGCACCACCGCGGTTCTTGGTGTTCTCGATCGCCTCGACCTTCAAAGCGGCTTCCACTGCTTCAGCATAACTTTCAGCTCGATAAGCTCATGCTCATTGCTGGACATCGCTTCTTAGTCCTCGCAGGAAACGCTTCACTCTACCCTCCTCAGAAGTTACCAAATCAGGAGCAAACCTACTCAGTTTGCTAAACTCAATCTCGTACTCGCTCACGGTGAGTTATCGCTGCTTCAGATGTAGGAAGTTATTCATCAAGCGGTCCTGCTCGACCAAGGGTAGAAACTTCTTCAGCAACATCATCTTGAAAGATTCCCAAGAACAGCCTTCCTTCAGACTCTCTCTTTCCCAAATCCACAAACTCTTTACCAGGCCTTTTAACTGATATGCTGCAATCATCACCTTCTGTGCTTCTAGAATTCCAGAATACAAAAACATCTCATCGATGGAGATGATCCAATCATCTAAAACCATAAAGTCGGCACTCCCGTCGTAGGTGGGAGGTCCCAACCACTGGAAGTGTGATATGAAATTCATTTCTGGTGGTATCGCCATCGGGGGCAATAGAGGAGCAGGGGTATCAGGCACGACTTGGCCCAAGGCATGCTCTTGCACTAAAGGTTGCTGTGCGGGAGCGGCAGACAACAAAGACTGAATTTGCGATTGCATCACAACTAATTGTCTCGACAGAGCCTCATTGCTCTGACGCAGACCCTTAATAATCACATCACTTTGCGCACCTAATGACTCACCCTCCGACCGGGGAGTCGACCTCGTCGCAGGATGCTTTGGCGGCATTTCTAAAAATCAAACGGACAACTCATCAATATCCTAGCTTACAACGAAGCCACACGACTAGTTCGGACCATACTTAAAAGACACTTACTTACGTTGCAACTTGCTCTAGGAGTTTATAATGATGTTATGTCCTACTTAGGATGATATTCTCTCATCCTATTTACTATTGTGCATATGACATGAATGCATGTATTCTTTATTCTTATTTAAAATCATGTGTGTACATATGTCATCATGTAAACCTTAACTTAGCACGCGTGCTTATGCGATGATATGCAATGTATGCAGTGCTATGCATTCTAAAAAGGACTTAATGCATGCATGAGCGGCGTACACATGAAATGTTATGCATCCCATACTACATAACATCGCATGCAATGAGAAAATAAAACGTGTTAATGGTCATCCATGTGATGGTGGTTATGCATCCCATACTACATAACCGTCACATGTTGCCACCTATGGTGGATCCATATACAAACACATATTATGCATCTCATACTACATAATATGCCACGTATACTTCTTATCATTCTATGTGTGTAGTGACTATGCTTCGGCTAAGACATACTGATGACACATCGGTGTGTGCATGAAATGTCACTAAACAACTAACACTAACAAGAGAATGTTGCCCGACCAATTGTCAAGCAACCTGGCTCTGATACCAGCTATCATAACCTGCATTTTAACAGCATAAAATAACTCATCAGAATAAGGGAAAATGTGCGTCATGATGCCACGTCAGCAAGGGATAACTGTGGACGCTCAGGCAAACACCTACTTAATCATGAAGAAAGATTATTTAAGTTATTTTAAGGAAAAATCAGTTTAAGTGTAGAAGTTAGTCGTATCCCTCTTTGTAGTGGCTCATCTAGTCCACAAATCAAAATATAATTATACGTTGCGGAAAAATACTTGTTTAAATTGACTCCAACATCCTACATGAGTATAAACGTCCCCAAAGGACAACTAATGTTATGCAAGACTCTAAATTTATAATAGTAGTAAGGATAGTTTTTACGGTCGCTAAATATAACGAGTTAGGATTTTAAAAGATGCAGTGCATGAAGTAATAGTAGTAGATTTTATTCTTAAAAATACCTAACATGCAATCCTAGCATAAATCCTCCTAGAGAGTTAGTAATCCACATCCACATATAGAGAGATAAACAGCTAGCAAATATCTAAAAAATAACAATTATGTGGGCGTCTACAAACTGACACGAACCCACTTATAGAATAGTATGTCGGAACCAGTAACTAAATAAACAACAAACTACCTCGCTAAGATGAGGCAACAATCACGGCCAACACTGCCGCCCAGAAACTCCAAAACCAGCTCTACTATCTGCTACAGCTCTGAACCTGAGGCATTCCAAAGACAAAACATCTAAGCAAGAAGGTTCAAATGGTGGCAGAAAAATAATAATCCAAAATAAATAAAGGTCAAAAGGGGTACCAACCCAAGACCAAAAGCACTGAAGTAAAGTACAAAAAGAAACGGGACATCCACAGGAAAAGAACTCTTACGTGATTTGTCACGTACAACAAGAGTACACCAGACGCACGAGGCTATAAGATGACGACATGAATAAATCATAAGGAAAAAGTATGAAACCTTTATTAGGCACCTGTGCCCGACTCTACCCAAAAACACGGGCGAGGTGGTCACTCAACTGGACACACCCTCACAAATATAATATATGTCTAATTGCGAGGGAGTCTCATACTCTCCACCATACACCGCAGATGCCCAAAAACCTGATAGGCTTCCACAAGGTACTGATAAAGGCATCAAACATGGCGGAGGTGGTTTCGTCCACTAACTCCCGCAATCAAGAAAACCCACAAGAAAACAACCACATATATCTCGAGATTTGGCACGTCAAATTCTACTTGACATTTCTAGATTAAAGACGCGGTTGATCAACCTTTAGTAGCGATTTACAATCCTAGATAAACTCTAACACGTTCTTCAACAACGGTAAAATAAGGAGATTAAAGCAAATACTACAAACATTTTATCATACCTCTATGAAGTTACCAGATTCAGTTAACAAGACAAGATTTAAGAATTTTCAAGTGATCGAAAGATTAGACAAAGCTATAACTTGTAAGGACATAACAAAATGCAAGAAGATAAAGGAACAAAACTCATTCGTTACCATCAAATCGGACAATGAGAAAAGAGGGTAAACCACCACTTGCCTTGGTTTGACCGGAAAAGTCCTCTGAATCACTCCACGTCGTAGATCGGGGCAAAAGGATGCGTGAGGAGTTGAAATCTGAACAAGAACGGCCGAAAAGGAGGTTAGGGCCGAAAAAAATCCTAACGAGAAATCTTAAGAAATAGAGAAGGTATTACCACGATGGCGTAGCTCTCGGCGAGAGCTTTCCGGATCTATGATCGGTTGGAAATTTCGAGTAACGGAGCACCGTCGGCGGCTACATGAAGAATCACGAAATATTTTTTCTCTCTCGCTCGCCGCTCTGATTCGGGAGAAAAGAATCAGAGAAGATGAAGTGTTTCGTTTCTTTTTATCTTAGGGTATAGGAGTATATATATATATATATATATATATATACATATATACTTATAAAATACTTTGTCTAAATTAGAATAAAAAGGGATTTATTACGAGCGATTTTGCGGGAATCGAGAATAGATGCATAGGATGACTTCAAATCGAACAGTGCCCAACATAAAAGTTGTAGATCTCGTCAAGACGAACAAATTTCATGTTGACCATTTTTCCATACGACACACTTTTGACCCTCAAAATGGCGCCCGAACGCAAATGGAAACGAAAAAATTTCGAGACGGACAAATTCACTCGAGACGCAGAAACAAATTATTCGAGACAGACAAATCACTCGAGCGGAATAGGCAATCCACTCGAGATAAAATTGGCAGAATCACTCGTATAGCTGAAGAATTTCACTCGAGAAAAGAGGATATCACTCGTGTACCTGAAGAATTTCACTCGAGTAAAGAGGATATCACTCGAGTGAAAAAAGACAGGGACTCGAGTAACTTTGCATGGTGAACAAATTCATTGCAAAAATAACCTTTTGATCAAACTATCAGAATGAATAGTAAAAGACATTTTTGAATAGTGCTTTAATATTAAAATATTCATATTTTATATTTTTTAATAAGCAAACACGAGTTCAAAACGGAGGCCCAAACGTGTGCCGAATTAAATGAAATTTGCACCGCACGCAAACACTGACGTTGCGAATGCAACGACGAAGTCAAAACCAAAATCTGACGAGTCATTCCCGAGATATTAATCTTCAAAGTATACGACGAACATAAACAATCCAAAATTTGAATCGCGCGCCGAGACTCCAAAAATGCTCGGATTGCGACGAAACTTGACGAGCAAGTCCAAAATTATTCAATTTAAATTCCAAATGCACAATTTTCCCATTACAACAAGAATTCGGCCTACTCGACCGCACGGACAAGAAAATGCCTTAACGACATTGCGCAGTCAACTCGACGTTAAAAGTAGCGCCACAACGTCATAAACATGACGATGCCCATTCAAATAAAATCATCGAAAAAGTCGGGGGCATTACACATGTAGGGTTCTATCGGCGCTTTATTCAAAACTTTTCCAAAATCCCCAAGTCGTTAACCCATCTTCTTAAAAAAGAGTCTTCTTTCATCTTTTGATGACGAATGTCTTTTAGCTTTTAATATAATTAAAAAAAAGTTAGTAAATTCTTCAATCCTAGTCTCACCGGATTGGTCGCTCCCATTTGAAATTATGTGTTACACGAGTGATAATGCAGTCAGTGTTGTTTTAGGCGAACAGGTGAAAAAGTTATTTCACCTGATTTATTATGCGAGCAAGACACTTACGTTTGCACAAGCAAACTACATCACCATCGAAAAGGAGCTTCTAGCGATCGTGTTTACACTCGATAAGTTTAGATCGTACATCACTCTCTACAAAGTTGTTGTCTTTATGGATCACTCCGCCCTTAGGTATTTATTAAGTAAAACGGACGCCAAACCCCGTCTTTTGCGATGGATCTTCCTTTTGCAGGAGTTTGACTTAGAGATCCGGGATAAGAGGGGTGCCAAAAATTTGGCGGCCGACCATTTGACTCGTCTAGAGAATACTGCTAGTGAAGCGTTAGTGGAGACCAATATTAATGATAAATTTCATGAAGAATGCCTTCTCGCTCTCGAAAATCTAAAAAACATTTCCATGCCCTGGTTCGCTAATTTGGCTAATTATTTAGTAGCCCGGGTCTTGCCAAAAGAATTCTCGAGTCGGTTAAAAAAGAAATTCTTTTCGGGCTTAAAGAATTACTTTTGGGAAGACCCCGTCTTATTTCATGTTTATGCAGACCAGGTAGTGAGATGCTGTGTTTCGAGTGAGGAAGGATTGCAGATATTGGTGCACTGCCACGAGGGAACAACATCTGGACATTATCAGGTAAACTGTACCGCAAAAAAGGGCACTGGAGGCGAGCTTTTATTGGCCCACGCTCTTTAAAGATGCTCACAACCTTTTGAGTATTTGCGATAGATGTCAGCGGTCGGGTAATATCTCCTGTTGGGATTAGACGCCTTAAAATCTTTTCTTAGAGTGCGAAATCTTCGATCTTTCGGGCATTGATTTCGTTGGACCTCTCCCTCACTCTTATCAAAATAATTATATTATCGTTGTTGTCAACTACGTATCGAGGTGGGCGGAAGCGCAAGCTCTCCCCACTAACGATGCGTTAGTTGTAGTTAATTTTCTAAAAAAAATCATTTTCTCGATTTGGCATGTCATGCGCTATCGTTAGTGATAGGGGCACCCTGTTTTGCAATAGCCAATTCGCCAATTTTTTTGCAAAATATGTTGTCACGCATAAACTCTCCACCGCCTATCACCCTCAGACGAGCAGTGAAGTCGAGGTCGTTAATTGTGAGATAAAGCGCATTTTAGAAAAAAAAACTTTTTCAATGAATAGAAGGATTGGGTGCTAAAGCTCGATGATGCTCTATGGGCCTATCAAATAGTATATAAGACAGCCATCAGCTGAATGTCGTATCGATTGGTTAATGGCAAAGCTTGCCCCTTCCGGTCAAGTTAGAGCACTGTGCATTCCGGGCACTCAAATTGTTGAATTTATATCCTTCCCTAGCTGCAGAACAACGAAACTTTAAACTAAATGAACTCGATGAGTGACACGCGAACGTGTGCGAGAGCAATAAGCTTTATAAAGAGTGAAGGAAGTTTTATCATGACAAAAATATAAAATTTCCTTAAACTTTTTTGTCGTGCGATCTCATTCTTCTTTATAACTCTCATCTTTGTCTATTTCCGAGAAAATTTAAATTGCGATGGTCCGACCCCCTTATCATTAAAGAGGCTTGGCCATATTGGACAATTCTTATTTCCCACCTGGAAAAAGGCTCCTTTAAAGTGAACGAGCACCGCCTTAAGTTATACCTCCCGGGAGACTTCATTGGAGAAGAGTGATTCATTCGACCTTTCACCCTAAATTTTCATCGCCTCCAAGTGGGTCAAGCTCGCGACCTCAAACAAAGCATTTGTGGGAGGCACCCCATAATTATTCTTATTAGTTTTTTGTTTTGTTTTTTTTGTATTAATAGTTTTATGCAGGATTTTTTTTGTGGTCTCCCCTCCCCCCCTCGCTAGCAGGGAAGGCATCTTTTCCCCCTCCAAATCCTTTATTTTCTTCCTCTTCATACTTGGTTTTAAACATTGGGCTATTGGAGACAATGTTTAATTTTAAATATGGGGGAGTCTTTTCTTATTTTAGTATTTCCATATTTAAAAAAAATATTATAAAACTTTGAAAATCTCAAAAATATTTTCTCTTAGTTTTAATCTTAACAAAAAAACAAAATCTTGGAAAGGATGATGCAATCTTAGGAAGCGCACTGATCGTCGTCAAGAATAAACTGGGGGAGTTATCCTCCGAGTATCGAATCTCTCGAGTAGTGCAGATTGGGAGTGTGATCTTCCTCATTGGAAAGTGATTGCAAACGCAACAAAGGTTTGGGGGTTGAGTTTGTGTATTAGTACAACTAAAATTAATTACGCTACTCCGATGAGTATTAGGGCGTATGGTCGTAACCGTTGAGGGTCGAAAACACCTCTTCGCCAAGCCAGCCCCTAACACACGTTAGTGCGGCGTATCACCAAGTAACAACCCAAAGTAAGCAAAGGAAGTAAAACCAAACTATGGACTATAACAACATTGACAATAATAAACCATCATGAACATTGTTAAGAGTTCCTAGCAAGTCTAGCTAACATCCAAAGCATAGAAACAACATCAAATGAGAGTAAAAAAGGAGATTTACACCCCAACGCATGAAGGCTAGCCACGATTCTCGGCCGGAGTCGAAGGTTGTCGGTCTTCGTCCGGGATCGGTCGGTGGTTGACGTCCGAGGAAACTTGAAGTGTTGTCACCTACTTCAAAGGTGCTTTCCCCGTCTTCTCACGATCAGTGAAGGTTGGTAGTCGCCGGAAAACTCTCCAATGGCAGTGAGAAGGAGCTCCAAATGCTCCTCTTGAGATGGAGATGCAGAAAATAGTGAAAGATCTTCTCTTGTGGTGAAGTTCGGAAGAAGAACGGTGGCCGGATGAGCTCTCCAAGGAGGAGAGAGGAAAAAGCAGCTGGGGAATGGTTTTCCCGCTCAGAGGAGCGGAAATGGCGGAATTCTCTTAGCTCAGGTCAACTCCTGAGCTTAAATAAAAGCAGGTCAGAAAAATGGTCACGCACGGTTTGGCGCACGACCGTGTGTTAATCATGCGATATTAACTTCCCGACCAAGCTTGTAGAAGAAGATGAGATGACCCGTGCGTTTTACTCGAGCATAGGCACTTCTGCCCGTGCGTGAAGGAAAACGCACGGGTAACCACAGAGCGCTGAAATTCTCCACAAGCATGTGAAACCGTGCATTTTACTCGTGCACGAACACTTCTGCCCGTGCGTGAAAAACTCACATGATTAACGACAGAGCGCTATAAAACTGGACTGCAACAGGAAAACTGTGTGTCTCCTTCGCGCACGGTTCAGATGAAATCGTGCATACAGAAATCACGCGGGTTGGTCAGTCCTCCAGAGAAACCTGCAGAAAACGCACGATTTGGTAGAACGCGTGCTCTAAGGAAATGCACGACCGTGCGTTTTCCACAAGTCAGAATTCCTGCATTTAGGGAAAACTGACCACCTACACAGCAAAAACCAAAGCTGGAGCAACAGCTCCGAGCACCAATATACAACATAAAAAAACAAAATCCGCACGGAGAGTACCCTAGTACATACCCCCAACATCCCGGTGCAATTCGCAAACCAAGATGGGCCGAAACAGTGCACAATGACTAAGTGAAGCCCTAATCAAATATACCACTTTTCCTACTGAAATAGTAGTGCACATGCAAGATAATAAGCCCAGATGAGTTCGAAAAACCATATATATATATCAGACTCATCACACCACCAGACTTAAACATTTGCTCGTCTCGAGCAAATCATCCCTAACGCGGACGAGAAAAATAACATAGTTGGCCTTTAACTGCGCAGCGTAGTAGCATGCGAAATAGCATGCTCGCGCTCATAGGAACACCTTAGAAGGAACTTCTAATTATGCACTAATAGCCTATATATTTCTAAAGGCGTATCAAGATATTATTACTACTCTACTATAGAATCGAGAAGAATCATTCGGTCATGCGCAAGGTAAAAGCAGACAAACAATAAGTTAAGCATTGCCAAAGCAAGGGATCAGGATAACCTCCAAAGAAATCCACCAATGTCGATTACCATATGCTTTCACGTTCACACTCTCTCCACGACATTAGTTTGACTCAAGCGCGAATCTGTAGGACTTGGAGTATAATGGAGGCTTAGGCGAAGGCGGGGTATACAAAGATAAACACGATGGATACACACACCCAAAATGAGACCGCCTGAAAACACTCACAGCTACATGCCATGACAAACACGTGCACCGCACCACAAGACTTGGACTTTTAACAGTGTGTGCACGCCCATAACGAACACAATACAACAAAATTTCACAACAATAAAACCACAACTCTACAACAATTTTTTTCTTTTTTTTCTTTTATTTTTCATTGGGAATTTTCTTTTCCAATTCATCTCATTTTTTTTTATTTAACCAAATAATAAAAACAAGCCGAAAACACTGCGACACCACAAGCGTCACAAAGCACCAGCAAAACAGCCACACATAACAGATACAAAACTATAATAAAACAAACCAACCAAGCGAACACATTCGGGTGTCCGAGTAGGAAAGGCTATATGGCTTTTGTAGCGAGGCGTATGGATGTCAACGGAAGGGACACTCTCAACGGTTATATCAACAGATAGACGTCGGGAATGGTACACGTCTCAAATTAGAACAAAGTGACGGTCTACATCACGCGCGCACTTGATTAACATTGTAATCATACTTCGAGAGTAGTTGGGGGCAAGTTCTTAGCCACCGAGAAAGACAATCCTTCCCCCCTATAACGCCCCGAAAATTGTATTTGAGTTGGTCGCGTAAAAAGGGATTTTGGTGCCTATATAGGGTGACACGGCCTAGGACACGGGCGTGTCCAAGGCCGTGTCTGGCTGGTGTTTTGGCCATTTTCATCCCGAGAAGGACATGACAAGTAACAAGGCTTAATTATACGGGCGTGTCATTTGACACGGGTATGTGCCTACCTGTGTCAGTACCCGTGTTTAGCAGGGTCGTGTCAGTTGGCGTGACAGTTATATGTGGCACGCCCCCGGACACGGGCGTGTCGAGGACCCGACACAGGCGTGTCGAGTGGGACACAGGTGTGTCTGATCCCGTGTGAGTCTCTGTGTTCGACGATCGTGAATGGATCGAGGCACACGGCCTGGGACACGGTCGTGTGCGAGGCCGTGTTCGGCCCTGGTCTGTTGATTTTTTGAGCGGATCAGAGCCGTTCGATTTATTTATTTAAAATCCAACGGCCCTGGGGAAACCCTACTCTGATAAGGTCGGGAATAGATTATCAATTCCTCATTTTCTCCCTTAGTCTCTCTCTCTCTCAAGGAGTTGGAAAGAGGAGGAAGAAAGAGGAGTTTTCCGACTGCCGGCGGAGCACCGATCAGAGAACCGAGAGCGGATCCGTGGAGGGAATCCCGTTGCGAAGACTTCTATCCGGATAGTTTTCCATGGTGCCAAAGCGTACTACAAGGGTAACGATTATCTAATTGAGCATGTGAAGCTCTTCCTTTTTGCATAGGGAAAACCTGCTCCCCCGAGTGTGCGGCGAGTGTCCGGTGTTCCTTGGGGTTGATGGGAATAGTCCCCCTTATGTTGCATTTAGAGCCGGGAATCGAAGTATGGGCATAGACATTGTGTGTGAAGCCTACCCGGACATGTTGGTCTGGATCGATGATGTTGCATTTGTTATGATTTGCCGGAGAATACTCCGTGCTTTGGGTTTTCGGGTTTCTATGCGGTAGATTACAGCAGGGATCCTTGGAGGTTAGCTACAAGGTGCACCCGGAAAACTGAGCGGAATCGTTGTTCTGCTAACTTGGCGGTCTGGGAACCGGTCTTGAACATAACTGGGTTATATGATTGATTGGAATATTAGGATCCGAGAGAAACTTGGCCCGTGCGTACGTCTTAATGTGAACTACGCGGTTGAGCAGCGGACAAGTGGAATTGGACCTGGGCTATATGGTTCGGTGCGAGAGACCCGAAAAGGGGACTGGGCGTTGGCATAGTCGGGAGCCTTAGACAGTGGTCAAGAAGGCTAAAATGCTCATGTTGTTGCCATCCTGGGGGTGGTGGTGAAGACGCTGAAGTGTCAGGATTCACCGTTAATGTGCCCTGAGTGCACGAGGTGTTTGGCCGTGCGAGCCTACACTTGTGGAGAAGTATGTTTATACATAATTGTTTAGCTGGGCTAATGTTATGCAGGGAAGGAGCATCGCCATCCCGAGAAAGGGACGGGGTCGTTATAATTTGGTCGGCTTTAGCTGACCGTTGCATGTTTGCCACCGTGCGGTGTAATGTTGCTTGCAGGTGCTGCGGATCTGAGTGCAAAATAGCGGGTTGGAGCCCATGTTGCCGTGCTGGCCCTCGAAGGCCTTAGCGTATAGTTGTTTATTTGTCATGTGTGGCCGGCCTGCGAGCCGATGTATGTAAGACACTATTTGATAAGTGAACTATTGTAAGGCCATAAGGCCATGTTTCTTTCAGTGTATTGTTATTTCATTCCAGTTGTAGCGATTGTGGACATTCATGTAAATTGATTATTCAGTTTGGGTTCTTTCTACTTTTAAAATCTTTCGCTAGAATGCTCTGTGTTAGGACGAGTAGTCTTAATTGGATTGTTTGGTTATTAATACGTAACCCTTCCGTCTGTCCGTGGTATATGGCGTCGGGTTCCAGCTGGACCTTCTGTTATATGTCATACGACGGATGTGGGTGTTATAATTTGGTATCAAACTTCTGGTTATGGTCAGGCTTAAATGAATTCGTGGACGAATTCTTTTAAGGGGTGGTGAGCACATGTGTGCGTCATCGTTATAACATCAAAAAGAACCCATGAATGTCCACTTAGGAATGGAAAATACACTTGTTTTGTGGAATTTGAGTGTTCCAATGATTACTTCTAGCAAATTGGTTGTCGTCTAATCGTGTGTCTTTGCTTCTATAGGCAGCTAGGAGCGGTGCTGGTCAATCAGAGTGTCCGCAATCGCCAAAAAGTAGTGCACCGAGAGACATGCCTACTACACCTCCTTCAGCGGAAACCATTAGGATGGTTGCTGAAGTCGTATTTGCGATGACTAATGCCCAACCTGCAGGGCAAATGCACCACACACCTCCTATCGTGGAGCAATGACCGATTAGGGCGGCAGAGCCGAGAGTGGTGGAGCGTGCAGCAGTTGATCTGGTAGATCTGAGGAGAGCTACGGAGAAGCTGCTCAAGCATGTAAGGGGCTTTAATCACCCAGTATTTGACGGGACTGGAACGCCAGCTTAAGCTGAGGACTGGCTCTCTACGATAAAGAGGGTTTTGACAGCCACGTTAACTGAGGAGTGCTAGAGGACCACCATAGTGACCTTTTTGTTGACGGGTGAAGCGAGGTTGTGGTGGGATGAGTTGGAGTTTCATCTCTTAGTGGGTAGGTAGCTTGCTGATGTGCATATGGAGGAATTTTCAAGATTGTTCCTGGCCATATTTCTACCATCTTCTCAAAAGCTTGAGATGGATAATCAATACCTTGGGTTGACTCAGGGATCCAGAAGCGTGGACGAGTACCTCCACGAGTTTACACGGTTGGGTCAGTATGTTAGGGCTATGTTTACGGAAGAGGAGAGGAAAACAGACCGATTTTATGAGGGTCTTCGTGGTGACCTACAGTTACTCCTTGCTGGGCCTAAGGCACAGGGTTTCCTAGGCTTGGTCAACTCAGCCCGGTCTTTGAAAAAGGTTGTGAAGAGGGTGCAAGAGAAGAAGGACCCAGGAGAAAAGAAGGCAGAGTTCAAAGTTCCTAGTGCAAAGTCAGGATTCCGCAGATGGAATAAGAAGCAGAGGACTTCGAACTCAGCCCCTTCATCTGGTGCGTCAGGGGCAACCACAAGTCGAGTCCCAGGAGCTTGCTACAACTTTAGGAAGATGGGGAATTTTGCTCGTGAGTGTTGGAGCGGACGTGCAAAGTCCGAGAGGAAGTCTGGAGCGACATATGAGGAGAAAGGGAAGGCGGTGGAGTCAACCGCGTCTCATCATGCTCCAGTCCATCCTAGAGTTTATAATCTTGGTCTGCAAGAGGCCATAAAGCAAGCTGATGTGGTGACAGCTATGAGTTAATTTATACCAGATTAACTTTTGTAGTTGTTATCTCTTTTATGTGTTAGCTTACTTTTGTTGCTGCTAGGATTTGTATTGATTCTCGATTGTCCGGCGAGAGCCTTGTTTGATACGGGAGCTTCACATTCCTTCTTGTCCGAATGATTTGTGACGTGCATCGGGGTCCCTGCCTCGATGGCAAAAGACAAGTTGGATGTGTTGTTGCCCAATGGGTGCTCAATCCGAGCGGATAAGGTTTGTGTAGTCAAGGTTAAGATTGGGGATCAGGAGTTTGATTTGCGAGCGTTGATTCTACCGTTAGTAGAGTTTGATGTAATCTTTGTTATGGACTGGCTCTCGGAGCAGCGAGCTTATATTGATTGCAACTGAAAGGAGGTTAAGTAGGGATTAAATTCTAAACGGGATACTACGTTTGCGGGCATGAAGGGGTCAGGGAAAGTTTTGATGTCGGCCCTTCAGGTGTTTAAGGCAGTTCGGTCTGGGGTAGAGCTGTTTGTCACATTAGTGAAGGCTTCAACGCCTAGGCCTAGTCTGGATAGTATCCCAGTTGCGTCTGAGTATCCTGATGTGTTTCCAAATGATCTCCCAGGATCCCCTCCTCAACAGGAGATTGATTTTATTATTGAGCTGGTACCGGGTGCCAAACCGGTGTCACTCTCTCCGTATTGGATAGCGCCAAAAGAGATGGCGGAGTTGAAGGTGCAAATGCAAGAGTTGTTAGAGCAAGGTTATGTGCGTCCAAGTTCGTCGCCTTGGAGCGCACCGGTTATCTTCGTTAAGAAGAAAGATGGGAGCTTGCGGCTTTGTATCGACTACCGGGAATTGAACAAGCTTACGGAAAAGAATAAGTATCCGATCCCGAAAATTGACGATCTATTTGATCAGTTGGTTGGGTTAATGGTATATTCGAAGTTAGATCTGAAGTCCGGTTACTACCAATTGAGGATAAGGGAGAGCGACATCCCAAAGACAGCATTCAGTACGCGGTTTGGGCATTACGAGTTCACAGTCATGCCGTTTGGTTTGACCAATGCGCCATCCGTGTTTATGGATCTGATAAACAAGACGTTCAGAGAGTACCTGGACTGTTTTGTGAAAGTATTTATCGACGATATCATGGTGTACTCGCAGTGTGAAGAGGATCACTACAATCACCTGCACATGGTGTTGGAGACGTTGAGGAGAAACCAGTTGTATGCTAAGTTCTCCAAGTATGAGTTCTGGTTATCCTCGATAGTGATCCTTGGTCATGTTGTTAGTGGAGAAGGGATAGCTGTGGATCCGACAAAGATAGTGGCGATACGGGAGTGACCTGCTTTGACTATAGTGGCGGAGGTCCGGAGCTTTCTGTGGCTTGCTGGCTACTACAGGCGCTTCGTAGAGAACTTCTCGCGGATAACGCTACCACTCACGACTTTGACTAGGAAGAATCAGAAGTTTGTGTGGTCTTCGTAGTGCGAACAGGCTTTTGAAGAGTTGAATAGGCGGTTGACCACAGTGCCTATTTTATGTTCCCCAAGTGGAACCGAAGGGTTCGAAATCTATAGTGATGATTCGGGCAGTGGTTTGGGCTGTGTTCTGCTACAACATGGGAGTGTGATAGCCTACGGTCACGATAATTGAAGGCTCGCGAGAGAAATTATCCAGTCCATGACTTGGAGTTAGCGGCCGTGATATTTGCTTTAAAGCTTTGGAGGCACTATCTGTACAGTGTGAAAGTCGATATATACACCGATCATAAGAGCTTGAAGTACATGTTAGATCAAAAGGATCTGAACATGAGGCAGCGGAGGTTGATGGAGTTCCTAGGGGACTACACCTTCAAGATACATTATGTGCCAGGGAAAGATAATGTAGTGGTGGATGCGTTGAGTCGTAAGGTTCCTGCACATGCCAACTGGTTATCGGTATATGATGAGAGATTGGTCCGTGAGTTGGAGCCTTTGGAGATATCATGCATCGACAAGCAGTCTAGTACTGAGGAAAAACTGTTTTGGACCGAGGTGTAGTGTGACCTAGCTGATAGAGTTCGGCGGGCTTTGATTCAGGATAACAGCATGAAGCAGATCTTGGATGAATCATTGGATGGGTCAAATTCCCAGTTTGCTATTGAGGATGGGTTGCTAAGGAATGGCGGTCGCCTATGCGTTACTAGTGCGGATAATCTTCGGGAGGAGTTGATGTACGAGGCTCATCATACCAAGTACTCAATCCACCCGGGAAGCACGAAGATGTATAGAGACATGAAGACATTATTTTGGTGGCCAGGATTGAAGAAGGATGTAGCACTTTATGTGGCCAAGTGCCAAACTTGTGCCTTGGTGAAGGCGGAGTGCCAGAAGCCCGGAGGTTTCCTAAAGTCCTTACCTATCCCGGAATGGAAATTTGACGACATATCTATGGATTTGGTGCATGGTTTGCCGAAGTTGCAGAGTGGAAACAACGCCATTTGGGTGGTCGTAGATAGGTTGACAAAGGTGTCGCACTTCATCCCGATCAGAAAGGAAGATCCGATAGAAAGGTTGGCCAAACTCTATGTGGAAAATATTGTACGGTTGCATGGTGTGCCCCACAGTATTGTTAGTGATCGAGATTGGCGCTTCACGTCGAATGACTGGAGGTTGGTGTATAGTCTGTTGGGTACTAAGCTAAAGTTCAGCACAGCCTTTCATCCGCAGACGGATGGCCAAACCAAGAGGGTCAACCAGACGTTGGAGGACATGCTTCACATGTGCGTCCTAGATTTTGTAAAGCATTGGGAAGATCACATGTACATGGTGGAGTTTGCATATAACAACAACTTTCAGGCGAGTATTGGAAAGACGCCTTTCGAAGCCTTGTACGGGATAAAGTGTCACACGTCGTTGTCTTGGTTGGAGATGGGCGAGTCAAAGCTTTACAAACGTCAAGCGGTGGAAGATGCCACTTCAGTGATACAGACAATTCAGGAACGGTTGAAGATTGCTCAGGACAGACAATCAAAATACTATAACGCCAAATATAGGAACGTGCAGTTCAGTGTTGGAGACTGGGTGTACTTGAAAATCAAACCGTTCAAGGGTGTCTCGCGGGTTCGACGCTTGAAGAAGCTGAGTCCGAGATACCTTACACCATTTGAGATCCTGGAGCGTGTTGGCGAAGCAGTGTATAGATTGAAGCTGTCAGTGGAGTTGAGTGGGCTACATGATGTGTTCCACGCATTGGTGTTGCGTAAGGTGGTGCAAGAGCTTTCGCAGATAGTTGCGGTTGATTAGGTGCCAGTTGATTATGAGTTGATGACAAAGGTCAAGCCTATACGTATAGAAGACGTTGAAGTCAAGCGACTCCGCAACAAGGATATCCGAATGGTTAAAGTCTGTTGGGATAATTGTGGACGTGAGGAGCTTTCTTGGGAGCGAGAGCAAACTATGTTGGAAGAATACCCCGAGTTATTCGTTCAGGTAACTTGTAATTTTGTGTACCTTTACTTAAGTTCGGGACGAAATTCCTTAAGTGGGGGAGATTTGTAACGCCCCGAAAATTGAATTTGAGTTCGTCGCTTAAAAAGGGATTTTGGTGCCTGTATAAGGGTACACGGCCTAGGACACGGGCGTGTCCATGGCCGTGTCTTGTTGTTGTTTTGGCTGTTTACATCCCGAGGATATGGCAAGTAACACGGCTTAATGACACGGGCGTGTCATTTGACACGGGCGTGTGCCTACCCGTGTTAGTACCCGTGTTCAGCAGGGTCGTGTCGGTTGGCGTGGCGGTTATATGTGGCATGCCCCCCAGACACGGGCATGTAGAGGACCCTGCACGAGCGTGTTGAGTGAGACACGGACGTGTCTAAGCCCGTGTGAGTCTCTGTGTTCGACGATCGTGCCTGGATTGAGGCACACAGCCTGGGACACGGTCGTGTGCGAGGCCGTGTTCGGCCCAGGTCTGTTGATTTTTTGAGCGGATCAGAGCCGTTCGATTTCTTTATTTAAAATCTGACGGCCCTGGGGAAACCCTGCTCTGTTAAGGTCGGGAATAGAGGATCAATTCCTCATTTTCTCCCTTAGTCTCTCTCTCTCAAGGAGTTGGAAAGAGGAGGAAGAAGGAGGAGTTTTACAGCTGCCGGCGGAGCACCAGAGCAACGATCAGAGAACCGAGAGCGTATCCGTGGAGGGAATCCCGTTTCAAAGACTTCTATCTGGATAGTTTTCCATGGCGCCAAAGCATACTACAAGGTTAACGATTCTCTACTTGAGTATGTGAAGCTCTTCCTTTTTGCATAGGGAAAACCCGCTCCCGCGAGTGTGCGGCGAGTGTACGGTGTTCCTTGGGGTTGACGGCAATAGTCCCCCTTATGTTGCATTTAGAGTCCGAAATTGAAGTATGGGCATAGGCATTGTGTTTGAAGCCTACCCGGACATGTTGGTCTGCATCGGCGATGTTGCATTTATTATGATTTGCTGGAGAAGACTCTGTGCTTTGGGTTTTCGGGTTTCTACGCGGTAGATTATAGCAGGGATCCTTGGAGGTTAGCTCCAAGGCGCACCCGAAAAACTGAGCGGAATCGTTGTTCTGCTAACTTGGCGGTCTGGGAACCGGCCTTGAACATAACTGGGTTATGTGATTGATTGGAATATTAGGATCCGAGAGAAGCATGGCCTGTGCGTACATCTTAATGTGAACTACGTGGTTGAGCAACGAGCAAGTGGAATTGGACCTGGGCTATGTGGTTCGGTGCGAGAGACCCGAAAAGGGGACTGGCCGTTGGCATAGTCGGGAGCCTTAGTCAGTGGTCAGGAAGGTTAAAATGCTCATGTTATTGCCATCCTGGGGGTGGTGGTGAAGACGCTGAAGTGTCAGGATTCACCGTTAATGTGACCTGAGTGCACGGGGTGTTTGGTCGTGCGAGCATACACCTTTGGCGAAGTATGTTTATACATAATTTTTTAGCTAGGCTAATGTTATGCAGGGAAGGAGCACCGCCGTCCCGAGAAATGGACGAGGTCGTTATAATTTGGTCGGCTTTAGCTGACCATTGCCTGTTTGCCATCGTGCGGTGGAATGTTGCTTGCAGGTGCTGCGGAGCAGAGTGCAAAATAGCGGGCTGTAGCCCATGTTGCCGTGCTAGCCCTCGAAGGCCTTAGCGTAAGATTTAGGTCCCAGGGAAGATGAATCTCCCATGCCCCTAGCCTCTTCCTTCCCACGTCGGCAGGAAAAATCCAGCGCCTTGCGCATTCAAAGTTCATTTTTTCGCAATTCCACAGATGGAGATCGCCATAGCAAAACACCCACTCCATCTAATTCAGAGGTAGCTTTAGCTTTTCCGTCCAAAGGCATCCTTTCCTCACCCACGCCGGGTGATAGATTAGCCCATGTGACCTGTTTTATAGTCTTACACAAATCATTTGGCTCAATATAAGCTTTTAACTCTAAATTATGCACGCTTTCAACAGCCGTGCTCCGCTCCTTAGTCTCAGCAACGTGTCTTTCACTCCGCACACTACCCTTCTCACCTACAACTTGCTGTACTCCAAGCAACTCCGCTTTTGTTTCCCCTTCAGCTATCTTCAGCATTTTTGTACTTTCACCGCCCTATCTTCCCTTTTCTGCAGCACATATGTCTAAACAACACTAGGCAAACCGTCAGATAACACAACATTCAAATCCTGCAGTTTTCCAGGCTCATTTAGAAGCATATGGGGAAGGGATGGAGGCAAAGGCGAATCAACCTTGGATGCCAAGGTGATGCCGCTCGCGATAAACTGCAACGTTTCCCCACTTGCTTTCAGGAAGGGGACCCCTAAGATGGGTTTTGAAGCATTCCCCATATGTCCCAGCACTTGGAAGTCAGTGACCATCGCAGCCCCGTTCAATATCACTTCCACCTCCTTTATCTCACTGTCGGTCTTAACTACCGACCCCTCGGCTTGCACAAGTGATTTCCGAACATTCGACTCGATATTTAAATTAAATTTTTCAACATCTTTCATAGCAAGATTGTTGCAAGAAGATCCGGAAACACATAGTGCCACTGTCTCTACCTCATTTATTTGACACTTCATGGCCACTTCATTTTGAATGCATTCATCCATCTCCCCAACACACTTCCCTTGCTCACAGGGATTTTTCTCCGTGTTGCTCGGGAGGGCGCCGCGAGTACGCTCAGAGAACACATGGGCCAGTTGGCCCAGCTGCGTCTCCAAGTTTCTCATGGAGGCAGTCTGAGTGGCCATGTTGGATTGAGCCATCTGCACGAATTTCTCCATTATCTCTTCTAACGCACTCTTTCGCGTCCCCTGCACGTTCTGATTATAACCCGAATGTGGCGGTCGTTGCCGGCTATTGGAAGGTTGAGCATCAAACTGATGCTAGCCTCCCTGCCACCTCTGACCGGGAGCATATTGATTCTGGGAGAAATTCGATTGATTTCTCGTATTTGTGTGCGAGAATGCTCATGCTCTCATAAGCGCACAAGCAAAATTCGTCGAGCTCACTTCGTTTTCTGCATCCGTGCAAAAAAAATTTCTTTTTTTTCTTTTATTCCACATTGGGAATGTTCATTTCCATTTCATCTCATTTATTTTTTTTCTTTTTATTTAACCAAATAACCAAAATGAGCCGAAAACACGGCAACACCACAAGCGACACAAAGCACCCGCATAACAGCCACACATAACCGATACAAAACGACAATAAAACAAACCGCACGAGTAGGAAAGGCTTTATGCCTTTGGTAGCAAGGCGTCAGGACGTCAAAGGAAGGGACACAACGTGGATAGCAATGGATAGACGTCGAGAATGGTACAAGGCTCAAACTAGAACAAAGTGACGGCCTACATCACGCGCGCATTTGACTAACCATGTAGCCATGCTTCGAGATTAGCTAGTGGCAAGTTCTTAGCCATTGAGAAAGATGAACCTTCCTCCCAACTCGAGCAATACGAGGTTATTGAACTCCTACACACAATCCTACACCACTGTATGATTCATAACTGGATTCACAACTACAGTATCGTAAACAAAATCTACGCTAGTAGAAAAATAGAAACTATAAGCATATAAAGAATTTTAATCTACACAGACTCTAAGTGAGCATGAGTGCACGCTGAAAGGGCAACTAGATCTGATATACTCTAAAGGGGGGTGAATAGAGTATATGGTGTTTTAGTACTTTTAAAAACTTTTACAATAATTGTTGTAATAAGTGTGAGTAGGAAAGCAAATATAAATCTAATCACAGAACTAAGCTATGCAAAAACTAAGCATAGACAAATCAAGGCCAGAAACAAAAAGTAAACAAGCAGAGCCAGAGGACACAAGGAAATATAGTGGTTCCCCAAACTTGGGTACATCCACTCTACTACCACCCTAGGTAGGAATCCACTACAGGATGAGTTGATCAGGTGTCCTGGGCACCAATGAGCTTTTGATAAGGTGCTCAAAAACCAAAGCAGATTTTTTGATCAGGTGTCTTGCCACCAATGAGCTTTTGACAAGGTGCTCAAAAACCAGATTCAAACTTTTGAAGGGAGTTTGAGAAACCCTTTACAAACTGGGGGTGAGAGAGTGATGGCAGTCTTCTCTTTCTCAAACAACTGAGAAGACTATGTGGATTGATGTCAAAGCTCCCCCTGAATCCTTGAAATCTTCAGGAAGAAAAGCTTTGCTGAGGGTGATAGGCCTTCAAAGGTAGAACTCCAGCAATAGATGGTTTCAGCAATGGCTGAAATGTTGAGTGTCTGTAGTCTTGAAATGATGTTGGCCTTGAACACTTTGAAAGATGAAGAGATTTTGAAAGCTTGATCTCTTTGATGAGTGTTCTTCAGAATTCTTTTTGACAGAAGATTTTGAAAGAGTCTCTGTACTCTGTATTGTGTGTTCTCTTCTTGTTAATCTCTGTTGATTCAAAAAACATTCTGTCTTTTATTCTCTGTTCCAGAATAGAATATCATTCTCTGTCAAAGATAGCCGTTGGTCTGCATTGATTGCATCCTTAATTGCAAAAACTCTTCTGGAGGAAAGTCCACAGAATTATTCCTTGAAAGATCCCTTGAAACTTGGTCCAGAAATAAATGAAAACGGCTAGCAAATCTTTGAATTAATTGCATAATAACTCCTGTCTGATTTGAATTTGAATTCTGGAAGTTATCTGAAATCGTCGAACTGAGCTCTGCTATCGTCGAGCTGAGCTCAGTGAACTGGAAAACTCAAGCAGCAAAATAATCGTCGATCTGAGCTCAAAGATCGTCGAACTGAGCTCAGAGATAAAGATCCAATGCAGAGTCAAAACCGTCGAACTGAGCTCACCGATCGTCGAACTGAGTTCGACGATATTAAGAAGTTGAGCTCAGCGATCGTCGAATGGAGTTCGACGATTTGTCGAAGTTGAGCTAGACGATCGTCGACCTGAGTTCGACGAATCGTCGTGCTGAGCTCGACGATCAGACTTGGTCTCCAGACAGAAAAACTTGGTCTTCAGGGCAGCTTCCAAACCTAGACTACTAACCCTTAGACTCAATTCTAATTGACCTATTAAGCTATACAGAAGGTCAAACAAGGATTCCTAGAGACATAGTGATCCTGACCCAAATTAGTAATAGGGTGTTCCAACAATCTCCCCCTATTTGGGTTACGATTACTATTTACAGACTTTGGAAAATCAAATAACAACATATAATTAGAAAAGCATAAAAACAACAGCTAGACATTGCAGAAACATCACACAGATATATATATATATATATATATATATATATATATATATATATATATATATATATATATATATATATATATATATATATATATATATATATATATATATATATATATATGGCATCCAGATAACAGTCAGAAAATCCAAAGATTGTCACCTTACAAAGTCACTTCTTCTCTTTGCCTTTAACCATCTTGATTTCTCTGTTAGGGTTTAGGGCTTCCTTGTTGGACCTGGTGTCATCTGCTGCACCCAAATAGGTTTGCTTTGAAGTCCTGGGAACCATAGCAGCATGATGCAGTTCCATATATCTGTCTGCATCAAAGAATTTACTGGAGGCATATTTCTCTAGTTCCTTCTGTCTCTGCTCTGACATTGTAGAAATATTTGAAGAATCTAAGCCTTGGTCTCTGGCCTTCTTGATCTGATCTAGTGCAGCCAGTTCCTTCATCCTAGCAGTCCAAGCAGCTGGATTCTTTTCAGGGTCCTCAAATGGTACAGGTGGCTCATACCTGTTGGAAGAATTGTCTTGAGGAGGCCTGGCAAACACTGTCTCTTTTAGCTTGTAGGGGAATGGACCAGAAGTAGTATCAGATGAAACATGTCCTCCCCTGGAATATGGGTGCTGCCTGGAATGCCCTTTAGAATAAACCTGAAAATCTCTCTGATTTCCCCTGTATCCTCCTCTCCTAGAATAAAAACCCCTAGACTGGCTTTCCCTTTGGTAGGATCTGGCATGGGGTTGATAGGGAGCCTGGCTTCTAGCTGAGGCTTGACTTGCAGAGCTGCCACCTGCACCTGCATCAGGAGGAGGTGGTGGAGGAGGATGAGGGTGCTGGAACTGGGATGAGCCCTTTTCATACTTTCTCTTCTTCTTCATGGCCTTGAGCTGATTTTTAGAATATTGCATCCAATGTTCTGTGATGGGGCAGTTATGCAGAATATAATAAGGAATATCATTATTATCCTTGACTTTTGCAGGAGGAACCCTTTTCATTGCCTTACTCCTTGCCTTCCTCTTCCTGGCAATAGTGGCAGATGAATCATCAGAGTTTGTTTTGTATTCATCAGATTCAGAGCTCTGATCATCATATAAAGCATCTATTCTTTTCATCAAGTCTTTCTTCAGCTGAGCAGAGGAAGAAGAGACAGAAGCTGAAATAGCAGCAGATACAGGAGGAGAATCAGAACCAACAACAGCAACAGTAGGAGTGATGGCAGCAGTAACTTCAGTAAAATCAACAAAATCTGCAGCAGGCTCAAAAACAGTGGCCTCTGTCATCAGAAAATCCTTGGATATCTGCTCATCAGAGGCAGTTGGGATTTCAGCAGCAGTAAGAATATTTTCAGCAGCAGCAAAGACAGTCCTTTCTTCAACAGCAGCAGTAGCAGCAATTACTGAGAGTACAAGAGAAGATATAATGCTGGGGTCACAGCCAGAGAAAGGCACCAGTGCCTTGGACAGGTCTTCTGAGGGCTGGACAACATTACTCTTAGGCAAACAACTGAAAAAGGCAGTATCAAAGGCTGAGAGAAAGGACTTTAGGTCTAGTGCTAGAACTGGAGTAGGAGGCACAGCAGCAAGAGCAGAGGTAGCAGAAACAGAAACATCAGCAGCAGCAGCAGTATCATCAACAGCAGGAGCAGAGACAGCAGCAGCAACAACATGAAAGCTTGCTTCATATGGCATCTCCCCCTGCCTAGATGCAGATACATCTGTATCAAGGCACACTGCTGGAGGTGCTGCCTGATGAAGGAGGGAGGAAAGCCTGGCAGAGAGAGCTGCCACTGACTGTTGTAGAGGAGCTAAGGAGGTCTCTAATAATAGAGAGAGCCTGGGGGCAATTAGCTCATACAACCTTTCAGCTAGGGCTGAGA
The DNA here is from genome assembly GCA_039583875.1 of Platanthera guangdongensis. Taxonomy (NCBI): domain Eukaryota; kingdom Viridiplantae; phylum Streptophyta; class Magnoliopsida; order Asparagales; family Orchidaceae; genus Platanthera; species Platanthera guangdongensis. The sequence goes on from CM077163.1 coordinate 53,906,597, forward strand.
GGTCTACTTGCTCAACCACAGGAGCAGAGGTAGATGGAATAGGGATAGCTGAGGATGCTGGAAGTGGAGGGCTAGAGAGTGGAGGGATGCATGGCTGAGGTGTGGGGATGGTGGATATGGAGGACAAGGGGATGGATATGGATGGAGTGAATGTTGGTTGGTCAATGATGTGGAGGAGGAGATCTTGAAAAGATGTGGAGGAGGAGGGTAACTCAGGAGGAGATGAGGGGGAATCATCCATGTAGGAGTCATCCAGAAGGGTGAAAGATGGTATGGATGGTGATGATGTGATATCTGGTGGGGGGTATGAAAACAATGGGTGGAAGTGCTCTGCTGGTGGAGGTAGAATTGGGTCTGGAGATGGAGTTGAGGTTGGAGATGGGCTGGATATGGTAATGGGGGATGAAGCTGGAATGGTGGATGGAAGAGGTAGGGTTGGAATTGGAGGAGGAGAAGAGGTAGTAACAGCAGCAGCCAGGTCCTCTGCAGGAGCAGAGACCTGTGGGGGAGTGACTCCATGAGTCCTGGTGCCTGAAGGAGCACTTGAGGAGGGCCTGCCAGGCTTGCTGATTTGCCTATCCCACTTGCCAAAGAGGGCACAGGTGAGTCTCTTGGAGGCATTTATGTGCACTCCAGAGGAGACCAGCAAGGCAGGGCACCTGTTTTGCAGGAAGACTCCAAGAATCCTTCCAAAGTTAACAAAGCTTTTGTTGATTTTCTTCTTGATTAGGTCAAAGAAGACCTCTCCCCAGTTCAAACTTCTCTTATCCACCAGAGCTCCCATGAGGCAGAGCTGGTATCTGGAGATAGTATCATGAGCTGAGTGCTTTGCCAGCAGCACTTTTCCTACCACATCTGCCAGGAATCTGTATTCAACAGATAGATTCCTCTTGAATAACTTGCTAGGGTTTCCCTCTGGATGACCCATCCTGGCAAGCATGGCAGAAAACTCCTCCCCAGATAACTCAGCAGTATCATCTCCATTCCTTAGTCCAAAAACCTCTGTTAAAATGGTGGGGGTCAGAGGTACCTGAGTTCCAGCAATGGAGCCAACTATAGTAGAGTTGTCCAGATTATGAGCAGTGTAAACCCATTCCTTGATTTCATCTGAGGCCAGCTTTATCCTGGTGGTCATGAGGGCAGACAAGTTCTGATCCTTGAATAGACTCAGAATGTCTTGGAATATTTGATCAGTAATGTTGAACGATTCCAGATCAATGTCGAATCCAGCATCGAACTTCATGGCGGCTAGAAATGCAACTGACACAGCCATTGTACCTGCAAGGATTCAACAAACAAAATGACCAAGCGTAGAACTGTTTGGAGGGAAAGAAAATCCTTGCAGAGAAATCGAAAGCGCAAGAGAGAACGACGGCGAAAAATGAGTTTTATATTAGGGTTCGACGCGGAATTGGAAAGATCGTTGAACTCAGTTCGACGATCGAGGCTTCTAAAGGAATCTGAAGAGACTCCAACATCGTCGATCTCCGTTCGACGATCTTGGAAAGCGTCGAGCTCCGTTCGACGATCGTTCAGTGAACATAATCGTCGAGCGCCGTTCGACGATCGTTGACCGGAAGAGATAGTTCATACTAATTGAGAGGCGCTGAACTCAGTTCGACGATTCTGGAAATCGTCGATCTCCGTTCGACGATCTTAGGGGAAATCGTCGAGCACAGTTCAGAGATCAGAAAAATTCTAGACACTAAGAAAAATCAGAATTTTTGCCTAGTCTTGGTCAATTTTTAGCTTTCAAAATCTTGGAGATTATTTAAGACTTCCTCCATCTAACATTCCTAACTGATTTAGGAAGAAGGTGTGTTTCTTTTCATCCAAAGGCTTGGTGAAAATATCTCCCCTTTGTTAATCAGTTGGGATATATTGTAATTCAATTTTGTGTTTTTCAACATTATCCCTTAAGAAATGATGCCTTATCTCTATGTGTTTTGTCCTACTATGGAGGACTGGATTTTGAGCTATAGAAATAGCACTTGTATTGTCACAAAAGATTTTAGACTTCTCTAAGTTGTAACCATAGTCTAGGAGTTGGTTTTGAATCCACAATATTTGTGAACAACAACTACCTGCAGCCATATATTCAGCTTCAGCAGTTGAGGTTGACACAGATGTTTGTTTCTTACAAAACCAAGAGACAAGTCTGTCACCAAGGAACTGACAAGTTCCACTGGTGCTTTTCCTGTCAATTCTGCATCCAGCATAATCAGCATTAGAGAATCCAGTTAAATCAAATGCTGAATCTTTTGGATACCAGAGACCTAGATTTGGACAACTTTTAACATACCTGAGAATCCTCTTTACTAATGTTAGGTGTGACTCTCTAGGGCTTACTTGGAACCTAGCACATATACATGTAGCAAACATTATATCTGGTCTACTAGCTGTAAGATACAGTAAAGAGCCAATCATTGCTCTATATGTTGTCTGATCAACAGGTTTCCCATGTTCATCAGCATCCAGTACATCATTGGTAGGCATGGGTGTTTTCATACAAGATGCCTCAGACATACCAAATTTCTTAACCAGTTCATTAGCATATTTGGTTTGAGAAATAAAGATGCCTTCAGCATGTTGTTTGACTTGCAATCCTAGGAAGAAGGATAGCTCACCCATGCTACTCATCTCAAATTTAGAATGCATCAGGTTAGAAAACCTTCTGCACAATTTTGAGTCAGTAGAACCAAAAATGATATCGTCTACATAAATTTGCACTAGTAGGGTATGGGACTTATGGGTTCTAATAAAAAGAGTTTGGTCTACTCTACCCCTTATAAAACCATTTTCTAAGAGAAAGCATGCTAGAGTCTCATACCATGCTCTAGGAGCTTGCTTGAGACCATATAATGCTTTGTTCAGTCTAAAAACATAATCAGGATAAGTTGGAGAGATAAAACCTGGAGGTTGTCTGACATAAACTTCCTCTTTGATGTCTCCATTCAAGAAAGCACTTTTGACATCCATCTGATAGACTTTGAAGCCTTTGTGAGCTGCATAAGCTAGAAATATCCTGATGGCTTCCAATCTTGCAACAGGTGCAAAAGTCTGGTCGTAGTCAATTCCTCCTTCTTGAGAATATCCCTGAGCAACTAGCCTTGCCTTGTTCCTTATTATTACTCCTTGATCATCCAGTTTATTTCTGAATACCCATTTTATTCCAACAATGGAATGATCCTTAGGCTTTGGCACTAGTTCCCATACTTTGTTCCTCTCAAATTGATGCAACTCCTCTTGCATTGCAATGATCCAGTGTGGATCTTGCTCTGCATCTTGAATGGACTGAGGTTCAATTTGAGAAAGGAAGCAGGTGTGCAACAGGTTTTGGTTGACCTGATTTCTGGTTTGCACACCAGCTGAGATTTCTCCAATTATTTGGGTAATTGGATGGTCTCTTGATGTTACTAAATCAACAGGGGGTGTTGATTGTTCACCAACCTGTGTTGTTGTTTCCTCTTGTGGTACAACAACTGGCTCTTCAATTGGTGGTTCAATATGTTGAGCATTGCTTTCATCTTCACTGCTTTCTTCTTCTTGAGCAACCTGTAACTTGTTCATATCTTCAACTAGAGAATGTTCCTGCAAAGGTTCTATGGTAGAAGAAATCTTCTCCTTGAAAGACATGTTAGTTTCATCAAAAGAAATATGAACAAATTCCTCAATTTTCAAAGATGATTTATTATAGACCCTATAGGCCTTGCTGATCATGGAGTATCCCAGAAACACTCCTTCATCAGCTTTGGCTTGAAATTTTGCTAAGTATGTCTTGTCATTATTGTGAATATAGCAAATGCAACCAAAAATTCTAAAATAGTCAACTTTAGGTTTCTTCCCTTTGAGTAATTCATAGGGAGTCTTTCCCTTCAGTTTATGTATCAGACTTCTGTTCAGCACATAGTTGGAGGTGTTCACTACCTCTGCCCAAAAGGATAGAGGTAGATGAGCATCTGACAACAATGTAGTGGCAGATTCAATAAGGGTTCTATTTTTCCTTTCAGCTACCCTATTTTGTTGAGGAGTTCTAGGAGCTGAGAAAGTATGCCCGATCCCTTCACTCTGACAGAACTCTTGCATAAGAAGAGAATCAAACTCTGTCCCATGATCACTTCTGATTAGGGCAATGTGAGTATTGAACTCAATCTGTATACATTTGAGAAACTCTGTCAGACACTTAAAGTTATCAGACTTCTTCCTTAGAAAGAACACTCAAGTGAATCTAGAGAAGTCATCTACAATTACTAAAGTGTAGGATTTCCCTCCTAGGCTTTGTACTGTGATGGGTCCAAATAGATCCATGTGTAACAGGTACAATATCCTAGGTGAATCACTCTTATTAAGTGACTTAAAACTGTTTTTAGTTTGCTTGCCTAATTGATAGGCCTTGCAGAGTCCTTCCTTCTTGTAGGTGCCAGAAGGTAGTCCTCTAACAAGGTTATCCTTGGATAGCCTAGCAATAGTTCTAAGGTTTAGGTGTCCTAGTCTCTTATGCCATAAAACATTTGGTCTACAGACTGAATTAAACAGGCAAATATCTATATCAGTTGAAAGAAAATCTACTAAATAGATGTTACCTTTCCTTATACCTGTCAACACAGTTATGTTGTCCTCTGACTTGATTTTGCATAAGGCTTTGCTGAAGGTCACCTGGTAGCCTTCATCACATAGCTGACTGATGCTGATTAGGTTGTGCTTCAGTACTTCCACATATGCTACCTTCTTGAAGGTTACTGAACCAATCTGTACTGTACCATATCCTTTAGTCTGTCCAAAGTTGGAATCACCAAAGATAACTTTGGGTCCAAGCTTGGCTCTGAAGGATGTGAGGTTGTCCTTATTCCCTATCATGTGCTTAGAGCACCCACTATCCAAGTACCATTGCTGGTTAGATGTTGGATAGGTCTTCATCTGCACATAAAACAATTTACTTGTTTTTGACCCAGTTTACCTTGGGCCTAGGTTGATAACCTCTAAATTTAGAAATGAAAGACATCCCTGGCTGACTCTTATATCCTTCAGGATGATATCTCCTTGGAGGTAAAATCCATTTAGTATAAGGGTTAAAGGTTTGTGATGAAGAACCCTTAGGATTCAATTTTGATTTGCCATTGAAAAAGTTTCCAGAGTTCTGACCTCTGTTCGACGATCTTGGAGCTGAGTTCGACGATCTTGGGTCAGATCGTCGAGCTCCGTTCGACGGTCGACTATGGCTGAGGTCAGGTATATGAGATCGTCGAGCTGCGTTCGATGACTTTGGCTGAGATCGTCGATCTGCGTTCGACGATTTTTCCTGAGATCGTCGAGCTGCGTTCGGCGATCGTCGATCTTCATTCGGCGATCGTCGATCTCCGTTCGACGATTTTTGCTGGGACTCAGTTTTTTGAGGCAGATCAGAATTTTTCCTGGCAACCTCTACAACTCCCTTTCCCTTGTTAGAAATAAACTTGATGGGAGTTGTTAGGACTATAGGTTGGCTGGATGAAGCACCCAAGCCCAGTGTACTGTTGAATCTAGAGTTCACTGTGCTTGTGATGTCCATCAGCTTGATGCTTCTCCCATTAAGGGATTCTTCAAGCTTCTTGGCCTCAGAGAGCTCACTTTTCAGTGTAGTTATCTGTTCCCTACAGTTCTCCAACTCCTGAGAGAGTTTGAGGTTTTCTGACTTTAAACCATTGTGTTCAGATAATTGATTTCTGAGAGAGATAATCTCTTTCTCAGACTTTAGCAGGTCTAAACACAGTGCTTTAAATTCAGATTTAAAATCTTCTGAAGTAAAATCAAAAGAACTAATTACCTGATCTTCTTCAGGTTGAGTTTCTGAGTCTGACTCTTCATCCTCTGAATTGTGCTGTGAGGCATTAATTGCCATCATGCAGAATTCCTTTTCTTCTGCATCATCCTCATCATCACTGGAGCTGGATGAGGCTTCTGATTCCTCTTCTGTCTCACTCCAGGATTCAGCAACAAACCCTTTTCTTGTATGCTTATTTTTGCTTGAAGAGGGCTTGCCATTTCCATTCCTTTTGGAGTCTTTCTCCTTTCTTCTTTCTTTTCTGTCCCTTCGGTCCTTGGTCTTGTTCTCTGGATAGTCAGGAACTATGTGCCCTGGTTTCCTGCAACCAAAGCAGATAATGTCTTTATTGTTGCTAATGGACTTGTCATACCTTGGCTTGTCCTGCTCCTTATATGATCTTCTTCTGAAGTCCTTTCTGGCCATCTTGTAGAATCTTTTGGCCAACAAGCTGAGTAGTTCATCATTACCTGTGCTCTTATCTTCAGGCAGATCCTCAGTTGCCTTAAAGGCTATGGTTTTCTCTTTCCTTGTGGCTGGTGAAGCAGCCTTCTGTTCTTCCTCTCTATTCTTGATGAGTAGCTCATAAGATTTGAGCTTGCCCAACAAGACTTCAGTGGTGATCTCATTTAGACTTCTGGCATCCTTAATTGGCCAGATTCTTGAATCCCAAGTGCTGGGGAAGCACATTAGGATCTTGTCATTAAGTTTTGTCAGAGAAATCTCTTTGTCCAATGTCCTTAGCTCACTGACAATTAGACTCAATCTGTTGTACATGTCTCCCACTGACTCAGTCTCTCCCTTCTTGAAGTTCTCATATTGGGAGATGAGATGGAATCTTCTGTCCTTTCTCTCATCAGCTGAGCCTGAGACAATTTCTGAGAGCTTGTCCCAAATCTCCTTGGCTGAGTTGCATTCAGCTACCTTTTGGAATATGTCATCTGACATTGTCTGGGCTAGGATGTTCATAGCCTTGGCATCGGCTACTTTCCATTTTTTGATGTCAGTATCTGTTCCTGATGGAGGTGGAACAACATTTGTGCTTGTGCTCTCTGGGGGTCTTGGACATACTGTCAAAACAGAATTGAAAATATCTTCGTCAATGGAATTCATGTAAAGTCTAATCCTTGCTTTCCAAAGTGCAAACTTGGAAATATTGCACACTGGAGGTCTGGTGCTAGCATAATCTTTGTTTTGGGCCATGATTTGTGCAAACAAAAACTAATAATAAAATACAAAAGAAAAACAGATCTAGTTTGGAATCTTGGGGTTCAGGTGTTAGCCTGTACAACCAATCAGATATGGTATGTTTAACCAACCTGGCTCTGATACCAATTGAAAGGGCAACTAGATCTGATATACTCTAGAGGGGGGTGAATAGAGTATATGGTGTTTTAGTACTTTTAAAAACTTTTACAACAATTGTTGTAATAAGTGTGAGTAGGGAAGCAAATATAAATCTAATCACAGCACTAAGCTATGCAAAAACTAAGCACAGACAAATCAAGGCCAGAAACAAAAAGTAAACAAGCAGAGCCAGAGGACACAAGGAAATATAGTGGTTCCCCAAACTTGGGTACATCCACTCTTCTACCATCCTAGGTAGGAATCCACTGCAGGATGAGTTGATCAGGTGCCCTGGGCACCAATGAGCTTTTGATAAGGTGCTCAAAAACCAAAGCAGATTTTTTGATCAGGTGTCTTGCCACCAATGAGCTTTTGACAAGGTGCTCAAAAACCAGATTCAAACTTTTGAAGGGAGTTTGAGAAACCCTTTACAAACTGGGGGTGAGAGAGTGATGGCAGTCTTCTCTTTCTCAAACAACTGAGAAGACTATGTGGATTGATGTCAAAGCTCCCCCTGAATCCTTGAAATCTTCAGGAAGAAAAGCTTTGCTGAGGGTGATAGGCCTTCAAAGGTAGAACTCCAGCAATAGATGGTTTCAGCAATGGCTGAAATGTTGAGTGTCTGGAGTCTTGAAATGATGTTGGCCTTGAACACTTTGAAAGATGAAGAGATTTTGAAAGCTTGATCTCTTTGATGAGTGTTCTTCAGAATTCTTTTTGACAGAAGATTTTGAAAGAGTCTCTGTACTCTGTATTGTGTGTTCTCTTCTTGTTAATCTCTGTTGATTCAAAAAACATTCTGTCTTTTATTCTCTGTTCCAGAATAGAATATCATTCTCTGTCAAAGATAGTCGTTGGTCTGCATTGATTGCATCCTTAATTGCAAAAACTCTTCTGGAGGAAAGTCCACAGAATTATTCCTTGAAAGATCCCTTGAAACTTGGTCCAGAAATAAATGAAAACGGCTAGCAAATCTTTGAATTAATTGCATAATAACTCCTGTCTGATTTGAATTTGAATTCTGGAAGTTATCTGAAATCGTCGAACTGAGCTCTGCTATCGTCGAGCTGAGCTCAGTGAACTGGAAAACTCAAGCAGCAAAATAATCGTCGATCTGAGCTCAAAGATCGTTGAACTGAGCTCAGAGATAAAGATCCAATGCAGAGTCAAAACCGTCGAACTGAGCTCACCGATCATCGAACTGAGTTCGACGATATTAAGAAGTTGAGCTCAGCGATCGTCGAATGGAGTTTGATGATCTGTCGAAGTTGAGCTAGACGATCGTCGACCTGAGTTCGACGAATCGTCGTGCTGAGCTCGACGATCAGACTTGGTCTCCAGACAGAAAAACTTGGTCTTCAGGGCAGCTTCCAAACCTAGACTACTAACCCTTAGACTCAATTCTAATTGACCTATTAAGCTATACAGAAGGTCAAACAAGGATTCCTAGAGACATAGTGATTCTGACCCAAATTAGTAATAGGGTGTTCCAACACACGCCTAGGAACACTCTTGGAGTCAACATTTTACTCCATCACGCAATCCTAAGTCAACAGAACATTCTTTATTCTACGCATAAGTGATAAACAAGCTCAGCAAGCGCAAGTGCATAAGTACGCATTCTCAAGTGGGTGTTGTGGAGCGCATTGCAAATGCAAATGATATTACAATAAAAGCTTATAGTATGTAAGTGGAATGTGCACGCGAGCGGATAACAACTCGAGTCTCTCTCCCACCAGACTTAATATAAGAAACCTATCATATGATTTGCAATAAAATAATGAAATATAAGTTGGGGGAGTGGTTATCCCATACTCAGCAAATGAGCAAACCAGAAGACGCGAGGAAGCTTGAAGATAAACCTGCAAAAATTTTACTCACTCCGCCGCGCAAGGGAATTGCTAACCTGTAAAAGAGCTCCAGCAATAATTTTATTTACTATGACAATATCAAATTTAATCTAAGCTATGCTTGCAAGATATTAAGCTAAACAAAAACATCACATATCAAAAAAAAATGAAACATAGTAGCACATGAAGGTAGGGTACTGAAAAATATAACTACTAACCACCCTGGGGACGAAGCCCCGGCTGAATAATGTCAAGTACACAATCAGTCAAATAAACAAAATGCAAACATAAAGAAAAACATAAAACCCCATCCAGGGAGAGAAGCAATAGACTCTCAAGAAAATCAGAAGAAGATGGAGGTGGAGGCAGAGTACGGGCACGTGAAGTAGAAACTCGAGCGGGGACATCGGGGGGCACCTGAAGAAAGTCAACAATGCACAGTGTCATGTCGTGTTGCTGGCGCATTAGCTTCTCCATCTGCATCTACCATGCGTAGGAGTCGGGATAATCCTCCACGAAACTACTAGGATGTGGGGGCAGAGGTAAAAGAAGGCGCTGGTACCAAGGGCGCAGGATGGATCGGAGTGGCATCGTTGTGTAACGTTCAACGTCCGACTCGCGTAGGCAATTGTCTCCGGCTCTTCCAAATTTTTCGAGATTTTTTCAGCAAATGACGATAGATTTTCATCAAAATTTGTTTCTAATATATAACAAGAGTCGTCATTTGGAAGAGCATTTTTCAATGAGGAATTGATGCTAAAAGTAACTTCTTCTTCCTCTACCCGTAGGAGAAGCTTTTCGTTACTTACATCTATAATTGCCTGAGTGGTGGCGAGGAAGGGTCGTCCGAGTATGATGGGTACCTCGGCGTCCTCTTCAATGTCGAGGATGACAAAGTCTATCGGGAATATAAACTTGTCAACCTTAACTAACACATCCTCTACTACCCCTATTGGGTATTTTATTGACCAATCTGCTAGTTGAATGCTCATATTAGTTGGGCTTGGGATGCCCAAACCAAGCTTTTTAAATAAAGAATATGACATGAGATTAATACTAGTGCCTAAATCAGCTAAGGCGTGTTTTATAAATAAATTACCGAACAAGCACGGGATGGAGAACCGCCCGAGGTCTTTTAATTTTTGTGGTAATTTATTTAATATAACTGCCGAGCATTCTGCGTTCAAAGGAATACGCAAAAAATAATCAATTTTCTTTTTATTTGAAAGTAAATCTTTTAAATATTTGGCATACTTGGGCATTTGGGCAATTGCTTCGCAGAATGGCACATTAATTTGTATTTGCTTTAAAATTTTAATAAATTTTTCATATTGCACCTCTTCGCGGTCATTTTTTCAATTTTGAAGGATAAGGTATAATATAATTTTGAATAATGTGCGGAGCTAAAATACAAGAAGAAGAAGATTTAAATTGCGGAGAAGTAAATTTTGGAGGTGAAGATGAAACGTTTACCTCAGGTCAAGCCAAATTTGTAGAAGTTACCTCCTTTCCGCAGCGAAGGTTTATTATGTTGGCGCTCTCCCATGGATTGAGCTCGGTGTTTCCCGACAAAGTTCCTTATTGGCGCTCAGAGACTAATTTGGTTAATTGCCCAATTTGATTTTCTAAATTTTTTATAGATCCGGTAAGATTCCGGATATTGTACTCATTTGAGGCTACGTATTTAGTGAAGACTTATTCAAGTGAAGAAGGATTGTGTGATGGTGGTGGAGTGAATCCGGGAGGATTCACTTGTAGTGGACGTTGAGCATTATTGGGGTTGCTCCATGAAAAGTTTGGGTGATTCTGCAAACCTGGATTATAACTATTATTGAACGAAATATTATTATTCGGGTTATACCGAGAATGATATGAGTTCCCCATATAATCTAATTGCTCTTGAAAATTATTATTATTTTTATAATTATAAGCCCAATTGATGGCGGTGGAAGCAGACATCTTCGACACTTGCTGAGTGATCCATTCTACTTGATGTGCTAAATTAGGGGTGGCCTCGACTTCGAAGAGTCTGGTCGGCTTGTTAGGGCGCGACCGTGGTGCATTACACTAATAAGCATTCATGACCATCTCCTCAAAAAGCTCTTGAGCAGCCTCAGGGGTTTTGTTATTAAGAGTTCCCCCTGCGACTACATCAATCATTTGCCTCGTTTGGAGATTCAAACCATTGTAGAAAGTTTGAACTTGTTGCCACGTAGGAAGGGCATGATGAGGACATCTCCGCAAAAGTTCCTTGAAGCGCTCCCATGTGTCATAGAGAGACTACGAGTCTATTTGCGTGAATGAGAGAATGTCCGTACGTAATTTAGCGGACTTTGCCGTAGGAAAATATTTCGTTAAAAATTTCTCCGTCATTTTTGGCACATGTAGTGATGGAACTTCTAGGAAGAGAACTCAACCACTGTTTGGCCTTAGTCCGCAAAGAAGACGGAAATTAATGTAAACGGATGGCGTCATCGGTGACGCCATTTATTTTAAACGTATCGCAAATTTCCAAAAAATTAAGCAGATGTAAATTTGGATCTTCATCCGGTAAGCCATCGAATACAACTGATTGTTGTACCGTCTGAATGATACTCGTTTTAATTTCAAAATTATTATTTGCTACTGCTGGGCGAATAATACTTGATTGTGTTCCCTCCAAATTCGGTCTTGCATAATAGGACATAGTCTATAGCGGGGGCCACATTAAGGTTAGGAACTTCCATTATTTTCTTGTTAGTTTCTCCGATTGATTCTTCACGAATTATTGGTAGATTACTAAATCGGAGACATTGCAGAAAGGTGCGCTCGATTTCCGGATCAAAATCGAATTCAAAATTATTTGAAGAGTTTACTCGGGTCATAAACAAAAAAAGAAGAAGAGAAGCGATAAAATTAATAACTATTGCTTTTTCAAATTATCGACCAATTGTCCCCGGCAACGGCGCCAAAAACTTTATTACGCAAAACTATATCCGCAAACGACAACGGTAAGTGTATCAGGATTGGTATAGGTTTATAAAAACCAAGGTCGTATTAGACTCGGGGTGATCGAGTAATCCTACTTTGAAAATCATTATTATTTTATCAATATAAATTTGAGTTGGGGTTGCGAAAAGTAAAAGCTAGAAATGTTAACGGAATTAAAACAATGTATTAAAACTAGTGCCCGATATTTGAATCACCTCGGAAATCGAAAATAACGGAATGAAAATAAAAATGAAATTCTCTTGTTGAAGAGGCTTTGACCGTGGAGGTTCCCGAAACATGAACACCCCTCTTTCTAGGATTAGGTTCAACTAAGCTTAGGTGTATCGACCGAACTTTTGTTCTCAAATCGCATCGTCTAAGACTTGTTTTAGGTAGTGAACCTCACTATTGGATTTTACTTCAATCCGGAAGAGTTACATCGTCCTCTCTCAAGGATTATGTTCTACTCTTTTTACCGATGAGTGATCGATTCACCTTATGAGCCTTTCGGCCAACTAAAGAGCGAAAACTATTTTGAAAACTATATAAAATATATAGTCTCAATGAATTGATCAACGGTAAATCTTAAGCGTTCAACAATTTGAGGAAAACAAAACTAAAATCATTGCGAAAATTATCCCATCCTCGGATCATCGCGATCGAGCACTATAAAAATTAGTTGCTCATGGGGATGGTTGGATCATAGTAAGAAAAATGCGACACATTGAAAAAAGAACGAAGGTGATGCGAAATAAAATTAAAACAAGAATACAAGAGACAAATTTTGAAATAAAATTTATTGCAAGTAGAACGAGGGTTTACAAAAAAAATAATAGTGCGAAGTTGAGAGGTTACAAGCAAACAAAAATTCTAAGTTGAAAAAGAAAGACGTATAAAATAAACAATTAGAACGGCGACAGAAATTGACAACTTCCCTGAACAGAATTCTACAATCGAATAAATTTCTACAAACGAAGTTTTGGACGGACTTTTTCTCAAGTGAAATGCCCTCAGGAGTCCTCCAATTCCCCCCCCCCCCCCCCCCCATCAACGCTCAAAATGATAATATTTATAAGCATGGTTAATAGTAACGGCACAAATTAATTTCATTCGTCCGTTACTGTTCATGCTACAGTAACTGGCCGAATGGAATTAATTTCAGCCGTTATTATTCTTTCTCCCATCAGAGGTGTCGTGTGCTCCGGGCGCAACGGCAGCAGCGGCTGGATCGCTGACGTGGATGAACTGCTAGAATGATGACGTGGAAGAGGCTGGCGCTGGAGCTATCCGAGCAAGCTGGTGGAGTTGAGGTGGCTGCCAAGCTTCCTGTATGGAGTTGCTGGAGGTGGCCGGAGGTTGCCCGGGTTTCATTCGTGCTGCTGTTAGGAGGAGGAAGCCACTGTTGGAGCTGGATGCTTGGCCGGAGTTTGGAGTTGGGAGGAGCTGGAGGTTGCTGTTCGAGCTTGCCGTGCTGCATGGAGTGGAGCTTTTGGAAGAGCTGGAGGTGGCCGGTGGCGGGGTGGATGCTGTTGCTACACTTGCCGAGTTACTGCTCCATGCAAAGGTGGCCGTGAGCTTGGGCTCTTGTAAGAAGGAGGGCTATTAAAATTTATATGTATATACATGAGTGGTGGATTTGAAAATATTCGGCCGAGTTCCATGTTGACGAGTTGGACTCGCATGCGAACTCTGGGGTGTGGCAGCAGGATATTGCATGTAAATTCCCCCAAGGCCTGTCATAATCCTATAAAATATAAAATATAAGATTTAGACTTGAAATATTGTTTTATGCAATATTGTAATAAAAAAAACAAACAAATATGATAATTTATTTAAATATTTAATAGGTTAATAGCCATAAATGATAACTAAAATATTAGTCATCAAAACACCAAACTAATTTTGAATTAAATGATAAAAAGATGTTCATACATCGAATAATTCAGAGCATTTTCGTAAGAGATACACCCAAGTACATCGAGAGAAGTTATCTATTAAAGTAACAAAACAAAAACTACCCCGACCAATTTTGAGGGTAGGAGCAGGAACCCAGATGTCGGAGTGAATGAGATCAAACGAACGGGTAGAGGCACGACCTTGATTCGGCGGGAAGGTGGAACGGTGATGCTTGCCAAGCTGACAGGCGCCACAAATGACACGAGAACTGTTCGGAGGGAGGTGGTACAGAAGCTGACGAAGATGTCGTGGAGGAGGATGACCAAGGCGGAGATGTCACTATAGAAGATCCGTAGAGGAGGAGGAGAAGGCGGACAGACTGGAAATGTGGTCGAGGAAGTAGAGGCCGTCGCTCTCAGTCCCAATAGCAATCATCCATTGGGAGCTCGGATCCTGAAAAGAACAAGAAGTTGGAGTAAATGTGACTGAGCACTGAAGTTGCTTGCACAAAGAGGTAACCGACAATAAATTGCACGGAAACTCGGGCACATAGAGAGTGTCGGCTAGGCGAAGAGACGGAGTGACATGAACCACTCCCGTCCCATGAACCGGGCAGGGAGAGCCGTCTGCAACAAGGACCGGGGGCAATTGATCATGTGTTTCGAGGAGAGAAAAGCACTGAGGATTACCCGTTATGTGATTAGTCGCACCAGAGTCGATGAGCCATTTACCTTGAGTAACCACGTGAGCACTAACTAATGACATGACCACCGAGGTGGACGGCTTTGAAGAGGAGATGGAAGAGTCACCAGAAGGGCAAATATGTGGATGTTTCATCAAACAACGATCCACAAGATGCTCGGTGCGGCCACAGTGAGAGCAGAGGAAGCGCAAAAAGCCATGCCCATCAGAATGGTGGTTGTGACTACCAGAGCCACTCCGTTGAGTCTGGTGAGCATAGTTTTTTGGAGGAGGAGAAGACAGAAGCGGACGCTGAAGGAGAGAGGTAACTACGACAATCCATGCAGCAGTTGTATCCAAGGTAGGAGAGTCCTCTTCGCCCAAGATTGTTTGGCGGATCATGTCATTGGACTCAGGAAGTCGCAGAAGATAGCACACAACAAGAAGTTCTTGGAAGTGCTTGTGTTGTTCTGCCAAATCTACAGAGAAGGGGCGATGTTGAAGAGTCTCAGCCCCGAGAGCCTGGACTTGTTGATAAGCAAAAGCAGGAGACATGGAAGGACGGGCAAAGAGGTCCGCATATAAAGTATAGATGTGGGACGTCTGAGCCCCCTTCGAGTACAGAGCACCAAGATGATGTCAAGCCTTCTTGACCATCTCATCATGACGGATGACAGGAAGACATTCATTCGAAAGGCTGTTAGCTAGACAAGTGCACACAAGTGCACCGCTAGCATTCCAGTCATCAAACTCAGCAGAAGTGGGAGGAGGAGGATCATCAATGAGGTGGTGACGTTTGCGTTGTGAGCGAAGAAGAAAGGTGAAGGAGACACTCCAATCCGGGTAGTTGGAACCGATAAGTTTGGATACGATGCCAAGACTCCCAAAAGGAGTGGGAGGAGGGGGCGGATTGGGCACTGGCGTAGCAGTGGTGGCAGAGGACCCGGAAATAGCCATAGAAGAGAGGTCGCGCGGATAGCAAGCCGCGGAGACCGCACGAATAGGAAGGGACAAGAACAATGCAAACTGCGGTGGATGAGAGAAGAAACCGAAGTGGACACAAGCCGAGGTTCTGCAGCTGTCACGGTGTCAACACACCAGCGGCTAGATAGACCACGACCAAGCAGTAGAAGAAAGCATAGGGAAAGAAGTCGGGCGGGTAGATAGAAGGCCGCGCGAACATGAGACAAAGAAACTGCGAAAGCAGATCGCGGTTTGAGAGAGAGAGATGGAGCGAGAAGAGGGTCACGCACACAAAGGGCAGCAACAAAGTAGAGATGGGAAGTGAGGCCATGTGAACAGTCCGCAAGAAGAGGATCAAACCGAGCGGACAGGAGAAGGAACCGTATTAGGAGAAAAAGATCGACTCCTCTAATACCATGTGCGAACATACATGAATAAACCGAAAAATGGAATACTAGAAATCTTTATTATCCAAGAAAGGTGTGTATTACAAGTTATATCCTCCCTTTAATAGAATGGAGGAGATGGGAGAGATTACAATTAAACAATGTGGGACTAAATAATTACAGGTACTTGCGGTTTAACATAAATACAAGCCGACCAAGCCGCGCGGTTAGATGAATAGGCTAACCGCCCGACAACCACCAGAAGGAGAGAACAAGCCATCACGGTAGACCGCGTGATCGCTCGGTCTCCAAGTCGCCTGAGACAAACCAGCAGACTGATAGGACACCAACAACAACAGTCCGGCAACCAAACCGCTGGAGAGATACTGACAGACCGCACAGTCTGTAATCCGCTAGAGTTAGACCGCCAGACCGCCCGGTCCCTATTCTATAACAACAGTCAAAGCCTTGCAAGTTGCAGCGTAGAATAAATGACTAAGTATAAAAGTGTCGACACACTTCACAACTATGTTGACACCTTTATAGGAGAAGTGCCGACAGATTAAGTCAGATATGTCGAGACAATTCAGTTATCTCGACACCTTAAAGATCAAGATAGTAGTGTCGAGACAAGTCAGATATCGCGACACCTTAAAACTCAGGACAGTAGTGTCGAGACAATACAACTATCTCAACATAATGAAGAACTGAAGTGCAGACTTAATGATGTCGACACCCAGTAAACAGTAGTGTCGAGACAATTCAACTGTCTCGAAACAGTGAAGATTTAAGTAGATGTTGACACCTAGCAGATAGTTGTGTAAAGACTGCTAAAATGTCTCGACACCTTGCAGTTTACAGTCTAAAAACACTAAGTATTATTGTGTCGAGATACTTAGGTATTCTCGACACTTATAATTCTAAAGTTGTTCAAAGTCAACACAGGAGTGTCAAGTCAAGTCAGAAGTCTCATGTCAGCTACAGTGTCTTGATATCCCATCAGAAACTGTTTGAAGGAAGACTTAGAGTACGATAGAATAATGATAATGTCATCAATCAGAAGCCAACAACCAGTGAAGGCTATAAATAGAGGGTTCTTCTACAAAAAAATCATACAATCAGATTAATCAATCAATTCTCTCATTCTTATTTTCCAAAGTCAAAGAAGGGCGACAACCCCAAGAAGAATGAAGATGCAGGTCTTCAAGAAAGTCTTCTGATCCTTTCAACAAGTCGATCAGAGGATTAAGGTGGATTTGTTCTACAAGTTCTTCAAGGAAATCAAGCCGATCATCATCAAGAACATTGCAGATCAAGTGAAGAATCATTTCAACCAGTCTGCTCATCAAGAACCAATCATGTACTGCTGAATTGAAGAATCTGAATTCTCAGATAAGTCAGATCTTAGAGTTGCTATTTTTTGAGATAATTTTCTTTCTCATTTTCCTATTAAACTTGTAAGATGTCTTTGTGATCTGAGTGTGTAGGATATTTAATCTCTGAGTTGTAAGCCTGATTTATAAAGGCTGAGGAAGGTGATTTGTGTGGGATCATTGAGTTGTAAGCTTGTGTTATAAAGGCTGAGGTAGGGTTCTTGAGGGACCTAAGGTAGGCGATTTGTGTGGGATCACTGAGATTTAAGAATTTTATAGTCTGAGGTAGGGTTCTTGAGGGACCTGAGGTAGGAGATTGGGTGGATCTCTGAGGTAGGAACTATTGGTCTGAGTTGTATGTTTCTTAATAGAAACTGAGCTTGTAATATCTGTTGATCTGAGTTGAAGAGGATGAGATATAACTCTATATAGCACATTGCTAGTGAGGAAGAAACGGGAAAGTGGATGCACCCTAGATAGGGGACCACTATAAAATCCCTGTGTTATGTGGATTGCTTGTGTTGTGTTCTTATCAATGTTTATTTTTAAGTATCTGTTGAACCTTTAGTATAAGTGACAAAGAAATTTAAATGACACTTATTCACCCCACACCCCCCGCCCCCCCTTTAGGTAATTAACTTCACATAGATTTATATTTCAGATGCAAATGTCAAGACTCCTAAGAGTTATGCAAAAATGACTAAAGATGAAATCATCTTGGCTGCAATGGATAAAAGGGCACAGAATATTATAGTTAGTGTTATAAATAACTATACTTTTAAAAACCTGGTGCACTGCAAGACCTCAAAGGAAATGTAGGACACTCTGGTGATATACATGGAGGGTACTGAGGAAGTTAGAGATGATAGGAAGTATGTGCTCAATCAAGAGTATGAGGCTTTCATGCAGCTAAAGGAGGAGACAATAGCTAGCTGCTATAAAACGTTTTTTAGATCTATAAATGAGCTAAGGACCTATGGTCTGGTCTTTAGTAACTTTGAGCTAAATGATAAGTTTCTTAGGTCTATTACTAGAGACTGGGACACTAAGATAAGTGCCATTAGAGAAGTGGCAAAGCTGGAAGATACTCCACCATCCACTTTGTTTAGAAAGTTGATGTCATATGAAATGCAGCTGATGCAAGGAAGGTGGTAGAGAAGACTAGCAAAGATCAGGCCAAAGAATCAACTGTGGCCTTCAAGATAGATAGTTCCTAGTGGATCAAAGAGAAGAATCCTTCTCTCCCAAGAAGTCCAACTGAGACTGAAGATTCATATCAAGATACATCCGAATCCAATATATCTGATGAGGAATTTGTTGCTTTCTTAAGGCAGTTCATGAAGCTGATGAAGAAGAAGGGGTGGAGGAGCAGACCTTCTTCTTCCTTACAAAATAAGGAGTACTACTACAAAACCAAGAAGAAATCTTCCAAGGAAGGAACATATGATTCAAAACCTAGTAAACATGTTTCTAATAAGATTATCTATTTTTGTTGTAGCAAGACAGGGCATGTTGTGGCTGAATGTCCTGTGAAAAAGTTGAAGGCTGATGAGAAAAATCATCATCATAAGAAGGGCAAGAAGGAGAAAACCTTCATTGCTAAGAAGGAGAAAAGCTGGACTGACTCATCATCCTCAGAGTCAGATGTAAGACCCCCCCTTTTTTTAAAACCACGGGGTCTTAGGCCCAAAACCGCCGCTTTGCGGTGACACCTCCATGACCGAGAAGGTCGTCAGTACAAAATGCCGATCCTGTCGGCCATATCGATCATAGAAAAAGTAGCAAGAGTGTAAATGAAACATGTCCACAGAAATCACATATATAGTAAATAATCTCCACGATGGGAGAGTCCACAGAAATAATAGTAAAGGTACTGAAAATAAGGCTCATGCCCGGTACAACAATATCCTCACTAAACATCACTCAGTGCGGAAGAAAAACTAAACATCTTCTAACGATCGGGACTCACAGTCCCAGCTGTCTGAACTCTGGTGCTAGACTATCCCATCTCTAAGCATGCCGATCTCGGGGGCTGCTCCTCCATGCTGGGCACCACGGTCCCCTAAAATGATATGTTTCGAAAACCGTTTGTCTAAAAGACCAAGTCCTATCATACCCCAACCCTCCCCCCATGGCTCCTAGGCACCGGGCGGGGAGGAGGAAAGGGAAGCTCTGAAGGTGGAGAATGAACAAAAAACAGGTGACGGTGGAACTAATCTAGCAGATCAATAAGTAAAAGTGGCAGTAATAAAAGCATAAAAAGCTGGATAAGTAAAATGTAACCCTAACTTATATGAAATCACATAAGCTAAGGGATCTTCTATAAGGATCCTATCGTATAAAGAGTCTCATACCAATTTATACGATAGGCTGCCAGTTTTCTAGCAAGCATGTATATATTTAAAGAATAATAACCTTAACTTATAAGCACGCTCGCGCAAGCTTATAAACTAAGGGGTCGTCTTGTAGAGCCAATTGTATAAAACATCCTGTACCACTTTATACAATAGGTGTCAGGGTTATATGCAATGATGATGCTATGACATGCAAGTATTCCATGATGTGAACATGCAAGTGCAACACACCCACTAGATTGTGTGCACACAGACCTTTAGTTCCCCCTTTCTGGAGCCTAACCTCCCAGGATACCTCCGTAGTGGCAGACAGAAGCAGTGGGTTGGGCCTCGCCCACCTCTATACCGGTAATTGCACTACCAGTAAGACCTATCGTATGCCTCGACGCTGGTGCACTAAGCGGAGCTCCTGCGTAATCTTTGCCGGCAAGTCTACCGCACTTATCTTGGCTAAGTGCAAAACCACACTTACCGAGTCGACGTATTGGCGTCGGTGCATCGACCCTCCAATACCGAAGACCCACCACATTATACTTATGCACATGCAACCTTATATATCAGCTACCGATCCAAATCACCACGGACCATCCCGTCCATCACAATAACCAACCAATCCTAAGCTCCCCGGACTATCCCGTCCGTCACAATCAACAACCGAGCCAAAGCTCACCGTGCTAACCTGCATATCATCAAAACCACTGAGCCTACTGCCCGTGTACCCCAATCTAACATCCAGAATCATCGAGGTGAGTGAAAGTGAATCCCTAGTTATGCTAGTTACTCTTGCAGTTTATTTTGCCTACAGTTTAAGTTAGCCCAGGACTGCCCAAGACATACCCCGTGAAGGGTTCTCGAGTGCACTGGGAACTAAGATGGCCTGAAGCCCAAAGCTCCTTTTTGCAAGGCACTTACTATTATTGGATAATACCAAATTCCCGGTCCCTTTTAATATTACTCTGGATGTAACCCTAATGTGTTTTGACCCTGTCTCTCCCTCCATAGGAATGACGATCTTTCGTCGATCCCGAGCACCACCTAATCTTAGACAACTCTACATCCTACTCATCCTAACTTCCAATGGTATACCCAATCCCCTTTACTAAGATCAGTAAACCACAATCCCATCACCCTACGACCATTCCCCAAGTTAACTCGATTTCCAGAGTTTTACTAAATGCAGACCACCTTATGTTATATGTCGTGCATGATAGGAGGTACTCTAAATCCTCATCCAAACACCCTAAGATAATTAATAGAGGCCTATCATTACATTTTTAGCCTAAATCCAAAAACTAGGAATTTTCCTAATTTATTTGAGATTTTATTTATTTCTCCTAAAAATCCAAATGCCCCAGGTTGTATATGATGTGGCCCTTACATTCATGAAAAATACTCCATAAAATTATGATAAATACCAGGAAGCTAATTAACAGTAAGTTCAAGTCTCCCAAAGCTTTTTGCAAGGTTTAAGCCTCTGATCCATAATTTTAAATATAATCACACAGTTAACAGCTAAAGAAGCAAGTGTTGTAAATAAGCTTCCAAAAATTATAAGAAACTTCAAGCTTAACTAAAATGCCCTAAAATCACTCATGACCAAGTTTCCAAATTTATCAGTGAATAATAAACTCTAATTTTAATTTTGATCAATAACCCTCTTTCATAAATCAATGAAACAACTACTGAAAATATTCATGTAAAAATTAGGATAAAGTTTCTTTATGAGCATAATGACCTAATTGCACATTTACATAAGTTTCACAATTTTCTAACCATCATTGAGCTCTGAATCTAATATTGAACATATTTGCATATTTAAAAGCTTGTGAGGTAAGTACTTCAAATATGCATCTAAAAACTAAAATAAAAATTAGGTATGAGTATAATGACCTAAAACTTCCTCTACCCAATTTTCATAATTTCCCAAAGAATAGTGAGATCATTATAAACAAAAGACTATCAAGGGCAAATCCATATAATACAAAGGAGGTACCAAATATATTGTTCCAATATTCCCAATAAAATTTTTAGAGTCTCATATTAACCCCATGACCATACTACCCAAGTTTCATAGCTTTTCATTAAGTTTTGATGGTCTATCTTCCATGTTTAAGGGTTGTGCCCTAAACTAGGGTTAGGGTTTTGGGGAGTCTAACAGCCTCTAAATCTCATAATATTTTTACCAGAGGACTTTGACAAACCTAAAGTCCTCTCCACCAAGTTGCAGGTCATTTCAAGGTCATTTGACCCCTTAACCTTCAAACCCTAGGTTTGCACACTAAAGACCTACCCTAGAATCCTAGGGCTCTACCCTTCAACTTCCACCCAATAACAGTGGAGGCGGGTGTCACAACCCGCATTTCTTCAACGAGCACGTCGTATCAGAGCAAGAGGAAAAACGGGTTATGATGCCATGTCGTGCAGGGGATAACTGCACACGCTCAGGCAAACCTTTACACTTACTAGACTAGAGTAAAATCATCAGTTAGATGCAAGAAAACCGTTGAGTGTGATGGTCGTATCCCTCGGCCTAGTAGAGCAAAATGTGGTTGTACGCGGCGGAAAATAATTTACGTTAGTTGTAAGTTTTCCTATATGCACTCTAGATTTTTTATACCATAGGAAATCGTCTGTTTTTACGTGGTTTGGAAAATACGTCATAGTTTACTGAAAGAAATTGTACCTAATCACCTAGAGGGGGGGGTGAATATGTGACTAAATCTTTTTTCACTTTTTAGGCAGAATTCAGATTATATCACAGATTTATAACTAATTCTACACAGCAGTCAATCAACAATCACAGCAATCAATCAAGAACATAGTGAACACACAAATTTATAGTGGTTCCCCAAGGTTTGGGTACATCCACTTTCCCCCTTCGCCTATCTAGTAGTGTACTAGATTCGGCCAAACTCCTCCACTATCTCAGATCCTCAGATCTTACACTCAGAACCCCAAAACAGGTTCCTACATTTCAGGCCCAAGGCCCTACAACTTAGTCTTCTTCAAAGACCTACACTCAGCTTCTTCACAAAGCCTACACTCAACCACAACAGGCCTACACTCAGCCACAACAGGCCTACACTCAGAGAAACATATCTCCTACACTCAGGCACACAGGCCCTACCACTGAGCCTTTATAATTGCAGGCTTACAACTCAGATCCCTAAGGATCCTACAAGAAAATATAAAATACAAAGTGTTTATACCTACAACTCAGAATAGAGAGATGAGTTGATAGGTTCTTGATGAGTTCTTGGAGGAACTCTGCTGAGATCAATCTCACTTGGCTTTTCTTCAAAGCTTCTTGAATGTAGAACACAATAGGATTGATCTTCTCTGCAACTGATCTTTGATATCTGCAACTTAAGATTCAGAACTAGGTCTGAATCCTTCTTCCCAGCCTGGTTCCAACGGCTGTCTTCTTGGATGGAGCTCTCTCTCTCTCCAATTTCTTAGATCTTCACTAGATTCTTCAATGAATAGCTAGATCTTGTGTGTATTACTTGATGTGTTGATAATCTCTTTCTGTTGACAGTATAAGCCTATTTATAGGCCTTCTTCATGGTAACCGGCTGGTCCGGTTCCTAATTGATTTCTGACAACTCTGACAGGTGCAGTAGTCTGGCTGGAATGGCAGCTGTCAAGTCATCTAGTCAGTTCTTGAAATAACTATAACTGTCTGAAAGTGTCGAGACAATCTGTCTTTAAGTGTCGACACTTATAGACTAAGTGTCGACACAAGTTGACAAAGTGTCGACACTAGCCTTCAAGGTGTCGACACAACTCCTTGTGTTGTATAATTCACTTCACGACACAGCTTCTTCATCATGTGTTGACACTGATATTGAGTGTCGACACAACTCCTTGTTCTTCAGCACTTAGTTGAATTCTTGTAAGTGTCGACACAACACCTTTGTGTCGACACATCTTCATGTGTTGAACTTGTTCAGTGTCGACACATCTTCTTGGTGTCGACACATGCCTTCTGTGTTGATACTTGTTAAGTGTCGACACTGCTCCTTGTGTCGACACATACCTTCTTCTGTTGAGACTTTGGCCGAGTATCGACACATCTCCTTAGTGTCGACACTTGTACTTAGAATTTTTGTTGAACTTTGCTGAGTGTCGACACAGCCTCCTAGTGTAGACCCTTTCTTCATGTATTGACTCTTCTACTGTGTGTTGACACATTCTTCATTGTGTCGACACTTTCTTCAAGTGTTGAGTCTTCTGCTGAGTGTCGACACATTCTTTATTATGTCGACACTTATACTTGGACTCAGCTGACTTTTGCTGAGTGTCGACACAGCCTCTAAGTGTCGACACTTTCTGATGTAGACACAGTTCCTCTGGGTGTCGACACAACTGCTTAGTGTCGACACAGCTTCACTGGACTTTTTTTCATTGAGTGTCGACACAGCCTTCATGTGTCGACACTTTCTGTCTGGTGTCGACTCTGCATCCCTAGTGTCGACACAAGTACTCCAAGTATCGACACTGCTTGCCTGGTTATCGACACAAGTCTTCTTAAGTTTCGACACTTTCCTTCTGGGTGTCGACACATGAACTTAGAAACTTTTTCATCTTTCCCTGCAAATACTTAACCTGCACAAGGCAACTCAAAATACATCAAATACATTTTGATGTATATCATTGAGTGGGGTGAGGCTTCTTCAAATCAGGTACATTAGAACCAATGTACCCAACAATCTCCCCTTATTTGGAGAAGTCATAACCCTTAGTCAATGATATACACCATTCACAATAAAATTACAGAATGATGTAAAACAGGATTATGCAATCAGGGAAAACATAAACATGTATTAAACAAACATGTATACATAGATATCATCTCAGAACAATTATCAAATAGATTTATCACACATCACATTGTTTTATCAACTTTGTCATATTCTTTTTACAAAAGTTTACAAAGTGTTTAAAATCAAAAGATTACAATTGTAAACTGAACAAAATTCTATTCTATTTTTGCTCAGCATCCTTGATCACTATTCCCTTTCCAGACTGTATCTTGGCTTGTACAGGGGCTTCAGCATCTTCAGTATTAACAGACTTTTTCCCTTTCAGCTCCTTCTTCTTTAGCTCTTCAGCTTTAATCTTCTGCCTCTCAAAGTAATGATAAGGCTTGGGAAAGTACTTGATAGTCTCCTGGGCAGTAGGAGGTAGCTTTCCCATCTTTGCCTTTCTTCTATATTGCACTATGGCTTCTTGCCTAGATTCATGCTTTCTCCACTCAAGTTCAGAATACCACTTATTTCTATCTTGAACATTATCTTTGGCAGCCTTCCAAGCAGTCAAAATAATATTTCTTGAAGTGGGGCTCCACTGCTCAAAGTCAGGCCTTTGTTCAGCTTGCTCTCTGAACCTCTTCTTAGATAATCTAGCTTCTTGTTCAGCTTGTTCCTTCAGTATAGCTTCCTATAAAGCCTCAGATACTGGCTGAACCACCTTCTCTATGATAACATTGTGCTGTCCCTCAGGTGGGCTATACATGGACTGTATATCAGCTTGTACCATATCAAAGTCTGGTGGAGGATAGATCACTTGAGCTACTTCAGCTTGCTCACCTCCAAGATAGGCAGGATTAATCCCAGACTCAGCAACATTATCATCATCACATAAAGGAGGATAACCAAGAGTGGCTCTGATGGAATTAGAGATCCATTTTGCATGGTCAGAGCCTGCTTTGACTAACACCCTCTCCCCCTTTATGACTTCTCTTTCCATGTGATCTCTGAGATCATCTTTCTGAAATCTGATTTGGGCATTGAGATAATTGACTCCATCCTTGTAAAAAGGTATTAACCTTAGAGTTTTTCAGTGATCAGCTTCTGAGAGTTTTCAATAACAGAAGTAACAGCAGTGATGCCTTCTTGTAAAGCTTTATCAAACTCTGCTTTAGCAGTAGCAGTAGAAGTAGTCTGTCCTGCAGCTATATTCTTCATCTCTGTTACTATGGCATTGTGGGAAGCAGTCAAATTATCATTCATTCTTATTTGATTTTCCAGAATATATCCTTGCTTCAGTACAATATCATCCACTTGAGCTTTGATTTTCTCTTGATTTGTAGCCAAGTATACCACTGCATTCCCTCATTTGTTGAAGCAGTCAGTCATTTCCTTCTTATTTAGATTCATTTCAAATCGAATAGACTTAATGTCTTGGGCTAGATCAAATTGTAGAGATTTTTGCCCTTCATCCACATACTTTTCAATTGCTTGCTTGTGCTCATCAAGCTTAATTTGCATAGTAACCATCAAAGCACTGTAATCTACAGTTGGTGCTGGCTGTAGTGCAGGCTGTGGTGCTATAGTTTGTAAAGCCTTCTTATAATTCTGGCTCCTTCTTTTAAATACTTGGAATTTTCTCTTTTTAGCTCTTGCTGCCTCCTCATCTTTAGAAGCTGAGGTGCTTGCTATGTCTACCCTCTCCCTAGGTAGCTCCTCCACTTCCTTTTGCTTCTTAGGCTCTTTTCTTGTTGTTTCTTCTAAAATTTCCACATACTCCCCCTCAACTTGAGCATTCTCCCCCTCAGCAGCAGAACTTTCCTTTTCAAAGTCTGCTTGGTCCAGATTAAGGAAGAGACCTTCCATTGTAAATTCTTGTTGAGGTTGTGGTGGAGAAACTCTTGTCTCATCAACAAAATGATCAGACACTTCTTGAGCTGCAACAGATGTGTCTTTCATGACAACATCTGGGGGTTGGCTATCAATCTGAGGTTGCTGATTAACATCAGATAAGTTGTTAATTATAACTTCACTCTCAATAAGGAAATCTAATTGATTGATATCTGAGATTACCTCAAGAATGGTTTGAGTGGCTTGTTCACTTTCTAGTGGAGTTGGCTCTTCCACTACTAGAGGCTCCCCCTGGATAGTATCCTGGTGTATGGGGCTAGCTTGAGGTAACTCGCCCTGCCTCTCTTCAACATCTTGTTGAGCTGGAGACTCTCCAGCATCTCCAATGTCTTTTTCATCAGGAGTGAAGACAACATGCTCTTCTGAACTGCTGGAAGATTCTTGAGCCACTGGGGCTATCTTCTTCTTCTTCTTTTGTGGAGTTATTTTCTCAGGAGTAGGCAATTCTTTGTTCAAGACCCTATCCCATCTTGAGAAGAGTCTCATGTCTATCTTCCTCATGTGATTTATTTTAGATCCAGCAGCTTGACTCATTACTTCTGGTATACTACCAGCCAAGTAAAGACTGAGTATCCTACCCAAATTGGGTTTCTTCATGCTCTCTTTAATCTTATCAAAGACTACTACAGACCAATCAGTTTTCAATGTGAAGATAATCCTTGTCATAAGATTGAACATATGGGCTGATACCCTGTCATGTCCTCCAAGCTTACTCAAGATCACCTTGCCAACAATTTCGGAGAGAAATTTGCCTTGGCTGTTCATCCCCTTTCTATTGAATACTGATCCAATTTTCAGTTTGGAATCCAGTCCACACCATGTTAAAGCTTCTCTGGTCTTAGAAGCAGTAACTTCATCTTCTTCCTTTGTCCTTGGTAGGTTTAGAACCTTTCTTAAATTCTTTGGGGAGACCTTCACCTTTTCTCCATGAACACTTGACTTGATCTTGAATCCAGAGTCGTCTAGGGTTGCTCCATTTAGAAATTCCAATACTTCTTTCTTCCAGATCTTAGTCGGCTCTGAAACAAGAAAATCTAACCCTGAGTCTGCAACTAGGGTTACCACATTCTTGATCTCCGGGTCTGCGTCATCAAACGCATGCCGCACTAGTTCATACCCTTCATTCACGTTCTCCTCGAGCTTGGACGCCATTAGGGTTTGAAGAATTTGAATTGAGAGAAGAGAGGTGTCGACACACAAGTTTGGTCTCGAACCTTTGGTGAGCGTGTCGACAGATAATGGCGAAATTCTATTTATACCTTTCTAGGATTGAAGATGAAAGGGCGGGTTAACTAACTGAAATTGTGTCGACACTGTTGAAAAGTGTCGACACAGACTTATAATGTCTCGACACCAATGTGTCGACACAAGTATAGTCGAAAGATTATATGTGTCGACACTTGTTTATGTGTCGACACCGCTTAGCCCGACACTTAGTCGAGATATTACATCACTAATTCTGCATAAAGTCTAAGTGTCGACACCACCTTGGATGTGTCGACACCTACTTATCATGCGTCGACACTAATTTTCTGAAGTGTCGACACCTACTTCCTAGATGTGTCGACACCTTTTCTCTGAAGTGTCGACACCAATTTTCTGTCTCGACACAGACAACTCTGTGTGTCGACACTATTTTACTTAGTCATTTCTGTAAACTTATTCTAAGTTTATCATACCTAGTTCAATTTTAAACTTATTGAACTTTGTTTCTTCTAAGGGCTTAGTATACATATCAGCTAGTTGATTATCAGTTTTAACATACTCCAGTAAAATATCTTCTTTTTCTACATGTTGTAACACCCCCTATCCGTCGCATAGCATATAGCAGTAGGTCCGGCCGGGGCCCGACGCCATATACCACAGACAGACCGGGTGGTTACTTATGGAAACCATCCAACCAATCTCAACATCCTACACAGAGCATTCTAGCGGAAGCAATTTATAAGAGTTACAAATCAAGAACCCAGCACAAGCATGAATGTCCACTAAACCCAAAAGGAATGTTATTACAAAAATACTCAAAAGTCGGCCTTAAGGCCTTACAAAATGTTTCACTTGTCTTTTACATGATTTACAAACCTCGGCGCGCAGGCCGGCCATACATGAATAAAACATAAAACATTTCCACTTGGGCCTTCGAGGGCCAGCTTCGCAAAAAGGGCTTTAGCCCGCTATTGACCGCTTGGTCCAGCTGCACCTGCAAGCAAACAAACCACCGCACGGTGGCAAACAAAGCAACGGTCAGCAATGCTGACCAAATTTTAACGATCCCGCCCCCAACTCGGGGCGGCGATGCTCCTTCCCTGCAATTCATTAAGCGAGCAATATAACCATAGCCATTACAACACAGGCGTTGGCTCGCACGGCCATACGCCCCGTGCACTCAGGGCACATTCTCGGTGAACCGGTCGATGTTACGTCAATTAAAGCCATTAACATTCCGGACTCACCGCCGCCTCTTAGACGGCCATTCCTATGAGCAATTTGTCTTCATGGTATTGGTCACGTCAATTTAAGCCATAGACCACCGAAGACCCCCATTTATGCCAACGGCGAGTCCCATGTAACCTTAGGTCACTCTAACCGGACGACATAAAGCGGGTACGGCTCCATCTAACCCGTGCTCACATCGCAACGACAATTTAAGCCATATGCGCGGGTCAAACTTTCACCGAGTCCCATTCTACCGCAAGTCACATAACCTCGTTATGTTCAAGTTGGCTCTCAGGCCACCAAGTTGGCAAGACCTCGTGTCCGCCCAGTTTTCCGGGTGCACCTTTGGGTTAGTCCCCAAGGCTCCCTGCTGCAATCTACCGCGTAGAAAACCCGAAAACACCAAATAGCACGGAGTCTTCTCCGGCCTTATGCAATGCAACATCACCGATCCGGACTAACATGTCCGGGTAGGCTTCAACCAAAATGCCTATGTCCGTTCTCGCATACGGACGCTAAACAACGGGGACTTTACATATCTACCCGAAGGAACGCCTCCAACTCTTCGCAAACTCGCAAGAGAGGGCTTCCTATGCTAAGAAAGAGAGCTATCATGCTCAAAAGTGAGGATCGTTACCCTTGCGTTCCTCTTTGGCGCCATTGAAAAGTAATCGGATAGAAATCACCGCACTTGCGTTGCCTCCGTGGATCCGGAGTCGGCTTGCGATTCGGAGCTCCGAAGCTCCTACAATGGCGGATCTAGCTCTTCTTCCTCCAATGGCTTTCCTCTTTCTCCAAGGGTTTGGAGAGATAACAAGTGGAAAAAGTGAGGGTTTTCTAAGTCAAAACCCGGGTATATCCCTTCAGGAACAACCCCCAGCCATTGGATCCTCAATCAAGGAAATGAACGGCTTCGATTCGGGACTGAAATGCCCAATCTGGGCCGAACACGGCCTGGCACACGCCCGTGTCCAGGGCCGTGTGCCTCATTCGCCGTCAAAATCGAATCACCTGGAACCTCACACGGGCATCGAACACGCCCGTGTTCGATCTGACACGCCCGTGTTCCAACTGACACGGCCGTGTAGCTGGCCGTGTCCCCCATGATTTTCTCCCGTTTTCAACCCGAGCGCTGACACGGGTTCGGACACGCCCGTGTCCTAGCCCGTGTCACCTTGACACGCCTGGGCTCCAGGCCGTGTACAAGGTCTCGGCACTTCACGGCTATGTGTCGACACGGGTCGACACGCCCTGCGACACGCCCGTGTCGCAGGCCGTGTGCCATGTCTCGACACACTGTCGACACCAAAGTGTCGACTTCGCGGGACGAGTGTCGACACGGGTTGACACGCCCTGCGACACGCCCGTGTCGCAGGCCGTGTGCCGTGTCTCGACACAACATCGAAGCACTGTGTCGACTTCACGGCTAAGTGTCGACACGGGTCGACACGCCCTGCGACACGCCCGTGTCGCAGGCCGTGTGCCCAGTCTCGACACAATGTCGAGACCAAAGTGTCGACTTCACGCCTTAGTGTCGACACAGGCTTGACACGCCCTGGGACACGCCCGTGTCCCAGGCCGTGTGCTTGCAGCCAGAACTCAAACTGGCCCAAATTATTCCCTTTTGCTCCTTTGAGTTTCGGGGCGTTACAACTCTACCCCTCTTAAAAGAATTTCGCCCACGAAATTACATAAAGGGAAAAACATGTACAAAACAAAATTTGTACCTGAGCGGAACAACTCCGGATATTTGTCAAGCATCGACTGCTCTCGCTCCCAAGAGAGCTCCTCACGACCGCAATTGTCCCACCGGACTTTGACCATCCTGATCTCTTTATTGCGTAGCCGCTTGACCTCCGAGTCCTCAATCCGCACGGGCTTGAATTTTGTCGTTAGCCCACTATCCACCGGCACTTGATTGGCCGCGATCACTTGCGTAGGCTCTTGCACCGCCTTCCGAAGCACCGAAATATGGAATACATCATGTAAACCACTTAGCTCCACTGAAAGCTTCAGCCGATAGGCCGCTTCTCCTACTCGCTCCAGAACCTCGAACGGTCCAAGGTACCTCGGGCTTAGCTTTTTCAATCGCCGCACCCGCGAGACACCCTTGAACGTCTTGATCTTCAAGTATACATAATCGCCCACAGCGAACTCCACGTTCCTGTGCTTGGCATTATAGTACTTTGCTTGCCGGTCCTGAGCGATGAGTAACCTCTCCCGAATGGTTCTCACCAAAGAAGTAGCATCATCCACTTCCGATCGCTTATACAACTTCGACTCGCCCGTTTCTAACCAAGACAGCGGCGTGCGACATCTTCTACCATAAAGGGCCTCGAAAGGCGCCATCTGAATACTTGCTTGGTAGCTATTGTTGTATGCGAACTCCACCAAATAAAGGTGGTCCTCCCATTGCTTTCCAAAGTCCAAGACACACATGCGAAGCATGTCTTCCATCGTTCTATTGACCCTCTCGGTCTGCCCATCCGTTTGCGGATGGAAGGCTGTGCTAAACTTCAGCTTGGTTCCCAACATTTGCTGCACCAGCCTCCAATCATTGGACGTGAACCGCCCGTCTCGGTCACTCACGATGCTGCGGGGCACACCATGAAGCCGCACTATGTTATCCACATAAAGCTTCGCCAGCTTCTCCACCGGATCATCCTTCCTATACGGAATAAAATGCGACACCTTTGTTAATCGATCGACCACCACCCAAATGGCGTCGTTCCCCTTCTGCGACCTTGGCAAACCATGCACAAAGTCCATAGAGATGTCGTCGAATTTCCACTCCGGAATAGACAAGGACTTAAGAAATCCTCCCGGCTTTTGGCACTCCGCCTTTACCAAGGCGCAGGTTTGGCACTTCGCTACATATAGCGCCACATCCTTTTTCAAACCCGGCCACCAAAATAGCTTCTTGATATCGCGGTACATCTTCGTGCTCCCCGGGTGAATCGAGTACTTGGTATGGTGCGCCTCGTACAACAACTCCACCCGTAAATCGCCCACGCTTGGGACGTACAGACGACCGTCTTTCCACAGCAATCCGTCCACCACGCCGAATTGAGAATTTGACCCATCCAGAGCCTCTATCATGAACTGCTTCATATGAGCATCCATATCCAAAGCCTGCCGAATCCGATCAGCCAGGTCATATTGAACTTCAGTCCAATTCAGAGCTACTTCAGCACTTGCTTGCTTATCCACACAAACAATCTCCAACGCCTCCAACTCCCGCACCAACCGCTCATCGTGCACCGATAGCCAATTGGCTTGAGCTGGGGCTCGGCGACTCAACGCGTCCGCAACCGCATTCCCTTTGCCAGGCACGTAGTGGATCTTGAATGTATAGTCTCCCATAAACTCCATCCATCTGCGCTGTCGTATATTCAGATCCTTCTGATCAATCAGATGCTTCACGCTCTTGTGACCGGCGTAGAGATCCACTTTCACAACGTATACAATTATGCCTTCATAGCTTCAAGGCAAAACTCACGGCCATACGCTATTATGCTTCCGTGTTGCAGTAGTACGCAACCCAAATCGCTGCCCTACGCGTCATTAAAAATCTCATTGCCTTCGGTTCCACTTGGCGAAGTCAGCACAGGCGTCGTAGTCAACCGACCTTATAACTCCTCAAAAGCTCGCGCGCACTCCGGCGTCCAAAAGAACTTATGCTCCTCCCTCGTCAAAGTAGTGAGAGGTAACAGTATCCGCGAGAAGTTCTCCACGAAGAGCCTATAGTAGCCGGCAAGCTCCAGCAAACTCCGGACTTCCGCTACCGTAGCCCGCTCAGGCCACTCTCGTATCGCAACAATCTTTGCCGGATCCACCGCAATACCCTCTCCACTCACTATATGCCCGAGGAACGCCACTGAGGATAGCCAAAACTCGCACTTCGAGAACTTGACATACAACTGATTTCTCTTTAGCGTCTCCAACACCAAAGGAAGACGCTGGAAGTGATCTTCCTCCCTTTGCGGGTACACCAAAACATCGTCGATGAAGACGATCACGAACTGGTCCAAGTACTCCCTGAATGTCCTGTTCATAAAAATCCAGGAACACTGACGGCGCATTAGTCAGCCCAAACGGCATGACCGTAAACTCGTAGCGCCCGTGTCCTGTACTCAACATTTTCTTAGGGATATCCCTCTCCCTTATCTATTTAGAGTACGCCGTTGACCCTACCAACTGATCACAAAGATCATCGATCCTTGGGATTGGGTACCTGCTCTTTTCCGTCAACTTGTTGACCTCCCGATAATTAATACGCAGCCTCAGCCTTCCATCCTTCTTCTTAATAAAGAGGGTCGGTGCGCTCCAAGGCGAAGAACTTGGACGCGCATTCCCTTGCTCCAACAACTCTTGCAGTTGAACTTTCAGCTCCGCCATTACCTTAGGTGTTAGCCGATACGGAGATCGCGACACAGGCTTTGCACCTGACACTAGCTCCAGGAAGATCTGCGGGGAACAGATCAGGGTATTCCGACACCACTGAAATACAATCCAACGCGGGCTTCGGCTTTGCAACCTCTACTAGTGTAAAGAACAGTTCTGCTCCAGCACGAACCGCCTTCACCACCTGAAGAGCAGACGTCAACGTCTTGCTCGACCCCCTTTAAGTCCGTAAAAGTCGTCTCACGGTTTGCTCCCAGCTTGACTTCCTTGCTACCGCACTCTATAAGGGCCTGCTGCTCCGAGAGCCAGTCCATGCCAAATATAACGTCAAACTCCACCAACGGAAGTAACGACGCTTGCAGATCGTACTCCTAATTCCCAAACCACAAACTAAGAGCAACGAATTCTACCCTCGCCGAACGAGCACCATTGGACTATAACGCATCCAATTTATCTCTTTCCATCGAAGGAGGTATTCCAAGGCACAATAAAATTCCTAATAAAGGAACGCGAAGTTCCCTAAACGAACGGTGCTCTTGAAGATAAAGTAAAGCCGCAGCAAAACTTAGCACAAATAGTTCTAAGCTAACATGCACAAGGGCGACAAGTATTTAAGGTAAAACTATCTTTAAACCGTACCTGTCATCACGACGGCGTGTTTCCTCCAGGGTTTTAGGCACTCACGGGCATAATGCCCCGGCTCCCCACAGTTGTAACATGTTCCCGGGGTTTGGCTTGTAGTTGCCCCCGAAGTACCAGAAGGAGCTGAACCCGAAGTCCTATGCTTCTTATACCATTTTCGATATGCCGACCTTGAGGTGTTCGGCACTTTGAATGCCGTTTCCTTCGCACTGACATCCTTGAATGCTCCTGACATAGGTTTCTTCCCCTTCCGAGCACCATTCCAACAGTCTCGGGCAAAGTGCCCTTTCTTTCCACAAGTATAACAAGTGTAAGTAGCTTTACTAGTCGATTTCATAACCCCTTTCTCCAGCATTCTGCTGGATGCAGCTCTTATGGGGTTTGTATAGTTCGATACCATGGTCGCTGGCATCGGGAGGGTCTTCTTCAACTCTGCCTCCAATGATCTAGCTGATTCCACTAAGGCTCGGAATCCCAACAACTTTGGTCCTAGCAGTAGGACTCGTAACTCGGCGCGTAGGCCATTATAGAATCTATCGACTGTAGCTTGCTCATTATCCGACTCAAAGCATGGGTAGCGACTTATCATAAGAAAAGCTTGCAAATATTCCTCAACCGTGTGCGCTCCCTGCACTAAGTTCATAACCAGCTGCTGCCCCAATGGTCTACCAAAGGTCATCTGCTGCATCGCGCCCACCGGCGTTGAAGCCACAGCAGGGGCGCAGGGTTGTACATTTCCTCCTAGCTGTGCACCCGTCACAGCGAACACCGCTTCTACAATCCTTCTAACGGTTTCATACGAAGGAGGAGGCTCAAACACCTCACCAGGTGCACTATGCTCCTCAGAAACCGGACATTCAGGCTGTCCAACACCGCTTCCGGTCACCTATAGTGGTACAAAACACCGTTAAGCGACCAAATAACATTGCAAACAGCAATTATAGGAACACGCAGGTTCCTCAAACACGAGTATTTTCATTCCTAAGTGGACATTCATGGGTTCTCTTTACTGTTATAACGATGACGCACACAATGTGCTCACCACCCCTTAAAAAGAATTCGCCCACGAATTCAGTTCAAGCCCGACCAAAACCAGTAGTCTGATACCAAATTGTAACACCCCCTATCCGTCGCATAGCATATAGCAGTAGGTCCGGCCGGGGCCCGACGCCATATACCACAGACAGACCGGGTGGTTACTTATGGAAACCATCCAACCAATCTCAACGTCCTACACAGAGCATTCTAGCGGAAGCAATTTATAAGAGTTACAAATCAAGAACCCAGCACAAGCATGAATGTCCAACTAAACCCAAAAGGAATGTTATTACAAAAATACTCAAAAGTCGGCCTTAAGGCCTTACAAAATGTTTCACTTGTCTTTTACATGATTTACAAACCTCGGCGCGCAGGCCGGCCATACATGAATAAAACATAAAACATTTCCACTTGGGCCTTCGAGGGCCAGCTTCGCAAAAAGGGCTTTAGCCCGCTATTGACCGCTTGGTCCAGCTGCACCTGCAAGCAAACAAACCACCGCACGGTGGCAAACAAAGCAACGGTCAGCAATGCTGACCAAATTTTAACGATCCCGCCCCCAACTCGGGGCGGCGATGCTCCTTCCCTACAATTCATTAAGCGAGCAATATAACCATAGCCATTACAACACAGGCGTTGGCTCGCACGGCCATACGCCCCGTGCACTCAGGGCACATTCTCGGTGAACCGGTCGATGTTACGTCAATTAAAGCCATTAACATTCCGGACTCACCGCCGCCTCTTAGACGGCCATTCCTATGAGCAATTTGTCTTCATGGTATTGGTCACGTCAATTTAAGCCATAGACCACCGAAGACCCCCATTTATGCCAACGGCGAGTCCCATGTAACCTTAGGTCGCTCTAACCGGACGACATAAAGCGGGTACGGCTCCATCTAACCCGTGCTCACATCGCAACGACAATTTAAGCCATATGCGCGGGTCAAACTTTCACCGAGTCCCATTCTACCGCAAGTCACATAACCTCGTTATGTTCAAGTTGGCTCTCAGGCCACCAAGTTGGCAAGACCTCGTGTCCGCCCAGTTTTCCGGGTGCACCTTTGGGTTAGTCCCCAAGGCTCCCTGCTGCAATCTACCGCGTAGAAAACCCGAAAACACCAAATAGCACGGAGTCTTCTCCGGCCTTATGCAATGCAACATCACCGATCCGGACTAACATGTCCGGGTAGGCTTCAACCAAAATGCCTATGTCCGTTCTCGCATACGGACGCTAAACAACGGGGACTTTACATATCTACCCGAAGGAACGCCTCCAACTCTTCGCAAACTCGCGAGAGAGGGCTTCCTATGCTAAGAAAGAGAGCTATCATGCTCAAAAGTGAGGATCGTTACCCTTGCGTTCCTCTTTGGCGCCATTGAAAAGTAATCGGATAGAAATCACCGCACTTGCGTTGCCTCCGTGGATCCGGAGTCGGCTTGCGATTCGGAGCTCCGAAGCTCCTACAATGGCGGATCTAGCTCTTCTTCCTCCAATGGCTTTCCTCTTTCTCCAAGGGTTTGGAGAGATAACAAGTGGAAAAAGTGAGGGTTTTCTAAGTCAAAACCCGGGTATATCCCTTCAGGAACAACCCCCAGCCATTGGATCCTCAATCAAGGAAATGAACGGCTTCGATTCGGGACTGAAATGCCCAATCTGGGCCGAACACGGCCTGGCACACGCCCGTGTCCAGGGCCGTGTGCCTCATTCGCCGTCAAAATCGAATCACCTGGAACCTCACACGGGCATCGAACACGCCCGTGTTCGATCTGACACGCCCGTGTTCCAACTGACACGGCCGTGTAGCTGGCCGTGTCCCCCATGATTTTCTCCCGTTTTCAACCCGAGCGCTGACACGGGTTCGGACACGCCCGTGTCCTAGCCCGTGTCACCTTGACACGCCTGGGCTCCAGGCCGTGTACAAGGTCTCGGCACTTCACGGCTATGTGTCGACACGGGTCGACACGCCCTGCGACACGCCCGTGTCGCAGGCCGTGTGCCATGTCTCGACACACTGTCGACACCAAAGTGTCGACTTCGCGGGACGAGTGTCGACACGGGTTGACACGCCCTGCGACACGCCCGTGTCGCAGGCCGTGTGCCGTGTCTCGACACAACATCGAAGCACTGTGTCGACTTCACGGCTAAGTGTCGACACGGGTCGACACGCCCTGCGACACGCCCGTGTCGCAGGCCGTGTGCCCAGTCTCGACACAATGTCGAGACCAAAGTGTCGACTTCACGCCTTAGTGTCGACACAGGCTTGACACGCCCTGGGACACGCCCGTGTCCCAGGCCGTGTGCTTGCAGCCAGAACTCAAACTGGCCCAAATTATTCCCTTTTGCTCCTTTGAGTTTCGGGGCGTTACAACTCTACCCCTCTTAAAAGAATTTCACCCACGAAATTACATAAAGGGAAAAACATGTACAAAACAAAATTTGTACCTGAGCGGAACAACTCCGGATATTCATCAAGCATCGACTGCTCTCGCTCCCAAGAGAGCTCCTCATGACCGCAATTGTCCCACCGGACTTTGACCATCCTGATCTCTTTATTGCGTAGCCGCTTGACCTCCGAGTCCTCAATCCGCACGAGCTTGACTTTTGTCGTTAGCCCACTATCCACCGGCACTTGATTGGCCGCGATCACTTGCGTAGGCTCTTGCACCGCCTTCCGAAGCACCGAAATATGGAATACATCATGTAAACCACTTAGCTCCACTGAAAGCTTCAGCCGATAGGCCGCTTCTCCTACTCGCTCCAGAACCTCGAACGGTCCAAGGTACCTCGGGCTTAGCTTTTTCAATCGCCGCACCCACGAGACACCCTTGAACGGCTTGATCTTCAAGTATACATAATCGCCCACAGCGAACTCCACGTTCCTGTGCTTGGCATTATAGTACTTTGCTTGCCGGTCCTGAGCGATGAGTAACCTCTCCCGAATGGTTCTCACCAAAGAAGTAGCATCATCCACTTCCGATCGCTTATACAACTTCGACTCGCCCGTTTCTAACCAAGACAGCGGCGTGCGACATCTTCTACCATAAAGGGCCTCGAAAGGCGCCATCTGAATACTTGCTTGGTAGCTATTGTTGTATGCGAACTCCACCAAATAAAGGTGGTCCTCCCATTGCTTTCCAAAGTCCAAGACACACATGCGAAGCATGTCTTCCATCGTTCTATTGACCCTCTCGGTCTGCCCATCCGTTTGCGGATGGAAGGCTGTGCTAAACTTCAGCTTGGTTCCCAACATTTGCTGCACCAGCCTCCAATCATTGGACGTGAACCGCCCGTCTCGGTCACTCACGATGCTGCGGGGCACACCATGAAGCCGCACTATGTTATCCACATAAAGCTTCGCCAGCTTCTCCACCGGATCATCCTTCCTATACGGAATAAAATGCGACACCTTTGTTAATCGATCGACCACCACCCAAATGGCGTCGTTCCCCTTCTGCGACCTTGGCAAACCATGCACAAAGTCCATAGAGATGTCGTCGAATTTCCACTCCGGAATAGGCAAGGACTTAAGAAATCCTCCCGGCTTTTGGCACTCCGCCTTTACCAAGGCGCAGGTTTGGCACTTCGCTACATATAGCGCCACATCCTTTTTCAAACCCGGCCACCAAAATAGCTTCTTGATATCGCGGTACATCTTCGTGCTCCCCGGGTGAATCGAGTACTTGGTATGGTGCGCCTCGTACAACAACTCCACCCGTAAATCGCCCAGGCTTGGGACGTACAGACGACCGTCTTTCCACAGCAATCCGTCCACCACGCCGAATTGAGAATTTGACCCATCCAGAGCCTCTATCATGAACTGCTTCATATGAGCATCCATATCCAAAGCCTGCCGAATCCGATCAGCCAGGTCATATTGAACTTCAGTCCAATTCAGAGCTACTTCAGCACTTGCTTGCTTATCCACACAAACAATCTCCAACGCCTCCAACTCCCGCACCAACCGCTCATCGTGCACCGATAGCCAATTGGCTTGAGCTGGGGCTCGGCGACTCAACGCGTCCGCAACCGCATTCCCTTTGCCAGACATGTAGTGGATCTTGAATGTATAGTCTCCCATAAACTCCATCCATCTGCGCTGTCGTATATTCAGATCCTTCTGATCAATCAGATGCTTCACGCTCTTGTGACCGGCGTAGAGATCCACTTTCACAACGTATACAATTATGCCTTCATAGCTTCAAGGCAAAACTCACGGCCATACGCTATTATGCTTCCGTGTTGCAGTAGTACGCAACCCAAATCGCTGCCCTACGCGTCATTAAAAATCTCATTGCCTTCGGTTCCACTTGGCGAAGTCAGCACAGGCGTCGTAGTCAACCGACCTTATAACTCCTCAAAAGCTCGCGCGCACTCTGGCGTCCAAAAGAACTTATGCTCCTCCCTCGTCAAAGTAGTGAGAGGTAACGGTATCCGCGAGAAGTTCTCCACGAAGAGCCTATAGTAGCCGGCAAGCTCCAGCAAACTCCGGACTTCCGCTACCGTAGCCCGCTCAGGCCACTCTCGTATCGCAACAATCTTTGCCGGATCCACCGCAATACCCTCTCCACTCACTATATGCCCGAGGAACGCCACTGAGGATAGCCAAAACTCGCACTTCGAGAACTTGGCATACAACTGATTTCTCTTTAGCGTCTCCAACACCAAAGGAAGACGCTGGAAGTGATCTTCCTCCCTTTGCGGGTACACCAAAACATCGTCGATGAAGACGATCACGAACTGGTCCAAGTACTCCCTGAATGTCCTGTTCATAAAAATCCAGGAACACTGACGGCGCATTAGTCAGCCCAAACGGCATGACCGTAAACTCGTAGCGCCCGTGTCCTGTACTCAACATTTTCTTAGGGATATCCCTCTCCCTTATCTATTTAGAGTACGCCGTTGACCCTACCAACTGATCACAAAGATCATCGATCCTTGGGATTGGGTACCTGCTCTTTTCCGTCAACCTGTTGACCTCCCGATAATTAATACGCAGCCTCAGCCTTCCATCCTTCTTCTTAATAAAGAGGGTCGGTGCGCTCCAAGGCGAAGAACTTGGACGCGCATTCCCTTGCTCCAACAACTCTTGCAGTTGAACTTTCAGCTCCGCCATTACCTTAGGCGTTAGCCGATACGGAGATCGTGACACAGGCTTTGCACCTGACACTAGCTCCAGGAAGATCTGCGGGGAACAGATCAGGGTATTCCGACACCACTGAAATACAATCCAACGCGGGCTTCGGCTTTGCAACCTCTACTAGTGTAAAGAACAGTTCTGCTCCAGCACGAACCGCCTTCACCACCTGAAGAGCAGACGTCAACGTCTTGCTCGACCCCCTTTAAGTCCGTAAAAGTCGTCTCACGGTTTGCTCCCAGCTTGACTTCCTTGCTACCGCACTCTATAAGGGCCTGCTGCTCCGAGAGCCAGTCCATGCCAAATATAACGTCAAACTCCACCAACGGAAGTAACGACGCTTGCAGATCGTACTCCTAATTCCCAAACCACAAACTAAGAGCAACGAATTCTACCCTCGCCGAACGAGCACCATTGGACTATAACACATCCAATTTATCTCTTTCCATCGAAGGAGGTATTCCAAGGCACAATAAAATTCCTAATAAAGGAACGCGAAGTTCCCTAAACGAACGGTGCTCTTGAAGATAAAGTAAAGCCGCAGCAAAACTTAGCACAAATAGTTCTAAGCTAACATGCACAAGGGCGACAAGTATTTAAGGTAAAACTATCTTTAAACCGTACCTGTCATCACGACGGCGTG
The DNA here is from genome assembly GCA_039583875.1 of Platanthera guangdongensis. Taxonomy (NCBI): domain Eukaryota; kingdom Viridiplantae; phylum Streptophyta; class Magnoliopsida; order Asparagales; family Orchidaceae; genus Platanthera; species Platanthera guangdongensis. The sequence continues at coordinate 53,947,177 of CM077163.1, forward strand.
TTTCCTCCAGGGTTTTAGGCACTCACGGGCATAATGCCCCGGCTCCCCACAGTTGTAACATGTTCCCGGGGTTTGGCTTGTAGTTGCCCCCGAAGTACCAGAAGGAGCTGAACCCGAAGTCCTATGCTTCTTATACCATTTTCGATATGCCGACCTTGAGGTGTTCGGCACTTTGAATGCCGTTTCCTTCGCACTGACATCCTTGAATGCTCCTGACATAGGTTTCTTCCCCTTCCGAGCACCATTCCAACAGTCTCGGGCAAAGTGCCCTTTCTTTCCACAAGTATAACAAGTGTAAGTAGCTTTACTAGTCGATTTCATAACCCCTTTCTCCAGCATTCTGCTGGATGCAGCTCTTATGGGGTTTGTATAGTTCGATACCATGGTCGCTGGCATCGGGAGGGTCTTCTTCAACTCTGCCTCCAATGATCTAGCTGATTCCACTAAGGCTCGGAATCCCAACAACTTTGGTCCTAGCAGTAGGACTCGTAACTCGGCGCGTAGGCCATTATAGAATCTATCGACTGTAGCTTGCTCATTATCCGACTCAAAGCATGGGTAGCGACTTATCATAAGAAAAGCTTGCAAATATTCCTCAACCGTGTGCGCTCCCTGCACTAAGTTCATAACCAGCTGCTGCCCCAATGGTCTACCAAAGGTCATCTGCTGCATCGCGCCCACCGGCGTTGAAGCCACAGCAGGGGCGCAAGGTTGTACATTTCCTCCTAGCTGTGCACCCGTCACAGCGAACACCGCTTCTACAATCCTTCTAACGGTTTCATACGAAGGAGGAGGCTCAAACACCTCACCGGGTGCACTATGCTCCTCAGAAACCGGACATTCAGGCTGTCCAACACCGCTTCCGGTCACCTATAGTGGTACAAAACACCGTTAAGCGACCAAATAACATTGCAAACAGCAATTATAGGAACACGCAGGTTCCTCAAACACGAGTATTTTCATTCCTAAGTGGACATTCATGGGTTCTCTTTACTGTTATAACGATGACGCACACAATGTGCTCACCACCCCTTAAAAAGAATTCGCCCACGAATTCAGTTCAAGCCCGACCAAAACCAGTAGTCTGATACCAAATTGTAACACCCCCTATCCGTCGCATAGCATATAGCAGTAGGTCCGGCCGGGGCCCGACGCCATATACCACAGACAGACCGGGTGGTTACTTATGGAAACCATCCAACCAATCTCAACGTCCTACACAGAGCATTCTAGCGGAAGCAATTTATAAGAGTTACAAATCAAGAACCCAGCACAAGCATGAATGTCCACTAAACCCAAAAGGAATGTTATTACAAAAATACTCAAAAGTCGGCCTTAAGGCCTTACAAAATGTTTCACTTGTCTTTTACATGATTTACAAACCTCGGCGCGCAGGCCGGCCATACATGAATAAAACATAAAACATTTCCACTTGGGCCTTCGAGGGCCAGCTTCGCAAAAAGGGCTTTAGCCCGCTATTGACCGCTTGGTCCAGCTGCACCTGCAAGCAAACAAACCACCGCATGGTGGCAAACAAAGCAACGGTCAGCAATGCTGACCAAATTTTAACGATCCCGCCCCCAACTCGGGGCGGCGATGCTCCTTCCCTGCAATTCATTAAGCGAGCAATATAACCATAGCCATTACAACACAGGCGTTGGCTCGCACGGCCATACGCCCCGTGCACTCAGGGCACATTCTCGGTGAACCGGTCGATGTTACGTCAATTAAAGCCATTAACATTCCGGACTCACCGTCGCCTCTTAGACGGCCATTCCTATGAGCAATTTGTCTTCATGGTATTGGTCACGTCAATTTAAGCCATAGACCACCGAAGACCCCCATTTATGCCAACGGCGAGTCCCATGTAACCTTAGGTCGCTCTAACCGGACGACATAAAGCGGGTACGGCTCCATCTAACCCGTGCTCACATCGCAACGACAATTTAAGCCATATGCGCGGGTCAAACTTTCACCGAGTCCCATTCTACCGCAAGTCACATAACCTCGTTATGTTCAAGTTGGCTCTCAGGCCACCAAGTTGGCAAGACCTCGTGTCCGCCCAGTTTTCCGGGTGCACCTTTGGGTTAGTCCCCAAGGCTCCCTGCTGCAATCTACCGCGTAGAAAACCCGAAAACACCAAATAGCACGGAGTCTTCTCCGGCCTTATGCAATGCAACATCACCGATCCGGACTAACATGTCCGGGTAGGCTTCAACCAAAATGCCTATGTCCGTTCTCGCATACGGACGCTAAACAACGGGGACTTTACATATCTACCCGAAGGAACGCCTCCAACTCTTCGCAAACTCGCGAGAGAGGGCTTCCTATGCTAAGAAAGAGAGCTATCATGCTCAAAAGTGAGGATCGTTACCCTTGCGTTCCTCTTTGGCGCCATTGAAAAGTAATCGGATAGAAATCACCGCACTTGTGTTGCCTCCGTGGATCCGGAGTCGGCTTGCGATTCGGAGCTCCGAAGCTCCTACAATGGCGGATCTAGCTCTTCTTCCTCCAATGGCTTTCCTCTTTCTCCAAGGGTTTGGAGAGATAACAAGTGGAAAAAGTGAGGGTTTTCTAAGTCAAAACCCGGGTATATCCCTTCAGGAACAACCCCCAGCCATTGGATCCTCAATCAAGGAAATGAACGGCTTCGATTCGGGACTGAAATGCCCAATCTGGGCCGAACACGGCCTGGCACACGCCCGTGTCCAGGGCCGTGTGCCTCATTCGCCGTCAAAATCGAATCACCTGGAACCTCACACGGGCATCGAACACGCCCGTGTTCGATCTGACACGCCCGTGTTCCAACTGACACGGCCGTGTAGCTGGCCGTGTCCCCCATGATTTTCTCCCGTTTTCAACCCGAGCGCTGACACGGGTTCGGACACGCCCGTGTCCTAGCCCGTGTCACCTTGACACGCCTGGGCTCCAGGCCGTGTACAAGGTCTCGGCACTTCACGGCTATGTGTCGACACGGGTCGACACGCCCTGCGACACGCCCGTGTCGCAGGCCGTGTGCCATGTCTCGACACACTGTCGACACCAAAGTGTCGACTTCGCGGGACGAGTGTCGACACGGGTTGACACGCCCTGCGACACGCCCGTGTCGCAGGCCGTGTGCCGTGTCTCGACACAACATCGAAGCACTGTGTCGACTTCACGGCTAAGTGTCGACACGGGTCGACACGCCCTGCGACACGCCCGTGTCGCAGGCCGTGTGCCCAGTCTCGACACAATGTCGAGACCAAAGTGTCGACTTCACGCCTTAGTGTCGACACAGGCTTGACACGCCCTGGGACACGCCCGTGTCCCAGGCCTTGTGCTTGCAGCCAGAACTCAAACTGGCCCAAATTATTCCCTTTTGCTCCTTTGAGTTTCGGGGCGTTACACATGTTCCCTTAGAAAATGATATTTTATTTCTATATGTTTAGTTCTACTATAGGAAATAGGATTGTTTGCAATTGATATAGCACTAGTAGAATCACAAAAGAGTGGTGTTCTACTTACCTGAATTCCATAGTCTACTAGCTGATGTTGTATCCATAGAAGTTGAGCACAGCAACTTCCTGCAGCGACATATTCTGATTCTGCAGTGGAGATAGCCACACTTGTTTGCTTCTTGCTACTCCATGAAATCAGTCTTCCACCTAGGAATTGACAGGTACCAGTTGTACTTTTCCTATCTTCTTTGCAGCCTGCAAAATCTGCATCTGAATAACCTGTCAGTTCAAAGTCTCCATTCCTAGGGTACCAAAGGCCTAGATAAGGAGTGCCCTTTAGATATCTCAATATCCTTTTGACTGCTGTCAAATGAGACTCTTTAGGGCATGCTTGGTACCTAGCACAGACACATGTAGCATACATGATATCTGGTCTACTTGCAGTCAAATAGAGTAGGGAGCCAACTATCCCTCTATACAAAGCCTCATCTACAGGTTTCCCTGTATCATCTTTGCTAAGAGACATACTTGACCCCATAGGAGTCTTCATGGTACTGGATGAATCTATACTATACTTCCTTATTAGTTTTAAGGTGAACTTAGACAGGCATATGGATAAACCATTCTCAGTCTGTCTAACTTGGAGACCCAAGAAGAACTTAAGTTCCCCCATACTGCTCATCTTAAACTGTCCTTGCATTAGTTTTGCAAACTTTTTGCAAAGACTACTTTCAGTAGACCCAAATATGATGTCATCTACATATATTTGGACTAGTATTATCTTGCCTCTGGATTCCCTAAGGAATAGAGTCTTGTCTATTTTCCCCCTTGTGAATTTATTCTTAATGAGGAAACTAGACATGGTTTCATACCAAGCCCTAGGGGCTTGTTTTAACCCATACAAAGCTTTCCTAAGTCTATAGACATAATTAGGTTCAGTTGAATCAACAAAACCTGATGGCTGTTCCACATAGACCTCTTCCTTTAGATTACCATTCAAAAAGGCTGACTTAACATCCATTTGGTAAACTTTAAATCCTTGATAGGTTGCATAGGCCAGGAACATCCCTATGGCTTCCAGTCTGGCTACTGGAGCAAAGGTTTGATCAAAGTCAATACCTTCTTCCTGCCTATATCTTTTAGCAACCAATCTTGCTTTGTTCTTTATGATGAATCCATGTTCATCCATCTTGTTCCTAAAGATCCACTTGGTCCCAATTATGTTGTGGTCTTTTGGTTTAGGAACAAGCTCCCATACTTTGCACATTGTGAACTGATTCAGCTCTTCTTGCATTGCCTCAATCCAATGAGGGTTTAGGATGGCTTTTTCAAACTTCTTTGGCTCTACTTGGGATAGAAAACTGGAGTAGAGTGCTGCACTCAGATTTCTGCTCCTTGTTTATACCCCTTGTCTTAGATCACCAATGATTTGATCTGCTGGATGATCTCTTAGATGCCTATTAGCTGGAGGCATCCTGGCTTCAGGTTGAACTTCTTCAGTTTCTTCATCTTGCTGCATTCCTTGGACTTCTTCTGCATTAGGTGCATGTAGTACTCCCCTTGGACAACAACCACTATCTTCTACCTGCTGTCTTGCAGTAGGTCCTTCTTCTATAGTGAGCTTGTCCATCTTCTCAGTCACACCTGTGGAGCTGCAAATACTACTAGACAACTCATTGTTAATAAGTCTAGTTTCATCAAATACTACATGTACAGATTCTTCTACAACTTGAGTAGACATGTTGTAGACTCTATAAGCCTTACTATTATTGCTGTACCCAACAAAGATCCCCTCTTGGGACTTGGCAGCAAACTTGGTCAAGTAAGACTTTCCATTGTTAAGTATAAAGCACTTACAACCAAAGATCCTGAAATAGGATAGATTTGGTTTTCTGCCTTTCACAATCTCATAGGGGGTCTTATTGTGGCTTTTAGTAATGGTAGCCCTATTAATTACATGGCATGCAGTATTAACTGCCTCAGCCCAGAAATATTCTGGTAGAGATGTGTCACTTAATAGGGTTCTACCAGCCTCAATCAAGGTTCTATTTTTCCTCTCAGCAATGCCATTTTGCTGAGGTGTTCTTGGTGAAGAAAACTCCTGAAATATCCCAAATTCTTCACATAGTTTTGTCATACTATCAGACTGAAATTCAGTACCATGTTCACTTCTTATTTTGACCACTGTACTGTCTAGTTCATTCTGAATTTGTTTGACAAAGCTATAGAAGATACTAGGTGTTTCAGATTTCTGTCTAAGGAAGAACACCCAGGAAAACCTTGAGTAGTCATCTACAACCACAAAGGTATAAACCTTCCTACCTAGGCTGTGAACTGGCATAGGACTAAAGAGATACATATGCAAGAGGTATAAACACCTCACAGCATCTTTATTTTCAATGCTACTAAAGGTGGATCTAGTCTGCTTGCCCTTTTGACAAGCTGAGTATATTCCATCTCTAATACACTTAACTTGAGGACCATTCCTCACTAACTCTTTGCTAAAGAGTTGGCCAATTGTCTTGTAGTTAAGATGGGCTAGCCTCTTGTGCCATTTGACACAATGAGAGACTTTCTCATCAGCTACAAGAAACACTGGAGAACTATTGTTCTCACACATAATGTCTAGACATTAGACATTTCTTTTTCTATAACCTGTCAAAATGATCTCTTGATCATTTGACCTCCTGATATGACAACCATCTTTGACAAATGAGATGTCATATCCTAAATCACTCAATTGACTTATACTAATAAGGTTATGTTTCAAACCTTTAACATAAGCCACTTGAGTAATAGTAATATGGGTGCTAGAAATGTTACCAAAACCCTTGATAATTCCTTTTTCAGAACCACCAAAGGTGACTTTTGGACCATCCTTGATAGGTGTGTAGTCCTTAAGCAATCCCCTAGTTTCAGTCATGTATCTGGAACATCCACTGTCCAAGTACCATATTGGGGCATGGCCACTTGGAATTACCTGCAAAACAGATTAGTTGACCTTAGAACCCAAAGAATTCTTGGGTCCTTGGTACTGGTTAGTTTGCCTCCTAACAAAGCTACCAACAGATTTTCCAACAGGCAGTTTGCTACTCACTTTGGCACTTGCATTGTGCCAACAGTCCATGGCAAAGTGGCCTACTTTGCCACAGCACTAGCACTCAAATCTATTGTACCTTTGCTTAGGTACATCCCTAGCCGTTTTATCTACAGCTGGCTTGTTGAGAGCTGGGGCTTTACCCTTAGACTTGGACTTAACAGTCCTTGTAGGTTTAGTAAACCCCAGTCCAGCTTTACCTTTTTGATGAACAAATTCATCAATTAACGGTAGAACAGACTTTGGTTTAGAAAACCTAGCAACTAAATCTCTCTCCTTCTGAAGACTAATCTCCAGACTTCTGACTTGATCATTCTTAAATGTTATAGTCCCCATCTGAATCACAGTTATGTGCTTCAGTCTGGCTATTTCATTTAGTTTTTGATCAATCATCTTCTCAAAATCAGTGGCAGCAACTTTGAGACTAGCAATTTCCTTTGCCTGACTCTTGGCTAGGGACTTGCTCTTCTTAAAAGCCTGCAACAGAACTCTATATTCATCCATCAATTGATGAATATCCCCTTCAGACTCAGATGCACTCTCATCAGTTGATGATGATGAATCTGATTCTGAACTAGCACAAGAAATTGAACTTAAAGAACAATTTTGTACCTTACTTGGTCCAGGTTGCTCCTGGATTTTGTCACCTTCTGTTAAGGCCATCAGTCCTTTGCACTGGATGTCCTCTTGCTCATATATAGAGTTCATTATCTGGATGAACTCCTCTTCTTCAGCAAATAGTCCTATATATGCTTCAGCTTCTGACTCAGTTTCTGAAGAAGACATGTCTGACAGGCCTTTGTCCTTCTTGGCAACAAAAGACTTTTCCTTATTGCCCTTGAATTGAGTCTTTTTCCTATCATTAGACTCTTTCCTTCTCTCAGGACAATCAGCAATAACATGTCCTTGTCTGTTACAGGAATAACAAACAATTTTTGATAAAGTTACCTTGCTTGACTTGGTCTTTTTCCTGTCTTTCTTTGATGACTTCTTGTTCTGATAATAGGTATCTTTGCCCTGTGAAGTGAATGGCTTTGACCTCCATTGTTTCTTCTTTAGAAATTTCTGAAAGTGTCTTGTGAATGCTGCAAAGTCCTCATCACTTTCACTGCTTTCAGACTTTCTGCTTTCTGAATCATCTGACTCAGTCTCAGCTACTTTTGGAGGTGGAGATGGTGACTTACTTCTGTATTTTCTGGTGGCTTCTGTCTTAAATGTCACTGTCCTTTCTTTATGTTCACTTCTTGTAGACTTCTCCTCTTCTTTTCTCACCATCAACTGCATCTCATAGGATAGCAGTTTTCCAAACAGTGTTGGTGGAGGAATATCTGCTAACTTTGCCATTTCCCTTATGGCACAGATCTTGGTGTCCCAATCCTTTGTTAGACACGTTAGAAATTTATCATTTAGCTCATAATTACTGAACTCTCTTCCATAGGATATTAGCTCATTGACAATCCTATAGAACTTCTTATAGCATTCTGTGATGCTATCAGACCTACCTTGCCTAAAACTTTCATATTCTTGGTTTAACAAAGATTTTCTATCCTGTCTCACTTCTTCTGAACCCTCCATGTATACTACAAGAGTATCCCACATCTCCTTAGATGTCTTACAGTGTATCAGGTTCTGAAAGGTAGCATCATCTATGACACTCACAATGATATTCTGAGCCCTCTTGTCCATTGTGGCTAGAATTATCTCATCTTTTGTCATTTCAGAGAAGTCCTTAGGTGTTCTCTGATTTGCATCCAAGACTGAAACCTTCATAGGCACAAATGGCCCTTCTTTAACTGTGATGTAAATTCTAGGGTCTGAGGCTTCCATAAATAGTCTCACCCTTTCTTTCCAGATGCCAAAAATTTCTTTTCTGCAAATGGGCAACTTCATGGATCCAAGTTCCTTATGATTTTCAGTTGAACCCATGGTTCTTAATTTTCTTGATTCTGTAAGTCACTTGAACTGAATCTGCCAACAGGATCTACTCAGACAGTTAAGTCCTTTTTTGAGTAACTTGGCTCTGATACCACTTGAAAGAAATTGTACCTAATCACCTAGAGGGGGGGGGGTGAATATGTGACTAAATCTTTTTTCACTTTTTAGGCAGAATTCAGATTATATCACAGATTTATAACTAATTCTACACAGCAGTCAATCAGCAATCACAGCAATCAATCAAGCACACAGTGAACACATAAATTTATAGTGGTTCCCCAAGGTTTGGGTACATCCACTTTCCCCCTTCGCCTATCTAGTAGTGTACTAGATTCGGCCAAACTCCTCCACTATCTCAGATCCTCAGATCTTACACTCAGAACCCCAAAACAGGTTCCTACAGCTCAGGCCCAAGGCCCTACAACTCAGTCTTCTTCAAAGACCTACACTCAGCTTCTTCACAAAGACTACACTCAGCCACAACAGGCCTACACTCAGCCATAACAGGCCTACACTTAGAGAAACAGATCTCCTACACTCAGGCACACAGGCCCTACCACTCAGCCTTTATAATTGCAGGCTTACAACTCAGATCCCTAAGGATCCTACAAGAAAATATAAAATACAAAGTGTATATACCTACAACTCAGAATAGAGAGATGAGTTGATAGGTTCTTGATGAGTTCTTGGAAGAACTCTGCTGAGATCAATCTCACTTGGCTTTTCTTCAAAGCTTCTTGAATGTAGAACACAATTGGATTGATCTTCTCTGCAGCTGATCTTTGATCTCTGCAACTTAAGATTAAGAACTAGGTCTGAATACTTCTTCCCAGCCTGGTTCCAACGGCTGTCTTCTTGGATAGAGCTCTCTCTCTCCAACTTCTTAGATCTTCACTAGATTCTTCAATGAATAGCTAGATCTTGTGTGTATTACTTGATGTGTTGATCACCTCTTTCTGTTGACAGTATAAGCCTATTTATAGGCCTTCTTTATGGTAACCGGCTGGTCCGGTTCCTAACTGATTTCTGACAACTCTGACAGGTGCAGTAGACTGGCTGGAATGGCAGCTTTCAAGTCATCTAGTCAGTTCTTGAAATAACTGTAACTGTCTGAAAGTGTCGAGACAATCTGTCTTTAAGTGTCGACACTTATAGACTAAGTGTCGACACAAGTTGACAAAGTGTCGACACTAGCCCTCAAGGTGTCGACACAACTCCTTGTGTTGTAGAATTCACTTCATGACACAGCTTCTTCATCATGTATCGACACTGATATTGAGTGTCGACACAACTCCTTGTTCTTCAGCACTTAGTTGAATTCTTGTAAGTGTCGACACAACACCTTTGTGTCGACACATCTTCATGTGTTGAACTTGTTCAGTGTCGACACATCTTCTTGGTGTCGACACATGCCTTCTGTGTTGATACTTGCTGAGTGTCGACACTGCTCCTTGTTTCGACACATACCTTCTTCTGTTGAGACTTTGGCTGAGTGTCGACACATCTCCTTAGCGTCGACACTTGTACTTAGAATTTTTGTTGAACTTTGCTGAGTGTCGACACAGCCTCCTAGTGTCGACACTTTCTTCATGTATTGAGTCTTCTAATGTGTGTCGACACATTCTTCATTGTGTCGACACTTTCTTCAAGTGTTGAGTCTTCTGCTGAGTGTCGACACATTCTTTATTATGTCGACACTTATACTTGGACTCTGCTGACTTTTGCTGAGTGTCGACACAGCCTCTAAGTGTCGACACTTTCTGATGTAGACACAGTTCCTCTAGGTGTCGACACAACTGCTAAGTGTCGACACAGCTTCACTGGACTTTTCTTCATTGAGTGTCGACACAGCCTTCATGTGTCGACACTTTTTGTCTGGTGTCGACTCTGCATCCCTAGTGTCGACACAAGTACTCCAAGTGTCGACACTGCTTGTCTGGGTGTCGACATAAGTCTTCTTAAGTGTCGACACTTTCCTTCTGGGTGTCGACACATGGACTTAGAAACTTTTTCATCTTTCCCTGCAAATACTTAACCTGCACAAGGTAACTCAAAATACATCAAATACATTTTGATGTATATCATTGAGTGGGGTGAGGCTTCTTCAAATCAGGTACATTAGAACCAATGTACCCAACATTTACCAAAACATGTATGCATGATATAGAATAGTAGGTTTGTTTTAACTTTAAAATATCTAATGCAACCTAGCATAAATCCTTCCCAAGAGCAAGTAGACATCATCTCATCCAAATGATTCATATTAGCAGTCTAGCATTCATATATAGCAAGTAAAGAAAGCCACCAATGGGCGCCAACAAGCTGACACGAACCCATTGGGGCGTATGTATGTCTGTACAGTAAAGTAAAGAACTACCTCGCTAAGCAAGCTTGGCTAGCTCCAAGTAAACTCCACCAACAAAACCTAGCCGCTCAACCGGCTACAACCTGTACCTCAGATATTCAAGAAAAAACACCTCAGCAATCATCAAAGCTACAATATAGAGCAATAAGTTCATAAAATATGACGAAGGGGCTTACCGACCCCGTAGTAATTTTTTCATATAAAATGAGTGAAAAGAACAGGGTGGAAAACAAGTGTCAAACAATGCCAACCTAAAGTGTAAAATGCACCAAGTACGTGAAAGACTCATCAAGTCCTGCTCAACCCGCAGGAGCAAAAAGGCAACACATATATGCCCATTCCATCATCTTGCTAACCAGAAACAACTATACTAGTGAAACATAAGCAACAGTTAAGTTCGATTCCGCAAGGGTCTTTTGGTGGCGGCCCTAAAGTGGAACACACCAATAAAAGCCAGCCCAAATCGGGGCCAAAACGGTGCTCTACACCACAAAACAAAACCCGGTGGCCACCAAGGCTGAAACCACACCACCCCTTACCGAATCCTCACACATACACTCCTGCCATGGTTCACAATTCGCCTCGCAAAACTCACCATAATCCAAGCTAAACCCGTTTCATTTCATCGTCCTCACTCATGACTACAAATTGCCCAAGTTATGTCAAACTTGATAGAATTTGGGTCACTACTTCACCATAAGCGAACCCCACGACTAAACATAACAAGCTCGCAAATCATATGAACAAAAAAGGTAACTAATAGAGCAATACAAGGTAAAACATGACAAAATGAGATGAACAATAGGTAAACATATCGATTGGGAAATTCTTGAAAGACATGAGTATTTATGCTTGTGAGTTCTAAACAAAAGTAAGAGTAACAAGGCTAACCTATTTAGACAAAAGTGAGGTGCAAAACAAGAAGAACAAGCTAGTAAAATTTAAAGGGGAAAGCTAGCTAAACTTGCACAATCAAAGAACAAGAAAACAAGATTGGCAAGGGTGAAGAACACCGCTTGCCTGAACCGAGATGACACCACGACGGCTGCTCCTCTCTTTCCTTCCCTTGCCTTAGCTTTTCTCCCTTGCTTTCACTTTGAGAATGAAGAAGAAGGTGAAGAAAGGGATAAGTGAGGAGGAAGAATCTCTTTCTCGGTCTAATATCTTCCAGAACAGAGCTGGACCATTTGATCCAGAATCAAAGAAATGAACGGCACAAAAAATTTGGAAAAAATTGATTTTCGGCCCTGACACGCCCTGTGACACGCCTGTGTCACAGGCCGTGTCACTTAAGTGATGGGCAACTGCCTCACCTCGAAACAGTACACGACCTGGGACACGCCCGTGTCACAGACCGTGTCACTGAACACGCCTATCTACACGGCCGTGTCACACGGCCGTGACACAACCCACAGCACCCACCAAACAACCCGAGAAGGACACGGCCTGGGGACATGCCCGTGGCCCAAGCCGTGTCACCCCTACTCGACACTCGTCGAGCGAATTTCGTCGAGCGAAGTTCGTCGACCGCGGGACACGCCCTGTGACACGCCAGTGTCACAGGCCGTGTATCCCTTCTCTCGACACTCGACACTCGTCGAGTGAATTTTGTCGAGCAAAGCTCATCGAGAGTGGGACACGCCCTGTGACACGCCCGTGTCACAGGCAGTGTACCCCTTCTCTCGACACTCGACACTTGTCGAGTGAATTTCGTCGCTCGTGTCACAGGCCGTGTACCCCTTCTCTCGACACTCGACACTCGTCGAGTGAACTTTGTCACCGAAATTCGTCGAACACCCGGGACACGCCCTGTGACACGCCCGTGTCACAGGCCGTGTACCCCGACACGCACTGGGACACAGCCGTTTCCCAGGCCGTGTCACCCAAATGTGCTCCAGGTCTTTGACCTCTAACACATCTCCCCTGCTACAAGAAACTGCAGCCATAATTTTGGCACCTGAGGGAGTAAAAACCAGCAAACACGCTTTTATTTACTAACTCCAAAATGCCATATAATATGCCATACAATCAACCCGTTTTGAGCAACACGACTCAGGCTCGAGAAAGTGCATGGATTCCCTAAGATGCCTCACTGAGTCCCCAAAAAATAGGCTCCGGCTTGCTGGGGAACCGTGCAACTAGGCTACTAAAATAGCCACTCGAAAGCCCGCGTGAAAACCATGCTCAAACAACAATCAAAGCCAACGCAACGCCCATCAAGCTTATGCAATCATTCAACGAAAAAAAATCCGGGGCGTTACAGTCACTCCCCCTAACAAAAAGTTTCGCCTCGAAACTTTTCAATACTTCGTATATCAATTAAAGAAGGAATCAAACAAAAACATCAAGTCACATACCAGCTTAATTTATGGGAATAAATGAGGGTGAGTCGCCCTCATCGTTGACTCGAGCTCCCACGTCGCGCTTTCCACATTCTGATTTTTCCATAAAACCTTGACCATAGGAATCTTCTTTTTCCGCAACACGTGCTCTTGGGAGTCCAAAATACGGATGGGCATCTCTACATAAGAAAGGTTCGGCGCCAACTGCGGCACAAAGTCCAAAACTTGCTTGTCATTCCGCACACACTTTCAAAGTTGGATGACATGAAACACGTCGTGAACACCAGGAAAGTTGACGGGTAACTCGACTTTGTAAGCGGATGCACCAACCCGCGCAAGAATCTTGAAGGGACCCACAAATCTTGGGTCTAATTTGCGCTCTTTTCCAAACCATTCAATTCCAACCATTGGGGAGACTTTCAGGAAGACGAAATCCCCCACAGCAAACTCTATCTCTGACCTTCGCCGGTTTGCGTACTTTTCTTATCGCTCTTGGGTGATCCGGAGCTTCTCCCGAATTAGTCGTACGACAACTTCCATGTCCTCGAGCGCCTCTGGGCCCAACAAAGGCCGCTCGCCAACCTCAACCCAAAATAGGGGAGTCCGACATCGTCGCCCATATAAAGCTTCGAACGGAGCCATTTGCAAGCTTTCTTGATAGTTGTTATTATATGCGAATTCCATAATGCGCAAACGTTCATCCCATGCTCCGCCATACTCAAGAATGTAGCATCGAATCATATCTTCCACGATTTGGTTTACTCGTTCCGTTTGGCCATTCATCTGAGGGTGGTATGCAGTGGAATACCTCAAATCCGTCCACAAACCCTCTTGTAGACTCATCCAGAAATGAGAAGTAAATCAGGAATCCCGGTCTGAAATGATATTGACTGGCACACCATGCAGTCGGATGATCTCGTTCAAATATAGCTCCGCTATTGTCCTCATCGGGTAGTTGATCTTAAGTGGTATGAAGTGAGCACACTTGGTCAACCTATCCACGATCACCCATACGGAGTCATGTCCTCGTGGAGAGCTTGGTAAGCCTGTAATAAAATCCATTGAAATGCTTTCCCGCTTCCATGTTGGAATCTCCAATGGCGTCAACTTGCCACCAGGCCTCCCATGATCAGCGTTTACCCGCTTGCAGGTATGACATTCAGATACAAATTGCGCTATATCTCTTTTCATTCCATACCACCAGACAATTTGTTTCAAATCACGGTACATTTTAGTTGAGCCTGGATGGTAGACCATACTTGAGCCATGTGCTTCCCTACACACCATATCGCGAATGTCTCCAACTGCGGGGATACAAAAGCGACCGCGATATTTTAAAGTGTCTGCGCCATCAATAGCAAAATCTGGTAATTCACCTTTTTCAGTCCGAAGAAATAAATGTAAAAGATCAGGATCCTCCTTTTGATGTTGTCTTGCAAGCACCATCCATGAAGGTTCTTCTACTGCCGAATGACTTTGCGGTTCATATCTTCCCACGGAAATATCCATCAATAGAAATTCCTCCACTAGACGGTCGGCTGAAAGATGAAATAAGTTACCTGTCTTCTGACTCAAAGCATCGGCCATAACATTAGCTTTCCCGGGATGATACTGAATCTCCACATCATAATCAGCTACATATTCAAGCCATCGCAGTTGGCGCAGATTAAGTTCCTTTTGCGTGAAGACGTACTTCAAACTTTTATGATCCGTAAAGATTTTACACTGCGCGCCGTAAAGTAAGTGTCTCCACAACTTCAATGCAAATATTACCGCTGCGAACTCCAAATCATGCGTCGGGTAGTTCTTTTCATGACTTTTCAACTTTCGAGACCCATACGCAATCACCTTTTTGTCTTGCATTAAAACACATCCAAGTCCAACGTGCGATGCATCCACAAAAACCTCATAATCTATCCCTTCTGTCGGTAATATCAACACAGGAGTGGTACATAATCTGTTCTTGAGTTCAAGGAATGATGCCTCACACTTGTCATTCCAATCAAACGCCACGTTATTCTGGGTTAAGCGTGTCAAAGGTGCAGCCAACGTAGCAAAACCTTCTACAAATCTGCGATAATAGCCGGCCAATCCCAAGAAGCTCCGAATCTCCTTGGGTGTCTCCGGTCTCCTCCACTCCATGACTGCAGCAATCTTTTCGGGACCACTGAAATTCCATGTTGATTAATAATATGACCCATGAATGCAACCTGAGGCAACCAAAACTCGCATTTGCTTAGCTTGGCGAACAACTTTTGTTCTCGCAAAGTGGCCAATACCAATCGCAGATGCTGTTCATGCTCCTCAGCACTGCGGGAGTAGACGAGAACATCGTCAATAAAAACCACCACAAACCTATCCAAACAGTCCTTGAACACCCGGTTCATCATATCCATGAAGGCTGATGGTGCATTGGTCAAACCAAATGACATCACAAGAAATTCAAAATGTCCATGTCTCGATCGAAATGCAGTCTGCGGAATATCAACCTCCCGAACCTTTAGCTGATGATAGCCCGAGCGGAGATCAATCTTCGAAAATACTGAACTGCCACGCAGTTGATCAAACAAATTATCAATTCTTGGCAGTGGGTACTTGTTCTTAATCGTCACCTTGTTCAATTCCCGGTAATCGATGCATAGCCGAATCGACCCATCTTTCTTCTTCACAAATAACATCGGTGCACCCCAAGGTGATGAACTTGGCCTGATAAACCCCTTTGCGATTAAGTCATCTAGCTTGGTACGCAACTCTGCTAGCTCACGCGGGGCCATTCTATACGGCGCTTTCGCAATAGGCCGTGTACCCGGCTCCAAATCAATGACAAACTCGACATCACGATCGGGTGGAAGACCAGGAAGATCAGTAGGAAAAACATCTGGAAATTCACGCACAACAAGAATCTCCTCCAAACGCGGCAAAACAGCACTAATCCCCACAACTGAGACTAGAGAAGCAAAACAGTCGGCAACAAACAACGTCTGAAAACATACCGCCGAAATCCCTGAAGAATCCTGGCATGAATCACCATAAACACTTCCCGGCTAACCATTGTCCTTGATAAAATCCAAGCGCTTTCCTTTGCACTGGATGACGGCGTCATAGCGGGATAACTAGTCCATGCCCAAGATAACGTCAAAATCTTCCAAATCGATCACCTTGAAATCAGCCTTCGCTAAGAAATCCCCCAACAAAATGGGACAATCAAGAAGACCCCAGTCTGCAACCACAGAAGCACCGGAAGGAAACCTCACCAAAAAGGCCTTCCCCACTCGATCTGGTGTTAAATGATACCGATCCAGAAAGGTTCGAGCCACAAATGAATGGGTCGCGCCAGAATTGAAGAGAACACGCACCCAACGGTTCTTTACCTTAAAGTTTCCTATAAGGGTACATATGTCGCTAAGAACTACGCATAAGAGTCATAAACAAAACGTGAACCAGAGGAAGGAATCGAACCTGAGATAACCTGAGGTGACATCTGAGCTTCCTCTGAAGAGATCACATTTAACTTCCACTTTCCTTTGTCCAAACGCGGAGGCGGAGGAAAAGCCTGGAGTGGCATTGGCTGCAGCACGAGTTGGTTTTGTGGGCACCTTGCCTTGAGATGTCCCTGTTTGCCACACTGAAAGCACACCTTGTCTTTGACCCAGCAACGGCCCACATCATGACCTCTTCCCCCACAACTTGTACACTCCAAGTCTCTGGTCAGCGCACCCTGAATTGCGTGCACCTGCTCCTTCTTCTGCATTCCCAATCGCTTGAAACACCTCTCAAACGGGTGACCTGATCGACCACAGAAGCTACACGTCTCCTTATTCTTCTTTCTCCCAGCAACTTCTTGGGAGCTTTTCCCTTCCATGAGCTTTCTCTTGTCCTTCCTCATCAACTTCCCTCTTTGTTTTGCATTGTCTATAGCTTCAACCTTCAAAGCAGCCTCAACCACACTGGTATAACTCGTCGCTCCATAAGCACTTGCGAACTGGTGAACATCGCTCCGGAGTCCGCCAATAAATCTCTTCACTCGGTAAGCTTCCGCAGTCACCAAGCCCGGAGCGAACCGACTTAGCTTGCTAAACTCAATTTCATACTCACTAACTGTGAGTTTCCTCTGCTTCAGGTACAAAAAGTCATTCATCAGGCAGTCCCTTTCAACTGACGGCAGAAACTTGCGCCGTAACATTTCTTTGAAGACTTCCCAAGAACATCCCGCCACTAAGCTTTCCTTTTCTCGCAACCACCAACTTTTTCCTAACCGCTCACCTTCTGGTCCTCAGTCACGCCATAATAGACAAACATCTCTTCCAACGTGATCACCCAATCATCCAAGATCACAAAGTCCTCTTTTCCAACATATGTAGGTGGTCCAAGTCGCTGAAACTGCGAGATAAAAGTCATCGCAGGAGGAACCACAACTGGGGGTATCAACGCCACGGAAGGAGTAGAAACAACAGGGCCTCTGATAGGCTCTTGCACTCTTGGTGCCAGCCCAGACATCACTGATGACATAGCTTGGAGCTGGGACTACACATCCTGCACTTGCCTCGTCAAAGCATCATTACTTTGTCGTAGACTATCCATCAGGGCATTATTCTGCGCGCTCGAAGACTCGCCCTCAGATTGGGGAGTATGTCTTGTCATTGGACGCTTCGACATCCTATAAACAATGTCACTCTAAATCAAACTCAAACCCAACAATCAACACATAACGACGTTGTACATACAAGATATATATAAATAGGAACATCAACTGCTAACTTGCTCTGGGAGTTTAAGAATGATGTTATGCTTAGCCTAAGATGACGCACCGTCATCCCACTAACTTGTGCCTACACGATGAATGCATGAATTTCTTTGACCCAAAACCATGTGTGTACAGGTGTCATCATGTAAATCTTTAGCTTGGCAAGTTGTGCTCATGCAATGTTATGTTATGCGTGATGTGCTATACATTCTAGAAAAGGCCTTAATGCATGTCATGTGCGGTCGTACGCATCACAATGCTATGCATACCATACTACATAGCATTGCATGCAACGAATAAAAGAAAATGTGCTAGTCGCATCCATGTGGTGAGGTTATGCATCCCATACTACATAACCCTCACATGTTGCCCCTATGGTGGATACATATACAACCACATATTATGCATCCCATACTACATAATATGCCCCGTATACTTCTGTTCATGCCATTAGTGTAGTGTTCGTGCTTCGGCCAAGATGTACTGAAGGCACCTCAGTGTGTGTATATATGATGATGATTACTAATGTTTACTAAAAGGAAACTTTGTCTGACAAAATGTCAAGCAAACCTCCCTCTGATACCAACTGTCACAACCCGCATTTCTTCAACGAGCATGTCGTATCAGAACAAGAGGAAAAACGGATTATGATGCCACGTCGTGCAGGGGATAACTGCACATGCTCAGGCAAACCTTTACACTTACTAGACTAGAGTAAAATCATCAGTTAGATGCAAGAAAACCGTTGAGTGTGATGGCTGTATCCCTCGGCCTAGTAGAGCAAAATGTGGTTGTACGCGGCGGAAAATAATTTACGTTAGTTGTAAGTTTTCCTATATGCACTCTAGATTTATTATACCATAGGAAATCGTCTGTTTTTACGTGGTTTGGAAAATACGTCTTAGTTTACCAAAACATGTATGCATGACATAGAATAGTAGGTTTGTTTTAACTTTAAAATATCTAATGCAACCTAGCATAAATCCTTCCCAAGAGAAAGTAGACATAATCTCATCCAAATGATTCATATTAGCAGTCTAGCATTCATATGTAGCAAGTAAAGAAAGCCACCAATGGGCGCCAACAAGATGACACGAACCCATTGGGGCGTATGTATGTATGTACAATAAAGTAAAGAACTACCTCGCTAAGCAAGCTTGGCTAGCTCCAAGTAAACTCCACCAACAAAACCTAGCCGCTCAACCGGCTACAACCTGCACCTGAGGTATTCAAGAAAGAACAACTCAGCAATCATCAAAGCTACAATATAGAGCATTAAGTTCATAAAATATGACGAAGGGGCTTACCGACCCCGTAGCAATTTTTTCATATAAAATGAGTGAAAAGAACAGTGTGAAAAACAAGTGTCAAACACTGCCAACCTAAAGTGTAAAATGCACCAAGTACTTGAAAGACTCATCAAGTCCTGCTCAACCCACATGAGCAAAAAGGCAACACATATATGCCCATTCCATCATCTTGCTAACAAGAAACAACTATACTAGTGAAACATATGCAGCAGTTAAGTTCGATTCCACAAGGGTCTTTTGGTGGAGGCCCTAAAGTGGAACGCACCAATAAAATCCAGCCCAAATCGGGGCCAAAACGGTGCTCTACAACACAAAACAAAACTCGGTGGCCACCAAGGCTGAAACCACACCACCCCTTACCGAATCCTCACACAAACGCTCCTGCCATGGTTCACAATTCGACTCGCAAAACTCACCATAATCCAAGGTAAACCCATTTCATTTCATCGTACTCACTCATGACTACAAATTGCCCAAGTTATGTCAAACTTGATAGAATTTGGGTCTCTACTTCACCATAAGCGAACCCACGACTAAACATAACAAGCTCGCGAATCATATGAACAAAAAAGGTAACTAATAGAGCAATACAAGGTAAAAATGACAAAATGAGATGAACAATAGGTAAGCATATAGACTGGGAAATTCTTGAAAGACATGAGTATTTATGCTTGTGAGTTCTAAACAAAAGTAAGAGTAACAAGGCTAACCTATTTAGACAAAATTGAGGTGCAAAATAAAAAGAGCAAGCTAGTAAAATTGAAAGGGGAAAGCTAGCTAAACTTGCACAATCAAAGAACAAGAAAATAAGATTGGCGAGGGTGAAGAACACCGCTTGCCTGAACCGAGACGACACCGTGACGGCTGCTCCTCACTTTCCTTCCCTTGCCTTAGCTTTTCTCTGTTGCTTTCACTTTGAGAATGAAGAAGAAGGTGAAGAAAGGGATAAGTGAGGAGGAAGAATCTCTTTCTCGGTCTAATATCTTCCAGAACATAGCTGGACCATTTGATCCAGAATCAAAGAAATGAACGGCACAAAAAAACTGGAGAAAATTGATTTTCGCCCCTGACACGCCCTGTGACACGCCCGTGTCACAGGCCGTGTCACTTAAGCAGTGGGCAACCGCCTCACCTCGAAACAGTACACGGCCTGGGACACGCCCGTATCACAGGCTGTGTCACTGAACACGCCTATCTACACGGCCGTATCACACGGCCGTGATACAGCCCACAGCCCCCACCAAACAACCCGAGAAGGACACGGCCTGGGGACACGCCCGTGGCCCAAGCCGTGTCACCCCTACTCGACACTCGTGGAGCGAATTTCGTCGAGCGAAGTTCGTCGACCGCGGGACACGCCCTGTGACACGCCAGTGTCACAGGCCGTGTAACCCTTCTCTCGACACTCGACACTCGTCGATTGAATTTTGTCGAGCAAAGCTCGTCGAGAGCGGGACACGCCCTGTGATACGCCCGTGTCACAGGCCGTGTACCCCTTCTCTCGACACTCGACACTCGTCGAGTGAATTTTGTCGAGCAAAGTTCATCGAGAGCGGGACACGCCCTGTGACACTCCCGTGTCACAGGCCGTGTACCCCTTCTCTCGACACTCGACACTCGTCGAGTGAACGTTGTCACCGAAATTCGTCGAACACCCGGGACACACCCTGTGACACGCCCGTGTCATAGGCCGTGTACCCCGACATGCCCTGGGACACGGCCGTGTCCCAGGCCGTGTCACCCAAATGTGCTCCAGGTCTTTGACCTCTTACACGTCTCCCCTTCTACAAGAAACTGCAGCCATAATTTTGGCACCTGAGGGAGTAAAAACCATCAAACACGCTTTTATTTACTAACTCCAAAATGCCATACAAAATGCCATACAATCAACCCGTTTTGAGCAACACGACTAAGGCTCGAGAAAGTGCATGCATTCCTAAGAGGCCTCACCGAGTCCCCAAAAAATAGGCTCCGACTTGCTGGGGAACCGTGCAACTAGGCTACCAAAACAGCCACTCGAAAGCCCGCGTGAAAACCATGCTCAAACAACGATCAGAGCCAACGCAACGCCCATCAAGCGTATGCAATCATTCAACAAAAAAAAAATCTGGGGCGTTACAGCGGGTACTTTGTGTGCTAATAAAGCTGAGTGCCAGGTTCCATCACTTTTGGGTGAGATGGGCCAACTCAAGAGTACTTAGGGTACTTAGCCCTAATTTGACCTAAAAGGGGCCAACCCTTGGCTACACAATTACCCTATCAAACCAAACCCAAAAGAGATGAAATGTTTACCATATCCTAATAATACTCCCCAAGATCTCCCTCCAACATTTGAGTGGTTATTGAGATGTTTAGGACACCTAATTAAATTATATATTACTTATTAAATTTTTTCACATACTATAGAAAACGAATCTCCAAAAATTCCCATTTTAGACAGGACCTAGGTATAGGTTATGGTGAGTCTCTGTCCAGATTTCAAGTCATTTGGAAAAGGTATGAAGTGGGGGCACTCATTTTAGTCTCTGACTAACGCCAGGTATAGATCCCACCAAAATGAGTGCCTTGGTCAAACCAGGCACTCAAATTGTTTCAAACCAATTTTAAAATCAAGTAAACCCCTAGGGCTACAACTTTGATATTTACCACGTTTTTTGTAGGTGATCTAGGTATTTTTAATAAATAGAAACATTAAATGCATATCCTGTGACAGAAATGTAATTAAATAAATATATAACCTATAGTTTAAATATTATTCCGCACGAATCTTGGAGCATGGTAGACGGCATCTGGACATCGTCTACCTCCAGCTGACGTCCAGGATCATCCCGACCTGGAGCCACTTCTCGAACTAATTATCGGCCATCCGACCACCTCCCTTGCCGGCCACCGCCACCACCACCTTCGTCGAGGTGGTGGCTATCGCCAGGCGGCGGCACAGCCTCCGGAGGGGCTTTTTCGGTGATCTTGACAAGAGGAAATTTCTCGAAAAACTAGGAAATTGAAAGCTTGGATCGGGCTCAATTGAGCCCGATCTTCATTCTAACTGAAACCTAAGATCTACCCACAGATTAAGGAGTGAAGGAGGATCTTTGTTGTGGTCTGGAGTCGCGCCGATCGTCGAGTCATCATGGTGGTGGTGGCGACGCTCGGGTTTCTGCAACTACATAGTGGAAGGGCTCGAATTCTTCAGGTAAATGGTGGGGAAAACTCCTCTCAGGCCACTGATGGTGTTTAAAGCCTTAGTTAGGGAGGGGAGAGGCCAAGTCATCCATGGCCATTAATGGCCATTGAAAGCTTGGCTCGTCCATGGTGGTTCTCCTCCCCTATCCGCTGCCATGGCCGGGAAAACCCTTGGCCTCCTCTTAACTGACCAGGGGAGATGATTCCAGCGAGAGGAGAGGGCTCTTGGCATTCCTAGCCATGAATGGCCACTCCGTTCATTTTCTCACTCCTCCATTAAAGGGAGAAAATGAAGTTTCCTCTCTCCTAGTCATCAAGGCTGACTTGGTCAACCCCTTTAGGCTATTTATAGTCCACTAAATCATATCATCATATAATTAAGAGTTGGTTAGCCGAGATGAAAGAGGGCTTGAGCTTGGGTTAGTCCATTTGGGTTAAGTTGACCTAAATTGAATTAGGGCTGACCTTGGCCCTTTTGACCCTTTTGGGTTGACCCCAATGGGTCCTTGGTGACCCATTGGCCTCCCCTAGGGTCTAGGTAGGGCTAGGTATGGTTGTCTTTGCACTTTGGGGCTTACTTGACCACTAAGAAGGGTACTTTGACCAAGTTAGGGCTAGAGTTGTGTTTGGTCAACAAGACCATTTGGGTTGACCCCAAGGGGTACTTAGTGACCCATTGGCCTCCCCTAGGGTCTAGGTAGGGCTAGGAAGGGTTAACTTTGCACCCTGAAGGTCACTTGCCCCTAAGTTAGGGACTTTGACCACTTTAGGGCTAGGGTTGACTTGGGTCAACTCAGGCTCTAGAGTTAATCCCAATGGATCTTTGGTGACCCATTGACACCACTATAGGTCTAGGAAGAACATGGTTGGGTTGTGTGGGCTTATTAGGGGCACATTGCCCTTAGTGAGGGCACATTGCCCAATTTAGGCCTAGGATGGTCCTAGGTCAACTTGGCCACCCTGTGTTGACTCCAATGGACCCTTAGGGCTTTTAAATAGATTGGTGAGGTTATGGTGGGGTCTTGGAGTCATGGTGAAGCCCCTTGATCATCCCAACCTAGTATTTAGAAATCTACTATTTCCAGACCATAGTGATCCCACCTACATTCCTAGGTCCACTTGGTCTTCTTGGGCTTCCTAGGGTTTATCATGGCCTAGTCATGACAAAACAACTCCTAGGTGGTCTAGTTGTCTGAGGGATGTTACAAATCCTAATACATAAACAAAAAAATCCGTCCTCAAAATTCTAGATAGGCCTACGGGGTTTCAAGTATGAAAAGTAAATTGTAACATCGCGAGAGGTTGTGAGGGATACCTGACGGAAAGCTCTGGGTACTTTTGTTGCATCAAATCATGCGACTCCCAGGTGTGCTCCTCCTAACCGTGATTCCTCCACAGGAACTTGACCAATGGAACCTTCTTGCGGTGCAAGACTCGTATCCCCTTGTCATCAATTCGGACCTGCTCTAGGTAAACTGACCGATCAGATGCTACCGGCCCATCTGTGGCCATAATCTGCTGTTCCGGGCATAGTAGAGCCCTCCTAAGATAGCATATGTTGAACACGTCGTGCAGACCCGCCATCTCCGGTAGCAGCTCCAGCCTATATGCTAAGGGACTGATCCGCTCCAGGACCCTGTAAGGCCCCATATATCTCGGGCTGAGCTTCTTCTTCCAACCCTGCACTCGTGAAACTCCATGCATCGGTCAGATCTTCAAGAATACTCGGTCCACCACCTGAAACTCCACCCGATGATGCCAAGCGTCGTAATACTTAACCTGTCTGCTTTGAGCCTCTAACATCTTGTCCCGTATTATCCTCACCTGAGCCTCGGTGTCCTCAACAAACTCCGAGCCCAAACCCTTCGGATCCTCATCCTGTATCCATGACAGCGGAGTCCTACACCTTGGTCCCTATAGGGCCTCATAAGGGGTCATCCCTATGATGGACTGGTGGCTGTTATTATATGAGAACTCGACCAGTGGCACTAACTTCTCCCAAGGCTCTCCGCAGTCCAGAATGCATAGTTGCAATAGATCTTCCAAAGTACGATTGGTGCGTTCTGTCTGCCCGTCAGTCTGGGGATGAAAAGCTATACTGAATGTCAACCAAGTGCCCAAATAGGATTGCACTGATCGCCACTCCCTAGACGTAAGCCGTCCATCCCGATCCGACACGATCGCCCTGGGCACGCCATGATAATGGACGAACTGCTCCATAAACTTCTGCACCAGCACACCAACCGACTCATCCTTCTTGATCGGGGGGCTACCTTCGTCAGCCGGTCGATGATTACCCAGATCGAATCGTTCCCCGTCCGCGATCGGGGAAGCCCATGTATAAAGTCCATCGCGATATCATCGAACTTCCACTCTGGCACCGGGAGTGGTTGCAACAATCCTGCGAGGTTCCTGCACTCCGCCTTCACCAATTGGCATGTTTCGCAGTGGGTCACGAAGTAGGTGATATCCTTCTTCATGCTTGGCTAGTACATGGTCTTCTTCAGATCTGCAGTCACCTTTGTAACTCCCAGGTGTACCGAATACCTGCTGTAGTTGGCCTCCAACATGATATCCTCCCAGACCTGGCCTCCCTCTGGTATGTAAACCCATCCTTTGAAGCATACCTAGTCATACCTTAGTATGTAATCTCCAACAGTGCCTGTCTTCAAGGCCCAGAATATCGGCTCCAGCTTGGCGTCCTGCCTCTGCCCATCTCTAACTCGGTCTCGAATGTAATTCATGGCACTCATCGCGGCTAAATACTCCTCATAGAGCTCGGGATCATCATACAACACCAGCATGATGTGCATATCTTCTAATCTCTGCACCAGCTTCATGGACATAATTTGGGGCACAGTTCCGGAGGTGGTGGCTCTCCGACTCAGCGTATCGGATACCACATTCTCCTTCCCTGGATGGTAGTGCATCTCATATTAATAATCAGCTAGAAACACCTCCCATCACCTCTGCCTGATATTCAGCTCCTTCTGTGTGTCCACGTACTTCAAATTTTTGTTATCAGAGTATATGTCGTAGTGGACACCATAGAGGTAGTGCCGCCAGACCTTCAGAGCAAACACGATCGCTCCCATCTCCAAGTCATGAACAAGGTAGTTCTGCTCATGCTTCTTCAGCCGACGGGAAGCATAAGCAATTACGTGGCCTTTTTGCATCAGCACTACACCTAAGCCCTGGTAGAAAGTGTCGGTGTACACTTGGAATCCTTCTTTCCCCGAAGGAAGGGAAAGGATAGGTGTCGAGGTGAGTCGATCCTTCAGCTCCTGGAAAGCCGTCTTGCACTACGGGGTCCAGACAAAGTGCACATCCTTCCTCGCCAGTGATGTGAGTGGGAGGGCAATTTGAGAGAATCCCTCCACGAACTTCTGGTAATAACCGGCAAGTCCTAGAAAACTCTGCACATATGTGGCCGTCTTCAGCGGCGGCCATTCCCGAACTACCTGAATCTTAGTCGGGTCCACTGCCAACCCGGCTCCGCTGATAACGTGTCCTAGGAAGGCCACCTCCTTCAACTAGAACAGGAATTTGCAGAACTTCACATAAAGGCGGTGCTCCCATAGTCTTTCTAGAGTTAGTGTCAGATGTTGTGTGTGCTCCTCCTCCGTCCTCGAGTAAATTAGGACGTCATTTATAAAGACGATGACTAACACATTTAGATAAGCCTCAAACACCCGGTTCATGAGGCTCATGAATGCCGATGGTGCATTCGTGACCCCGAAGGGCATCACGGTAAACTCGAAAAACCCATATCTGCTACTGAAGGCAGTCTTTAGAATGTCCTCCTCCTGAATCTGCAGCTGGTAGTAGCCCGACCTCAAATCCAGTTTTAAAAAGAAATGTGCCCCCTCCAGCTTTTCAAACAGCTCATCTATCCTCGGCAGTGGATAGGTATTCCGGACTGTCAGTCTGTTCAGAGCTCGGTAGTCGATGAAAAATCTGAGTGTCCCGTCCTTCTTCTTAACGAATAGCACCGGGGCTCCCCACGGTGAAGAGCTTGGCCGGACAAATCTGGCTTCCACTAGTTCCTGCAGCTGGCTTCGAAACTCCACCAACTCCTTTGGGGCCATCTGGTAAGGAGCTCTAGATGATAGCTTAGCCCCCAGCACGAGCTGTATCTGGAAGTCCATCTCCCGGTGCGGGGGTAGCCCTGACAGCTTCTCTGGGAACACGTCAGAAAAATCCCGCACCACCGAGACACTAGAGATGGAACCCTTGGTCTCGGCCATCTCAAATGGCACTTAATAGATCTCTTCTCCCAACAGGTGGGCCTTGACGGCCTGTATAGATGATAACAAGAGCGGGAAGGTAGGACTAATACCTTCGATGATGATATAGGAATCCCCATGCCTCAAGGTGATCCTCTTTGATAGGCAGTCAATCTGGGCATGGTTCTAATACAACCATGTCATGCTCAGGATCAGATCATAGGCTGGCATCCTTAGGATCATCGCTGGTGCTTCGAATGCCCTTCCGTCGATCATCACCTCCATGTTGTAGTGGGCGGAGGTGAATAGCTCTGATCCATCAGGTTGTCTCACCCTCATACTCAAGCCTATGTATCACTCCACATCTTCTAGTCCTTCCCCAAGGCTTCCGATACGAATGAGTGCGAAGTACCCGTATCTAATAGTTAAATATTTAGAATTCTAGTTATGGTTTCCTTCCTAGTTCTAACAATTCTACATCCATAAGTCCAACTTTTTAGGAAAGAAAGAACTTAAAATTTACTGGCGTACTTGTTATCACTTGCTCCGGGTTCCGTGGTTGAGCCAGATCCAGTGCATACACTTTCTCCCTCTCCTGCATGCGGTCTCCGCCCTTGTATCCACGTCCTCGGCCAAATCCTCGGCCTCCAAACTACTGAGCAGGCGGGGCAGCCGGTGGTGCTTGTAGTGGTGCCCTCTTCATGGTGCAGTTCCTCCAGATATGACCCACCTGATGACAGTAGTAGCACTCATGTGGGGGATATGACATACCCCCAGGTCCCTGCAGCTCCTGCATCTGCCTAGGTTGAGGAACCATTACCATTGGCTCCCTCAGCTCCTATCTCACCTCATGACGAGGCTTCTCCTCTGCGCTTCTCCCATCTCTCCCATCAGCAATACGGCCCCATCGTTGATCATTTCTCGCTCCCCGACCCTGATCCTCAGTTGGCCGCTTCCGGCCTTGAGTATTGTGCCAACCCG
Source organism: Platanthera guangdongensis (assembly GCA_039583875.1). Taxonomy (NCBI): domain Eukaryota; kingdom Viridiplantae; phylum Streptophyta; class Magnoliopsida; order Asparagales; family Orchidaceae; genus Platanthera; species Platanthera guangdongensis. The sequence continues at coordinate 53,974,800 of CM077163.1, forward strand.
CCTCAATCCTCTTCGCCATCTCCAATATCCGAGGAATAGGCCCATCAGATACAAACAGCAGAGCCTCTCTCAGATCCTCTCGTAGGCCCTTGTAAAACCTCATGGTGTATCTTGCCTCATCCAGCTGATAGGAGTCTGTGAACCTGGCTAGATGATTGAACTCCCGGTGGTACTACACCACTGCCTTGTTGCCCTGCCTCAACTGTAGAAATCTGTCTTCCAGCTCATCTCTGGCCGACTGCGGAACAAAATGCTCCAATAGTGCGGCCCTAAACTCCTCCCAAGCAATCTCTGCAACCTCTCTATCAGTAAACGTCGTGTCCAGCGATGTCTTCCACCATCTCTTGGCATGGGACTCCAAGCAAGAGACCACCAAAGGCAACCTCTCCTCCCATGGGCACCGTATCACGGTCAGCATCTCATATATGATGTCCAGCCACTCCTCTGTCCGAACGGCCGACTCTGTCCCCAAGTAGGATGGGGGAGAAAGTCCTCGGAAAATACTAAACCAATTGGCCCCAGGGTTTGACTGTGGAGCCGAAACCTGCTGGGCCCTAAAAGCCTCTAATATGGCTGTCAGAGTCTGCCCCATCTCCGACTGTAGGAACGGAGTGGGAACCGAGGGAGGTGGTGCAACATTCGAAGTCTGCTGAACTCCACCCTGTGGTATAGGTTGTGCCGGAGCCTGCGTAACAAAAACCATTTTTAAATAATCGACTCGAACCTAAATATAAGTGGACAATTTACATGTGATCCCCCATATAGGCACACCACTGCTTCTGCTACTTAGCTTGTCCCCAAACTAAACTCGCATGGGGGTGACCCAGCGTTTGTGGATTGCTACTTTTTGATCGAGGTCTGGCTCTGATACCACTTATAAGACCCCCCCTTTTTTTTAAAACCATATGGTCTTAGGCACAGAACCGCCGCTTTGCGGTGACACCTCCACGCCCGAGAAGATCATCACTACAAAATGCTAATCCTGCCAGCCATATCGATCACAGAAAAAGTAGTAAAAGAGTAAATGAAACATGTCCACAGAAATAATAGCAAAGGTACTGAAAATAGGGCTCATGCCCGGTACAATAATATCCTCACTACATATCACTCAGCGCGGAAGCAAAACTAAACATCTACTAGCGATCGGGACTCACAGTCCCAGCTGTCTGAACTCCGGTGCTACACTATCCAATCTCCAAGCGTGCCGACCTCCGGGGCTGCTTCTCCATGCTGGGCTCCATGGTCCCCTAAAATGATATGGTTCGAAAACCGTTAGTCTAAAAGACTAAGTCCTATTATCCCCCACCCCTCTCCCCATGGCTCCTATGCACCAGGCGGAGAGGAGGAAAAGGAAGCTCTGAAAGTGGAGAATGAATAAAAAGCAGGTGACGACGGAACTAATCTAGCAGATCAATAAGTAAAAGTGGCAGTAATAAAAGTATGAAAAGCTGGACAAGTAAAATGTAACCCTAACTTATATGAAATCACTTAAGCTAAGGGATCTTCTGCAAGCCTCCTATCGTATAAAGAGTCTCATACCAATTTATACGATAGAGTGTCGGTTTTCTAGCATGCATGTATATATTTAAATAATAATAACCTTAACTTATAAGCACGCTCGCGCAAGCTTATAAACTAAGGGGTCGCCTTGTAGGGCCGATTGTATAAAGCATCCCATACCACTTTATACAATTGGTGTCAGGGTTATATGTAATGATGATGCTGTGACATGCAAGTATGACATGATGCGAACATGCAAGTGCAACACATCCACTCGACTCTATACACAGAGATCTTTAGTTTCCCCTTTCTGGAGCCTAACCTCCCAGGATACCTCCGTAGTGGTAGATGGAAGTGGTGGGTTGGGCCTCACCCACATCTAAACCGATAATTGCACTACTAGTCAGACCTATCATACACCTCGATGCTGGTGCACTATGCTAAGCTCCTGCGTACTCTTTGCCGGCAAGTCCACCGACTTATCTTGGCTAAGTGCAAAACCACACTTGCCGAGTGGTGCAAGTATTGAAACCAGCGTCGGTGCATCGACCCTCCAATAACGAAGACCCACCACCTTATACTTATGCACATGCAACCTTATGTATCAGCTACTGATCCAAAGCTCCCCGGACCATCCCATCCGTCATAATCAACAACCGAGCCTAAGCTCCCCGTACTATCCCGTTCGTCATAATCAACAACCGAGCCAAAGCTTACCGGGCCAACCTGGCCATCATCAAAACCACCTAGCATACTGCTCGTGTGACCCAACCTAACATCCCGAATCATCGAGGTGAGTGAAAGTCAATCCCTAATTATGCTAGTTGTTGTTGCTGTTTAATTTGCCTATAGTTTAAGTTAGCCCACGACTGCCCAAGGCATACCCCGTGAAGGGTTCTCGAAGGCACTAGGAACTAAGATAGGCTGAATCCCAAAGCTCCCTTTCGCAAGACACTTACTATTATTGGATAATACCCGATTCCCGATCCCTTTTAATATTACTTTGGATGTAGCCCTAATGTGTTTTGACCCTGTCTCTCCCTCCATATGAATGACGATATTTCGTCGATCCCGAACACCACCTAATCTTAGACAACTCTACTTACTACTCATCCCAACTTCCAATGGTATACCAAATCCCATTTACTAAGATCAGTAAACCACAATCCCATCACCCTACAACCATTCCCCATGTGAACTTGATTTCCGCAGTTTTACTAAATGCAGACCACCTTATGCTATATGACGTGCATGATAGGAGGTACTCTAAATCCTCATCCAAACACCCTAAGATATTTAATGGAGGCCTATCATAACATTTATAGCATAAATCCAGAAACTTGGAATTTTCCTAATTTATCTGACATTTTATTTATTTCTCCTAAAAATCCAAATGCCCCAGGTTGTATATGAAGTGACCCTTACAGTCACGCAAAATGCTCCATAAAATTATGATAAATACTAGACAGCTAATTAACAGTATGTTCAAGTCTCCCAAATTTTTTTGCAAGGTTTAAGTGTTTGATCCATAATTTTAAATATAATCACATAATTAACAGCTAAAGAAGCAAGTGTTGTAAATAGGCTTCCAAAAATTCAAGCTTACCTAAAATGCCCTAAAAACACTACTGACCAAGTTTCCAAATTTTTTAGTGAATAATAAACTCTAATTTTAATTTTGATCAATAACCCTCTTCCACAAATCAATGAAACAACTACTGAAAATATTCATCTAAAAATTAGGATAAAATTTCATCATGAGCATAATGACCTAAGTGAACTTTTGCATAAGTTTCAAAATTTCTAAACATCATTGAGCTCTGAATCTAATATTGAACATATTTTCATATTTAAAAGCTTGTGAAGTAAGTACTGAAAATATGCATCTAAAAATTATAATAAAAATCAGGTATGAGTATAATGACCTAAAACTTCCTCTGCCCAATTTTCACAATTTCCTAATGAACAGTGAGATCATTATAAACAAAAGACTATCAAGGGCTAATCCATGTAATACAAAGGAAGTACCAAATATATTGTTCCAATATTTCCAATAAAATTTCCAGAGGCTCAAATTAACCCCATGACCATACTACCCAAGTTTCATAGCTTTTCATTAAGTTTTGATGGCCTATCTTACATGTTTAAGGGTTGTGCCCTAAACTATGGTTAGCATTTTTGGGACTCTAACAGCCTCTAAATCTCATAATATTTTTACCAGAGGACTTTGACAACCCTAAAGTCCTCTCCACCAAGTTGCAAGTCATTTCAAGTTCATTTGACCCCGTGACCTTCAAACCCTAGGGTTGCACACTTAGGACCTACCCTAGGGTCCTAGGGTTCTACCCTTCAACTTCCACCCAATAACAATGGAGGACGGTACTTTGTGTGCTAATAAAGTTGAGTGCCAAGTTCCATCACCTTTGGGTGAGATGGGCCAACTCAAGGGTACTTAGGGCACTTAGCCCAAATTTGACCTAAAAGGGCCAACACTTAGCAACACAATTACCCTATCAAACCAAACCCAAACGTTATGAAATTTTTACCATAGCCTAATAATACTCCCCAAGATGTCCCCCCATAATTTGAGGGGTTTTTGAGGTGTTTAAGACACCTAATTAAATTATATATGACTTATTAAATTTTTTCAAAATACTATATAAAAGAATCTCCAAAAATTCCCATTGTTGGAAAGGCCTAGGTATAGGTTAGAGTGACTCCTTGCCCAGATTTCAGGTCATTTGGACAAGGAATGAAGTGGGGGCACTCATTTTAGTCTCTAACTAACCCCAGGTATAGATCCCACCAAATGAGTGCCCTGGTCAAACCGGGTACTCAAATTGGTTCAAACAAATTTTAAAATAAAGTAAACCCCTAGGGATACAACTTTGATATTTACCACTTTTCTGTAGGTGAACCTAGGTATTTTTAATAAATAGAAACATTAAATACATATCCTGTGACAGAAATGAAATGAAAAGAATATATAACCTATAGTTTAAATATTATTCAGCATAAATCTTGGCGTATGATGGACGACATCTGGTAATCATCTACCTCTAGCTGACGGCCAGGATCATCCCGACCTGGAACCACTTCCCGAACTAATTCCGGGTCATCCGGCCACCTCCCTGGCCGGCCACCTCCACCACAACCTTCGTCAAGGTGGTAGCTATCGCTAGGCTGCGGCACAGCCGCCGGAGGGGCCTTTTTCGGCGATCCCGATAAGAGGAAATTTCCAGAAAAACTAGGAAATTGAAAGCTTGGATCGGGCTCAATTAAGATTGATATTCATTCTAACTGAAACCTAAGATCTACCCACAGAGTAAGTAGAGGAGGAGGACCTTTATGGTGGTCTGGAGTCGCGCCGATCGTCGAGTCGTCATGGTGGTGGGGGCGCCGCTCGGGTTTCTGCAACTATACAGTGGAAGGGCTCGAATTTTTCAGGTAAATGGTGGGGAAAACTCCTCTCAGGCCATTGATGGTGTTTAAAGCCTTAGTTAGGGAGGGGAGAGGAGAAGTCATCCATGGCCATTAATGGCCATTGAAAGCTTGGCTCGGCCATGGTGGTTCTCCTCCCCTATCTGTTTCCATGGCTGGTAAAACACTTGGCCTCCTCTTAACTGACCAGGGGAGATGATTCCAGCAAGAGGAGAGGGCTATTTTCTCACTCCTCCATTAAAGGGAGAAAATGAAGTTTCCTCTCTCCTAGTCATCAAGGCTGACTTGGTCAACCCCTTTAGGCTATTTGCAGTCCACTAATTCATATCATCAAATAATTAAGAGTTGGTTAGCCCAGATGAAAGAGGGCTTGAGCTTGGGTTAGTCCATTTGGGCTATGTTGACCTAAATTGAACTAGGGTTGACATTGGTCCTTTTGACCCTTTTGGGTTGACCCCAATGGGTCCTTGGTGACCCATTGGCCTCCCCTAGGGTCTAGGTAGGGCTAGGTATGGTTGTCTTGGCACTTTGGGGCTCACTTGACCATTAGGAAGGGTACTTTGATCAAGTTAGGGCTAGAGTTGACTTTGGTTAGCAAGACCATTTGGGTTGAACCCAAGGGGTACTTAGTGACCCATTGGCCTCCCCTAGGGTCTAGGTAGGGCTATGTAGGGTTAACTTTGCACCCTGAAGGTCACTTGCCCCTTAGTTAGGGTACTTTGACCACTTTAGGGCTAGGGTTGACTTGGGTCAACTCAGGTTCTAGAGTTAATCCTAATGGATCTTTGGTGACCCATTGATACCACTTTAGGTCTAGGAAGACCTTGGTAGGTTGGTTTGGCTTATTAGGGGCACATTGCCCTTAGTTAGGGCACCTTGCCCAATTTAGTCCTGGGATGGTCCTATGTCAACTTGGCCACCCTGGGTTGACTCCAATGGACCTTTAGGGCTTTTCAATAGATTGGTGAGGTTATGGTGGGGTCTTGGAGTCATGGTGAAGCCTCTTGATCATCCCATCCTAGTATTTAGAAATCTACTATTTGCAGACCATAGTAATCTCACCCACATTCCTAAGTCCACTTGGTCTTGTTGGGCTTCCTAGGGTTTGTCATGACCTAGTCATGAAAAAACCACTACTAGGGGGTTTAGTTGTCTGAGGGATGTTACATCAGATGATGAAGATGAAGCCTACATTGGGCTGATGGCTAGATTAGATGAGGAATCTTATCAGGATCATCCTGGTTCATCTAAGGTACACTACATTTAGCTCTTCATCTAAGTCAAGTTATAAGACTGGTCCCAGTTCAAAAGCATCCTCATACAGTAATATAGGTGATTTTGAGTCAGGGGAAGATATCAATCAAGTGATTGATAAGTATGGTGAACTTCTAGAAGCATTCAAAAGAAGTAAGCAATTGACTAAACAGCAGAATCTGGAAATAGCATCTCTAAAGCTTATTGTTTCCCAACATTCTGAGACAACAATCTTGTTGGAACAGAAAATTAGGAATGTCATCCAGTTTAAGACTATTACTATTATAGAGATAGGAATCATAAAAGTATAAGAATGACCTTATTTGGGATCAAGAAGAAAAACTCTAAAGGGAGAAGAGAATTGTGGTAAGTTTTTAGCCCAATTTAGTATTGTCCATTATTGACTCCTTCACATCTCAGAGAAACATGAGAGGAGTTGGATTCAAGGGAGACACCAGAGCTACCTCTTTCAAAAGAAAGGGAAAATCTCTAGCTAAGCCACTCATTCCTTTTAAAAGGGTAATACTCCCTACTAACAGGTATGACCAGAACTCTATGGTCACTGGAAGAATTGGAATTTTTCCTGCAAGGATACTATTGTATCTTCCAATATAAGGAGAAGATGAATGGGGATGAGTGCCTTCAAGGATGCTCGTGAATAAATACAAATGGCCCATCTTAGACCGTTTATCTTTGGTGTTCCAGCTCCAACTCTTAAGAATGGGGCAGTGGCCAAAATTCAGACTCAATCAGCAAAGACTCGGACTAAAGGACAGTCTTATAGCAAGCCTGATTTGGGTGTTTCTGATGCTATCAGGAGCACGATTTCTGTAAAAAACAATGCTATTGATGGCACTCAGAAAAAGCTAAATAAAGCTACTAAAATACTTTCCTTCAGCTAGATAATTGCTGAAAGAAATCTGAAGAATATCACAACTGTTCCTTCCTGAATGGTTATTGATGTTAATACAGTCACTAGACCAGCTCAAAAAATAAGGTATAACCTTCATGAGTGCTGGTGTTGTGGTAAGATAGGGCTTTTTGTCATTGATTGTTTGTATAATTCTAGTGTGCCCAGAGCTAAAGTAAGTCTACCAGACAGAAAAATTGTTGGTAGACATGTTCATTTTGAGACTAACATGCACCTATGACCCAATAAATATTGTGATCCTAAGGTAAAATAAATACGTTTTGTAGGTTAGTCCAAGTTTCCATACCCCTATATGGTACTTGGACAGTGGTTATTCCAGGCACATGACTAGAACAAAGAGTAATTTAAGGGAGTTCATTCCAGTGATAGATGGACCAAAGGTGATCTTTGGTGGATTAGACAAAGGGATTACCAGAGGTTATGGTAAGATCTCAAATGGCTTAGTCACTTTCACAAAAGTAGCTTATGTGGACGGGTTGCAACACAACCTTATAAGCAGAAGCCAACTTTTTGATCTTGGCTATGACATTTCATTCCACAAGGATGAGTGTCACATAAAGAAGTCAAGTGACCAAGAGGTCATCTTGACAGGCACTAGAAGTGAGAATGTGTACTATTTAAATTTTCTTTGTGTAAATTCAGACTCTCTCATATGCCTAGTTGCAAATGAGATAGCCTCACACTGTGTCAAATGGCACAAGAGGCTACCTCATTTGAACTATAAGACCATAGACAAACTCTTCAGTAGAGAGCTAGTTAAAAATGGTCATAAAATGGTATGCATTAACGAAGGCATTTGCTATGCATGCCAAAAGTGCAAGAAGAACAAAGCTTCTTTCAAAAGCATTGAAACCAAAGACTCTGTGAGGTGTTTATACCTCCTACATATGGACTTGTTTGATCCTATGCCAGTTAATAGTCTAGGTAGGAAAGTGTACACCTTTGTGGTTGTTGATGACTTTTCCAGATTTACTTGGGTTTTCTTTTTAAGGAAGAAGTCTGAAACCCCTGATGTCTTTAAGACATTTGTCAAACAAATACAGAATAAATTGAACAATTCTGTTGTCAGAATCAGAAGTGATCATGGAACTGAGTTTCAATCTGAATGCATGACAAATTTTTGTGAAGAACTTGGGATTCATCAAGAGTTTTCCTCTCCAAGAACATCCCAGCAAAATGGGATTGCTGAGAGGATTAATTTGACTATCATAGAAGCTGCAGGGACATTACTGAATGATACATTTCTCCCAGAATATTTCTGGGTTGAGACAGTAAACATTGCTTGTCATGTTCTCAACAGGTATTCTATCACCAAGAGTCATAAAAAGACTCTTTATGAGATATTGAAGGGCAGAAAACCAAACCTTGCATATCTCAGAATTTTGGGGAGCAAATGTTATGTACTCAACAATGGGAAATCTTAATAACTAAGTTTGCTTCCATGTCCTATGAATGGATCTTTGTTGGGTACAACAATCATAGTAAGGCATATATGATCTATAAATTGACAAGTTAAGTTGTAGGGGAGTCAGTTAATGTAGTGTTTGATGAGTGAAATATGATTAACAATGAGGTGTCAAGATCCTGTTCTAGTCCTACAAGCACAAAGTGATGATGGATAAGCTAACTATTAATAAAGTTAAACCTATAGTTCAAGATAAAGATGAAGGTGTGTGCATTCCGGAGGAAGCACAAGGCATGCATGAAGTTTATGATATTCAACAAGATGGAAACTTTGAAGCACATAATTTTGTAGGAAGATTTCCTCAAACGGTCAGACATTTGAAGGATCATCCAAGCCACCTGATCATTGGTGATGCAAGTCAAGGTGTAGTGACAATAAGTAGATGTATTAACATAACAATGTACTCCAGTTTCTTGTCACAAGTAGAGCCTAAAAAGTTTGAAGAGGAAAACATGGATCACTTTTGGATTATAGCTATGCAAGAAGAATTGAACCAGTTTAAGAGGTGTAAGGTTTGCAAGCTGGTTCCCAGACCACAAGGACATAATGTCATTGGAACCAAGTAGATTTGTAAGGATACACTTGATGAAAATGGCATTATAACCAAGAACAAAGCTAGATTGGTAGCTCAGGGGTACCCACAGGAAGAAAGTATTGACTTTGATCAAACCTTTGCCCCAGTAGAAGGACTAGAAGCTATCAGATTATTCCTTGCATATGCTGCATACTAAGGTTTTAGAGTCTACCAGATGGATGTGAAATCAGCCTTCTTGAATGGGGACTTGAAGGAAGAAGTCTATGTTGAAACACCTCTAGGTTTTATTGTTCCAAACAAATCAAATTTTGTTTATAGACTTAAGAAATCTTTATATGGGTTGAAACAAGCTCCTAAAGCATGGTATGAGAACCTATCTAGCATCCTCATTGAGAATAAATCCTCAAGGCAGAAGATAGACAAGACCCTATTTCTAAGGGAATCCAAGGGAAAGATCATCCTAGTCCAGACATATATTGATGACATTATCTTTCGATCTACTGATGACAACATTTGCAGAAAGTTTGTCAAACTTATGCAACGGAAGTTTGAGATGAACAGTATGGGTGAACTTAAGTTCTTCTTAGGTCTCCAAGTAAAACAGACTGGCAATGGATTATCCATATCCCAGTCTAAGTTTTCCAGGGAGTTGATTAAAATTTGGGATGGAGAATGCATCCACCATGAAAACTCCCATGGGGTCAACTTTATCTTTAGACAAATATGGGGCAGAGAAACCTGTTGATCAAACTTTGTATAAAGGGATAATTGGGTCCATTCTAAACCTAATTGATAGTAGGTCAGACATTATGTATTCTACATGTGTCTTTGCTAGATATCAGGCATGCCCTAAAGAATCTCATTACTCTACTGCTAAGAGGATTTTGAGATATCTGAAGGGCATACCAGATCTAGTCCTTTGATTCCCTAAGAATAGTGATTTTGAACTAATAGGGTTCTTAGATGCAGACTTTGTAGGCTGTAGAGAAGATAGGAAAAGCACATCAGGCTCCTGTCAGTTTCTAGGAAAAAGGCTAGTGTCGTGAAGCAGCAAGAAGCAAATAAGTGTTTCTATTTCTACTACAGAATCAGAATACATAGCTGTAGGGAGCTGCTGTGCATAGTTGTTGTAGATCCTACATGAATCACAGGACTATAACATTCAGCTAAGTAAAAGCTCTTTATTTTGTGATTCTATTAGTGCAATGTCTATAGCTAGGAATCATGTCTCACATAGCAGGACTACGCATATAGAGATTAGATATCACTTTATAAGAGAGCATGTGGAATGTGAGGATATTAGTCTTCAGTTTGTTCTAATAGACAAGCAAGTGGCTGATATTTTCACCAAGGCACTAGATGAAGCAAAGTTCAACACCTTCAAGTTTGAGTTGGGAATGTTGAACTTGGTATAGCTTCAGTTGCTCTTCATATTATTTTACTACAGGAAATACTTTATCTTGCAGGATGGAGTGGAATGAATATTAAAAAGGTAGATAGAAGTTGCTCCTGGTGAGGGGGAGCAAGTCTAGCATTAGTGGGTTCTCTATAATCAAAAAGGGGGAGAAGATAACCAGATATGACCAGTTTCTCCCTAACTATTCTATAGAAGTCAAAAATGGGGAGAAGAAGCTGCAAAGTAGGGGGAGCTGCCAAATGGTATGTAGGTGGTGTTCCTATACAAAGGGAAAAGATGAACCATGTAGCAAAGCAGGGGGAGTAAGTGATGCTCACTACACTAGCAGAAAAATGGGAGAGTGGTAACTCTTAACTATCTTGTGTTATAAGTTGGTCTATATCATTGCTGCATACGTTAGTGCATATCATTGACAATGGTTTTTGAAGTGGTTTTTTGACTTCTTCAAATAGGGTGAGATTGTTGGGTCCATTGATCCAAATGTACCAGATTTGTAAGAAGTCAAACGAGTCAATGATATACATCTATTTGTATATGATGTATGTTTAAGTTCATACATACAGGTTAGTCCTTATTACACTAATTGAACAGGTGGTCACAAGATAGGCATGCGGAGAGATAGAAATTTTGTCTAAGTCCATAGGCGTTGAGTGAAGCAAGATCATTCAACGCCAGATTCCTTAAGAAAGGAAGTTGGATAGAGAAATTTCAGTAAGTCCACAAGCGTTGAGTGAAGCAGGCTCACTCAATGCAAGAAGTCAAGGGCAGATGATGACAAAGGCAGAAAAGCAGCTAAGTCCATAGGCATTGAGTGAAGCCAGTTCACTCAACACCATACAACTAAAAAGTGCTGAGATAGATGTGGACAGTCAAAGACAAAGTTTCATCAAGCAGGATAATTGGCTAAGGAAAAAAGCGTTGAGTGATGTCAACTCACTCAACGCAATGCAACATAATTCTTCGAGTAAATATGCCACAATCAAAGCCCTAGAGTTTCTGGCAAATAAAAATATACTATGTCCAAAAGCACTGAGTGAAGCTTGGTCACTTAACGTCATGCAGTGTCTGTCAAAGACATAATAAAACTGTCAAATAAATTTGACTACGTTCAGAAGCGTTGAGTGAAGACAACTCACTTATCGTCATATGTAAGACCTCCTCCCCCTTACTCAGGAGGTAACCCGGTCTTATGCCCAAAACCGCCGCCTTACGGTGACACTTAGCACACACGGGCTAGTCGATACCGCAAGACGCTGATCCTGCCAGCTAGTACGATCATTCAACCTATAGGCTAATCAAGAAGAGGAGCAATATAAGCAATTATATATAGAGTCCACATTACAACATCATCATAATATAAATAAAATGAGAGATACAATAGTCCACAATGAGTACGGAAGGAAAGAGAAAAGGGCTTATGCCATGTACATAAAAAAATCAAATCTCTCTCTCAAAACAAATCTATGTGGAAGCTAAACTATCATCGGTACACGCGTCATCAACTGACGCCGGGCTGCAGTAGTAGTTGTAAGTGGTGTCAGCTCCTCATGTCATGCCACCTCGTCCTGCTAGTCACGATGGTGATCCATCTCCTTGAGCTCCTAAAATGATACGGTGACAACCGACCATTAGTCATAAAGACTAAGCCATTTTGTCCTCGCCTCACCCCCGCGACGCCTAGGTACCGAGCAGGAGGATGAAGCGGAGAACAAGAAGTGGTATAAAAGTATAGCATGTGACAATGGATCTAACCTATCATGGTTATATAATAACAAGTATATCTCTACTTTAACAGTTCTATATAGTACAAGTAATGGAGTGAAAAACAGTACTAAAAAGCAGTGCATTAAGTAAATTAAAGTACCTAGCAGAAAAGAAATTAGCTACAACTACGCTAACATCACAAAAGTACCTTAACTTATATGAATTCTCATACAAACTTATAAGTTAAGGTTTCACAAATGTAACTTATCATATAAAAGTGCTTATACTAATTTATATGATAAGGATCTATGGTGCGTATGTCCTAAGTATGTATGTATGATATGGTATGGGGGTTATGATTCATACAAGTGCAACTGACTCACACGACTCTATGCGCACAGACCTTTAGTTCCCACTTTTTGGAGTTATCTTAACTCTCAAGTACTGCTGTTGTAGCTACGACAGCAGTGGAGCAGGCATCTCCACTCATAAGCCGGTATACACACTAGCAGACCTAGAACTTTCATATGCCTCTGAAGAACACACCATAGTCACCACGTGTCGGAGGGGTACTACTGGCCCAAGACGTCCACCCAATGCTCTTAGGGGAAATGATCTACCCTATATAAGCACTAGATGGCCGCCTTGCTCATCTCGAATCATAACATTCACAACCCATAAAAGTATAGCGGAAGCATTAACAGGAAACCATTACAGATATATATAACATATTAATATCACAGAGGTTCTAGGGCCGAATCCTAAGCATTTAAATAAGCCCGTGGGCTATACATGTGCTACATATATCACTCATACTCTCTCTCTACGCTGCTCGGTAGTACTCACGTCTCTAAACTCTGGGGACGGTGGGGGTGCATCTGCTCGAGTAGACCAAGCTGCTGGCGTAATCTCCTGCGACAGCGGGTCACTATGGTGTTCCGCCGCCTGTGAAGGGATTTTCAAATAACCGTTAGTCACCGAGCTAAGTGGAAAAAATCTCCTCCCCGCATCCAGATCCTGGGGACGAGCACGCACCCACCCAATAAAAGTAAATAGCCGAAGCAAGATAGGGTTATCACAACATTTCATATATGAACAGCTAGAAGCAATTATATAAAAGGGGTACGGTATAACTGGAAAAAGCAACAATAGTATAAATCGGTTATAGCAAAGCTCTACTAGCTCATCAACACATAAAGTTTTCATATCCTGAAATCTTTCGCAGGCATTCACAGCCGCACACATACCGCAGGCATTCATAGCCACGCATACACAATAGGCATTCATAGCAGCACACAAAAAGCCTATCTCGACATAGTTTGGACCGCTTCTATTTTAGTAGGGTAGTGAGCCCCGCCAGCCTCACCGATGTGGCCATCGGTGATAGTGGCCAGTCCTGCCACTTCTGGGGGTGATCGTACTGCACAACCCCAGGTCCTAACGTACAATCTTGTTACTCTTGGATGTGAGCGACATCCAGCGAATCATTTTGGCTGACCAGCGAAGGAAAAACCCGATGGGGAATATAACGGCCGGTCACCCGTGATACTCATCTCCCTGTCACCTTGAGTCGTCTACCTTCCCGCAACGGTATGAACGGTCCGCAGAAGGGACTGAGCCGCCACCATTTCACTGCAAGAAATTTATAATCAATCAAACAAAAGGCAAACAATATAAACATCAGGTCTACATCGGCCTACCCTACTAGGCTTAGACTTCAGGCGTCGGCACTCAGCTCTACTTTCGATAAGGAGCGTGGGAGTGCATTATTTGGGGCTATACCTGGAGGACTACTTCAACTCCGGTAATCCCCAACTAAGGCTCGATGAATGCTCGTCAGAGCAGGACCCTGGACTATAATAGTAAATTGCAATGGAAATAAGTGTGGTGATTATGCTACTTATTTAAAGTGCTGAAATAAAATGTGACCAGTACGAGACTGGAGTAGTACTGAATGGAAAGTACTGAAATAAGCTTGACCAGTACGGGACTAGAGTAGTACTGAATATAAAGTACTGAAATAAGCTTGACCAGTACTAGACTGGAGTATTATTGAATAGAAAGTAATAAGCTTGACAAGTACGGGACTGGAGTAGTACTGAATAGAAAGTACTGAAATAAGCTTGACCAGTAAGAGACTGGAGTAGTAATGAATAGAAAGTAGTGAAATGAGCTTGACTAGTACGAGACTGGAGTAGTACTGAATTGAAAGTAATAAGCTTGACTAGTACGAGACTGGAGAAAACACAAAGAAAATGGTTAGTAGTCAAATCACTCCTATTCAAGAGGCTTCGAGATTTAAGTAGATTTGGTTAGGTTACAATAACCATTAAGATCCTAATTAATTTGATTGCTCCATATTTATTACGGCTTAATTAGATCAAGGGTTGGCTAGGAGTTACATTCTTATTAGCCGTCAGGGACAACTCCAAGTCATCACCCGCACACTCATCTTCAGAGCATGCCCTATTCATCCGAGAGTTGAGGCGCTCGACGGTTTAATGAAATCTTGGAAAACCCAGAGCTTAGTCACTTGCCTCGGTCGTTCTCGTCGATAAAATAGTTTAAAGTACTTATTTAATTATAAGGAGTGGTCGCGCACTCCAATTTCCGTCTTTTAGGGAAAACGAACGGATAAAGGATCCGTGTGCGACCCTAGGCTTCAATATTTTAGGAAAAATATCAAAACATATCCCAATGACCCCAAATTTTGAAACAACCCTTGGGAGGGCTTAATATGAACCTAGTAATTTTTTATAATCTTCCAATGTATTTTGGGCATGTAATTTAGCCAAACAAATTTTATTTTGGCTTTTAAAAATACTAAATTAACTCCACAAATTCTCAACATTTTTGTGGAGGTAGCCCTCATCTTGGGGAACATTTTTCATGTTGGTCACTTTTCCCCTAGGGGCCTAGATTTCGCCCTAAAATTTCTAAAAATTTCTGATATAAGAAGTGGTCTGCATTTAGCAGATCATAGGGAGATCGTGCGGCTGAGATTGAACCACAGGACGGAAACAACCAGCGCTTCCCCAGAGTGGATCGGCCACGGATCCACTGTGGAGGGCACAGAAATGGAGGCGTGGCGAGGATTAAGGAAACTCCAGCCGCCCGATCTTCTTCACCAGATCGGGCGGCTGCTGCTTCTCACCGGCGATGTAGAGGTTGAGCCACCTCCACTGCCGCCGGCAGGTCGCCGCAGACGCCGGTGTCGGCCTCGATCGGCTCGTCGGGGGCCAGCGATTCTCGGGGCGCTGGTTCGGCGGCCTGGCGGCGCCGGCCGCCGCTGGAAATATTCTTCCCGAGAGCTTGGGGTGGAGGTGGTGTAACACCCCAGTTTTTGCAAGAGGTTTAGTCTGCAGTTCTGAACATTTTTGGGTTTCTGGCAGGAGGCACACGGCCTGCGACACGGGCGTGTCGCAGGGCGTGTCGAGGCCGTGTCGACACTCGGCCCAAGTGTCGACACTTTCGCTCGACAAAGTGTCGAGAGTGGGGCACACGGCCTGCGACACGGTCGTGTCGCAGGGCGTGTCGAGGCCGTGTCGACACTCGGCCCAAGTGTCGACACATTCGCTCGACAAAGTGTCGAGACTGGGGTACACGGCCTGTGACACGGGCGTGTCACAGGGCGTGTCCCGCTTGGTCGACGATCTTCGCTCGACGTTTTTCCGCGGTGTCGACACAAAGCCTGTCGACGGGTGTCGAGACTTGGCACACGGCTTGGGACACGGGCGTTTCCCAGGCCGTGTCATCTCTCGGGATGGTTCCGGGGCCGTGTTGTTGGAGGCACACGGCCAGCCACACGGCCGTGTCACTGGGGACACGGGCGTATCGGGTTGAACACGGGCGTGTCGGATGCCCGTGTGCGGTTCCAGGCGCGTCGATTTGAGACAGCGAATGAGGCACACGGCCCTGGACACGGGCGTGTGCCAGGCCGTGTTTGGCCTAGGTCTTTTTTTTCCAGGCGAATCGTGGCCATTCTTTCCCAGATTTTGGGATCTGACGGCTCAGGACTGTTCTTGGGAAGTTAAGTCTGATTCTAGGGTTGGAAACCCTCATTTGTTTTCCAAGTCTTCTCTTTCTAAGTTCTTGAGAAAAACCTAGAGCAAGGAGGAAGAAGAAGAAGGTCTTGGGCTGTAGGAAGGGTTTCGGAGCTCCAAATCGCGAGCCGAGTCCAGATCCGTGAAGCTTGGAGCGTTGCGAAGATTTCCATCCAGCTATTTTGCCATGGCATGGAAGAGGAGTCGGAAGGTAATGACATCTCTCCTCTCGGTCCTTAGGATGCATGTATTAGCATCATTTAGTTTTCTTTCTCCCTAATTTATGGGCACCGAACTCTCAAATGAGAGGGGTTTTGGTTTGCCAAGTTTCAAGAGGAACTTCTGGGTTGATTGAGTCCGTCCCCGGCATATTTTGCATTAGAGATCCGCTTCGCTAGTGGATTAGGCATGGTGGGTGAAGCCGTAGTCGCGACCGTTAGTCCGACTCGGTGATGTTGCATACGAACTTAGGGATTCGTAGAGATTTTCCGTTGCGGCAAGATGCCGTTTGTGTTGTGGTGGTGATTGTCCCGTTTATTTGCAAAGGTACGTGTAGTCGGACCCGGACAAGGGTAGCTCCTCGTGGCGTTAGATGGTTTCCTTGAGGGACAAGGTTAGCTCCGCATGAGTTGGAGATGGTTTCCTTGGTGCACAGGAACGCTGCAGTACAATGAGGGATTTTGATGTATTTAGTCTTGGTTTGTGTTGTGCCAAGGCGTGGCTATGTCTCTGTGGTCGGCTGGCTATCCCGTGACATGTGCGTCATGTGTGGAGAGTGTCCCGGCGAGACTAGTCCCCTTCTGTGAGACTGACGAGAATGCCAAGCTTGGGGCAAGCCCGGGCAAAGAGGCCATGAGCGGGTGGTGTCCAGCAAGGCTTCTTAGAATCGGTCGGTCTGTGTTTGTTGGAATCCTGACATGAGACGTCAGAGTTTGCAGGCAAGCCCGGGGCTAAGCCCACGAGCGGGTGGGGCCTTGGCAAGAATTCCATGTGGCGGCCTGTGCGCCGTTTGAGGGAGTTGTGTCTCGCTCATTGTTTGCGGCTTTATGCCAATGGGGAAATGTGAGTACCCAAATGTTGTGATGTTGTGCTAGTTGCATACGCAGTAGGGTGCCTTGGGCGAAGCCCGAGTGTTGCATACATGTTGCATAGTAGGCCCTTTTATTACATGCTCAACCAGTAGAGAACGTGTTTGATGATTGAGACATCCAAGCCTGTTTTAATGCTTTTCTATTTATAGATGATTATATTGCATACGAAGTGCTGACTTGCAGGTTGGAGGGTTCCCCGGGGTCCGTTAGGGGCGGCTGGGAGGAGATGTGTTGTTACACAGTTTGAGGTCAGCCTTTGCTGACCCACGTTACTAATAATTTTTACAGGGCAAGGATCGCATGCAGAAGCTAGCACGCCGGCCAGAAAGGCCTAAGCCCCATGAAGTGTTTTTCCCTTTTTGTAGCACTACAGTTATGATGATGTTTGTTTGAGACTATTTTGTCCGGCTTGCATGCCGAGGTAGACTAGGAGTGCTGAGCACATTCATGTTTGATGTACTCTTTCTTTTTGGACACTTGATATAAGGCCTTGAGGCCATTTGTTTTACTCTTTAGTGGTGGATAACTTCTAGTCCTGTTTTGTTTCCGCTGTGTTGTGCAAGTGTTTTGAGTTTGGGTAGTCATATCAACTTATAATACTAAAGTTGTGGCGTTCATATGCTGTGGGGCCCCGGCCGGACCCATATTATACGTCCACTACAAGGGAGGTGTTACAATTTGGTATCAGAGGGAGGTTGGATTCAAGGTCAGTGCGTAGAGAAGTTATCCACATAAGAGTAATGCGGGACCGTGAGTGTCCTTATGTTCTAGTCTTGAGATTGGAGACTAATCCCTTATTTCTTGTTTTCCTGAAGAGTGCAAGCAACGAGGCGGGCACTTCAAGAGCAAGGGATGATCTCTCGGCGAGCAGTGCAACTGCTCCGGGCCTTCTGGGCACGGGTGTAAACCCGGCTGACTTCTGCCGTATGCTTGCAGAAGCAATGGTGGCGGCGTAAGCGGCGGCTGCAGCCCAGGTAGCAACCCCTGCTACACCGGACACAGCGACGGCCGTGCCAGACGGAGAAGCCAGGCGAGTGGAGCCTTTGGCAGAAAGGGTGGTGGTAGGGCATGGAGACCGACACATGAAGTATTTCCTGAGTTTCCATCCCCCGTCTTTTAAGGGTGTAGGAACGCCAACGGACGCGGAGGATTGGTGGGTTCGTATTCAAGAACTGCTAAGGGCGGCAGAGACGCCAAAGGAGAAGAAATCCGAGTATGCGGCGTTCATGTTGGAAGGAGACGCCAAATTGTGGTGGGTGAGCCATAGCGGCCGCCTGTTCCTGGGGCGCACCCCGTCAGTGGAAGAGTTTGGGGACGCTTTTCTTAAGAGGTATATTCCAGTTTCAACACGGTTGGCCCTGCAGAGGCAGTTTCTGCATCTAATGCATCGAGACAAGACAGTGGATGAGTACGTGCAAGAGTTCACCCATTTGGGTCGTTATGCGGGAACGACAATGGCAGATGATGTAGAGAGGGATAACCTCTTCTACCAAGGTTTGAGGGAGAATCTGAGACAGCCTCTCATCTCCATGAAGAGGGCGGGATTTAATGAGCTAGTTGAAGCCGCCAGGAGTTTGGAGAGTGATCTGGAGCGAACCCAGCATCGAAAGGGTTTTACTCCCAAGCATGGGGAAGGGAAGACCTCCCAATCTCATGTAAAGTCTGATGGGAGCAGGTTGAGGCGGAAGCCTCACCCTTCCAGGTCGGGTGAGAGGAGCACTTGGACGCCTGGGGGTTCTCACTCTGGGGGACCGCCGACGTGTTACAACTACGGGAAGGTTGGGCACATAGCCCGTGCTTGTCAGCAAGGGGGAGCGGGGAAAGAGTCAAAGCAGGAGCAGTCTGTGCGCTCGGGCCCCAGTGCTGCAGAGAAAGGAAAGATGGCGGAGTCGAGCGCTTCTCGGTTTCAACCGGTGCAACCAAGGGCTTACAACCTTGGACAGCAAGAAGCGATCCGCCAAACCGATGTGGTGACAGGTATGAAGAAAATTTAAGTTTGCATTTGTGCTTCATACTTTTAGAGCCCCTTTCCGTGTGTTGTCTTGTTGTAGGCTTCGTGTTAGTTTCTGGATACCCCGCTAGGGTATTGTTCGATACTGGGGCTTCGCACTCTTTTCTTGCGGAGAGTTTCATCCGAAGGGTAGGAGTCGAGACTTTCTCGGCGGACGCGGAACTGAAAGTGCGCATGACCAATGGGTCATCTATGACCACCGGGGCTAAAGGGCACATCTGTTGGGAGCTAGACGGAGTTGACTTCGTTTTGGAAGCGGCAGTGTTGCCGTTAGTAGAGTTCGATGTCATTTTGGGCATGGACTGGCTTGCAGAGCAGCGCGCCAACATTGATTGTTTATCCAAGGTAGTGACCCTAAAGAGTAAGGGGCAAGCGGAAGTCAAGTTTATGGGCCTTTGTGGAGTAGCCCATTCCCTAATTACGGCCATGCAAATGATGCGGGCGGTTAACCAGGGAGGTGTGGCGCTGGTAGCGTTGTTGGAGGTTCGTCTCTCCCAACTTTCGATTGAGGAAGTGCCTGTGGTAGCAGAGTTCAAGGATGTGTTTCCGGATGAACTTCCTGGAGCGCCTCCTCGGCGGGAGATCGACTTCTCGATCGAGTTAATGCCGGAGGCTAGACCGGTGTCGCGCCCCCCATTTAGGATGGCACCAAAGGAGTTAGCGGAACTTAAGGTACAGCTACAGGAACTGTTGGAGCAAGGGTATATTAGACCCAGTTCTTCACCGTGGAGCGCACCGGTGTTGTTTGTAAAAAAGAAAGACGGTAGCATGCGCCTATGCATAGACTACCGAGAGCTGAATAAATTGACCATCAAGAATAAGTATCCGATCCCTCGGATAGACGATTTGTTCGACCAATTGGTGGGGTCAGAGGTATATTCGAAACTGGACTTGAAGTCAGGCTACTATCAGCTGCGAATTCGGGACGAGGACATACCCAAGACTGCCTTTGGTACAAGGTATGGACACTTTGAGTTTACGGTGATGCCGTTCGGGTTGACGAACGCACCATCGGTGTTCATGGACCTTATGAATCGGGTATTTCGGGAATACTTGGATTCGTTTGTGGTTGTCTTCATTGATGACATTTTGGTGTATTCCAAATCGCAAGTGGAGCATGAGACCCACTTGAGAATAGTTTTGCAAGTGTTGAGGGAGAACGAGTTGTATGCAAAATTCTCCAAATGCGAGTTCTGGATGGAGAAGGTGGCATTTTTGGGCCACGTGATTAGTGGTGATGGGGTGGCAGTGGATCCGGCGAAAGTGGAGGCCATCAGAGATTGGCCGTGTTGAGGACCGTGGCGGAAGTCCGAAGTTTTCTTGGACTAGCCGGGTACTATAGGAGATTCGTGGAGAATTTCTCGAAGATAGCTCTACCCCTCACCTCACTCACTCGTAAAGACCATAAGTTTGTGTGGACCCAAGAGTGCAGTCAAGCATTCGAGGCACTGAAGGAGAGGCTTATGATGGCTCCGATCCTGAGTTTACCGCAAGGGACCGATGGATTTTAGATTTTCAGTGACGCATCGGGATGCGGTTTGGGTTGCGTGTTGGTGCAACATGGCAAGGTAATAGCTTTTGGGTCTCGACAGCTGAAACCTCATGAGAGGAATTACCCCGTCCATGACTTGGAGTTGGCGGCGGTAATCTTCGCGTTGAAAATATGGCGACACTATGTGTATGGCGCAAGGGTGGAGATCTTCACGGACCATAAAAGCCTGAAGTATCTCTTGGATCAGAAGGACTTGAACATGCGGCAACGCAGATGGGTTGAATTTCTTGGAGACTACGAAGTGGCGATTCAGTATACGCCGGTAAGGCCAATGTGGTGGCGGATGCGTTGAGTAGAAAGTACTCGGGGCAAGGAAATTGGATCGAAGCTCATGATGAGCGGTTGGTTCGGGAATGGGAGTCCCTTGGGTTGGAATGTGTTGCGAGAGGCGAGTCTAGCGTGGCTCGGTTGAACTGGATTGAAGTGCAAAGTGACTTGTCCGATCGTATTCGGGAAGCGACTCGATTGGATGTGGAGTTTCAACCTTTTGTGTTGGAGGCTCAAAAGGGCGAGAGCAGTGCCTGGGAGATGGTTGGGGGAATCTTGAGAAAGGATGGAAGGGTTTGTGTACCGCAGTTTGGCAATCTCTGTGAGGAGTTGATGTTTGAGGCTCACTTCTCAAAGTACTCCATTCACCCGGGCAGTACAAAGATGTACTTGGATATGAAGAAATCCTTTTGGTGGCCGGGGTTGAAGCGAGATGTAGCTTTGTATGTGAGTCGTTGCCAAACATGTGCCTTGGTGAAGGCCGAATGTCAGAAACCGGGCGGGTTCCTGAAGCCCCTTCCAATTCCTGAATGGAAATTTGAGGACATCTCCATGGACTTTGTGCATGGTTTGCCTAGATCGCAACATGGTAATGATGCTATTTGGGTGATCGTGGATCGCCTAACCAAGGTGGCTCACTTCATCCCAAATCGGAAAGAGGACAGCGTGGAGAAGCTGGTGGAGTTGTATGTTCGCAACATTGTGCGACTGCACGGAGTTCCTAAGAGCATAGTCAGTGATCGAGATGGACGATTTACGTCCAAGGACTGGAGATTGGTTCAGAAGAGCTTGGGCACGAAGCTAAAGTTTAGTACGACGTTCCATTCTCAAACTGATGGGCAAACGGAGAGAACGAACCGTACTATGCAGGACATGTTGAGGATGTGCGTTCTTGATTTTGGCAAGAGGTGGGAGGATCACCTCTTCATGGTAGAATTTGCGTACAACAACAGTTTTCAAGCTAGTATAAAGATGGCGCCATACGAAGCTTTGTATGGGAGGCGGTGTCGAACGCCAATGTCTTGGGCAGAGGCGGGAGACACCAAACTTTTGGGAAAGGGTGCGGTAGTTGACGCTTGCGAGTTGGTACGGACCATCCAAGAGCGTATGAAGGTGGCGTAAGACAGGCAAGCAAAATATTTTAATGCTCGTCACCGGAAGTTGGAATTTACAGTTGGTGATTGGGTTTATCTGAAGGTCAAGACGTTCAAAGGCGTCTCACGGATCCACCGACTCAAGAAGTTGAGTCCAAGGTTTTTGGGGCCTTTTGAAATTGTTGAGCGGGTAGGAGAAGCAGCATGTCGGTTGGCATTGTCCGCAGACTTGAGTGGATTACATGACGTCTTCCACATCTCCGCTTTGAGGAAAGCCTTGGTGGAGGCTAGCGTGGTGATAGAGCCGGCATCGGTGCCGATTGAGGAAGACTTGAGGATGCGAGTCCTCCCAATTGCTATAGAGGATTCGGAGACTCGGCAGTTGCGGAATAAAGAAGTCAAACTCGTGAAAGTTCGATGGGACAACTGCGGTCGTGAGAAGTTCTCTTGGGAACGAGAACAGGCCATGCTAGAAGATTATCCAGAACTCTTCATGTCAGGTACAATTTAAGTTTTGTACCCTTTTGTTTTGAAAATTTCGGGACGAAATTCTGTTAAGTGGGGGAGAGCTGTAACACCCCAGTTTTTGCAAGAGGTTCAGTCTGCAGTTCTGAACATTTTTGGGTTTCTGGCAGGAGGCACACGGCCTGCGACACGGGCGTGTCGCAGGGCATGTCGAGGTCGTGTCGACACTCGGCCAAGTGTCGACACTTTCGCTCGACAAAGTGTCGAGAGTGGGGCACACGGCTGCGACACGGGCGTGTCGCAGGGCGTGTCGAGGCCGTGTCGACACTCGGCCCAAGTGTCGACACATTCGCTCGATAAAGTGTCGAGACTGGGGCACACGGCCTGTGACACGGGCGTGTCACAGGGCGTGTCCCGCTTGGTCGACGATCTTCGCTCGACGTTTTTCCGTGGTGTCGACACAAAGCCTGTCGACGGGTGTCGAGACTTGGCACACGGCTTGGGACACGGGCGTGTCCCAGGCCGTGTCATCTCTCGGGATGGTTCCGGGGCCGTGTTGTTGGAGGCACACGGCCGGCCACACGGCCGTGTCACTGGGGACACGGGCGTGTCGGGTTGAACACGTGCGTGTCGGATGCCCGTGTGCGGTTCCAGGCGCGTCGATTTGAGACGGCGAATGAGGCACACGGCCCTGGACACGTGCGTGTGCCAGGCCGTGTTCGGCCCAGGTCTTTTTTTTCCAGGCGAATCGTGGCCATTCTTTCCCAGATTTTGGGATCTGACGGCTCAGGACTGTTCTTGGGAAGTTAAGTCCAATTCTAGGGTTGGAAACCCTCATTTGTTTTCCAAGTCTTCTCTTTCTAAGTTCTTGAGAAAAACCTAGAGAAAGGAGGAAGAAGAAGAAGGTCTTGGGCTGTAGGAAGGGTTTCGGAGCTCCAAATCGCGAGCCGAGTCCGGATCCGTGAAGCTTGGAGCGTTGCGAAGATTTCCATCCGGCTATTTTGCCATGGCAAGGAAGAGGAGTCGGAAGGTAACGACATCTCTCCTCTCGGTCCTTAGGATGCATGTATTAGCATCATTTAGTTTTCTTTCTCCCTAAGTTTTGGGCACCGAACTCTCAAATGAGAGGGGTTTTGGTTTGCCAAGTTTCAAGAGGAACTTCCGGGTTGATTGAGTCCGTCCCCGGCATATTTTGCATTAGAGATCCGCTTCGCTAGTGGATTAGGCATGGTGGGTGAAGCCGTAGTCGCGACCGTTAGTCCGACTCGGTGATGTTGCATACGAACTTAGGGATTGGTAGAGATTTTCCATTGCGGCAAGATGTCGTTTGTGTTGTGGTGGTGATTGTCCCGTTTATTTGCAAAGGTACGTGTAGTCGGACCCGGACAAGGTTAGCTCCTCGTAGCGGTAGATGGTTTCCTTGAGGGATAAGGTTAGCTCCGCACGAGTTGGAGATGGTTTCCTTGGTGCGCGGGAACGCTGCAGTACAATGAGAGATTTTGATATATTTAGTCTTGGTTTGTGTTGTGCCAAGGCGTGGCTATATCTCTGTGGTCGGCTGGCTATCCCGTGACATGTGCGTCATGTGTGGAGAGTGTCCCGGCGAGACTAGTCCCCTTCTGTGAGACTGACGAGAATGCCAAGCTTGGGGCAAGCCCGGGCAAAGAGGCCATGAGCGGGTGGGGTCCAGCAAGGCTTCTTAGAATCGGTCGGTCTGTGTTTGTTGGAATCCTGACATGAGACGTCAGAGTTTGCAGGCAAGCCCGGGGCTAAGCCTACGAGCGGGTGGGGCCTTGGCAAGAATTCCATGTGGCGGCCTGTGCGCCGTTTGAGGGAGTTGTGTCTCCCTCATTGTTTGCGTCTTTATGCCAATGGGGAAATGTGAGTACCCAAATGTTGTGATGTTGTGCTAGTTGCATACGCAGTAGGGTGCCTTGGGAGAAGCCCGAGTGTTGCATACATGTTGCATAGTAGGCCCTTTTATTACATGCTCAACCAGTAGAGAACGTGTTTGATGATTGAGACATCCAAGCCTGTTTTAATGCTTTTCTATTTATAGATGATTATATTGCATACGAAGTGCTGACTTGCAGGTTGGAGGGTTCCCCGGGTCCGTTAGGGCGGCCGAGAGGAGATGTGTTGTTACACAGTTTGAGGTCAGCCTTTGCTGACCCACGTTACTAATAATTTTTACAGGGCAAGGATCGCATGCAGAAGCTAGCACGCCGGCCAGAAAGGCCTAAGCCCCATGAAGTGTTTTTCCCTTTTTGTAGCACTACAGTTATGATGATGTTGTTTGAGACTATTTTGTCCGGCTTGCATGCCGAGGTAGACTAGGAGTGCTGAGAACATTCATGTTTGATGTACTATTTCTTTTTGGACACTTGATGTAAGGCCTTAAGGCCATTTGTTTTACTCTTTAGTGGTGGATAACTTCTAGTCCTGTTTTGTTTCCGCTGTGTTGTGCAAGTGTTTTGAGTTTGGGTAGTCATATCAACTTATAATACTAAAGTTGTGGCGTTCGTATGCTGTGGGGCCCCGGCCGGACCCATATTATACGTCCACTACAAGGGAGGTGTTACAGGTGGCCCTACTCCCGACACCACCGCGCAATCCCCGCTCCTCGGGAAGGTTACCGCCTTCCAGACCACCCCTGGCCGACGCGCCGGGGGTCGGGCTTCTCGCTGGCGGTGGTCCGGCGGCCATGCTCCGTCGGCCGCCGCCGCGAGTTTAAAATAGTGAAAACTATATTTTTGCGGGTGGCACCGGAACTGCGTTTTCCGACAGCACCTCCGCTCTCCACTGCTGGGGGTCGCTGCCCCTAGTGTTATAAAACTCCCCCAGCACAACCACCGTTGTTGGGGGAGGATTCTTCCTCCTTGGCACCACTTGGCCTGGAACTAGGCTCCGGTGGCACCGACGATGCTCCGGCAGCCGGGAGCGCCATGCATCATGTCAAAAATGGGGAGGGGGAGGGAGAGAAGGTTCTAGCTCGGTTTGGTGGGCTCAAGAGGGGTCGGCATGGTCGGCCATGGCTTGGTGGTGGTGGTGGAGGGGGATGGATGTCTCGGCTTGGCTTTTTCCGGCCACTAGAGCTCCGGCAGGGGGTTGGGCAGGGGAGTAAGATGGCTCAGAAAGCTTAGGGGAAAGAGAGGGGGTGGGTGGCTTTATAGGGTTGGGGAGGGGGAGCTCCCCTCCCTTTGGCAAGGTGGGACTTATCCCTCCTTAGGGAGGGATTAATCCCCATCCTCCAGCTGTCCAAGGACAGCTCGAGGTCCCATATTTTCTCCCATGTGGGAAAAAAGGAATGAAGCCCTTATAGGCTTGGGCCTTATGGGTGGGAAAGATAAAAGGGAAAGAGAAAAGAGGGGATAGGGTGGGCCTCCATTTAACTTTGGGAGGCTTGTTGGTTGGGGGCCCAAGGAGAGTTAGGGGGGCATGGGCCATCCTCCCTTGGAGAGGAGGTGGCACCTACTTGGAGAAAAATACAAAATGTGAATTTTTAGGGGGGGGGGTGTTGACCAAGTCAACCTTAGGGTGGGTCCCCCTTACTGGTCAATGTCAAAGTGTTCCAGTCATCGGGTCAGGTCAAATTTCGGGTGTCGTGTCATAATTAGTGTGCGCACACTCTTTGGTGCATGACTACGCTTGATTTGACCACAGGTTGACCAATTGTCATTGAAATTGACTGGGATGACTTCCATTGACTCTGTATTGACCACACGAGTCCAATGCCACTGACTAGGGTTGAATCGGAGTCCATTTGGCGAAAGTCCAAAATTTGCGTGTCGCAGCGCGCTAAAATGGTCGAAGTGTGTAAAACTGTCGATAGACCTCAGATTGTGACGTGACGGGTTCTGATGCACCTGTTTGGGTTATATGAGGTCAAAGGAATTGACAGAACTCAATTTGGAGTTCACTAGGTCGATATCATAAAACTGCTCTCGTTGCGTTTTACGAGGAATGGTGACATTCACTATATGGCTTCGGGGTCCAACTTAACAAGTTCCGATGCACTCGTATTGACTAAACGTGTAACAGCCCGAAAATCGTAATCGAACCGGTCGCGTCCTAAGGAAGTTTTGGTGCCTTAATAGGGGTACACGACCTGGGACACGGGCGTGTCCAAGGTCGTGTCCTCCTCTCTATTGGCCGGCTGTGTCCAGAAAATTTCACGGCAGGAAACACGGCAGCGACACGGGCGTGTCAAGCATGATACGGTCGTGTGCATACCCATGTCACCGCCCGTGTTCCCAAGGTATGTGACAGTTGGTGTAGCGGTTAGCTATTACACGCACCTAGGTGACGGGCGTGTCCAGGAACGACACGGGCATGTCAGGTTGAGAGACGGGCGTGTCTCGACCAGTGTCCTTTTCTGTGCTCGACGATCGTGCCTGGATCGGGGCACATGACCTGGGACACGTCCGTGTGCAAGGACGTGTTCGGCCCAGGATTGTGGAATTTTTGGCGGATCTGAGCCGTTCATTTTCTTTAAATAAGATATGACGGCCCAGGTGTGTCCCTGCTTTGTTAAGGCCGGGAATTGATGATTAATTCCTCATTTTCTCTTAAGCTTTCTCTTTCTAAGGATTTTGAGAGAGGAGAGAGCAAGGAGGAAGGAAGAGGAGGATTCCGGCCACCGGCGAAGCATCTGAGCACCGAATCGAGAACCAAGACTGGATCGGCGGAGGAAATTCCCTTGCGAAGCTTTCCATCTGGATAGATTCCCATGGCGCAAAAGCGAACTACTAGGGTAACGATTCTCTACTTGAGCATGTGAAGCTCTTTTTCTTCTACATAAGGAAACCCACTCCCGCGAGTGTGCGGTGAGTGTGTGGTGTTCCTTGGGGTTGACGTGAATAGTCCCCCTTGTGTTGCATATATAGTCTGGAATTGAAGTACGAACATATGCATTATGTGTGAAGCCTACACGGACATGTTGGTCTGGATTGGTGATGTTGCATATTGTATGGTTTGCCGGAGAAGACTCTGTGCTTTGTGTTTTCGGGTTTCTACAAGGTAGATTGCAGCAGGAATCCTTGGGGATTAACTCCAAGCCGCACCCAGAAAACTGAGCGGAATCCTAGTTTTGCTAACTTGGCATCCGGGGAGCCAGCCTTGAACATAACTATATTATGTGATGTTTGGAATGTTTTGGGATCCGAAAGAAGCTTGGCCCGTGCATACGTCTTAAGGTGACTATGCGGAGTGAGCAACGGGCAAGTGGAATTGGACCTGGGCTATGTGGTTCGTTGCGAGAGACCCAAAGAGGGACTGGCCGTTGGCATAGCCTTGAGTCTTAGACAGTGGTCAGAAAGACTAAAAAATGCTCACGATGTTGCAATCCCGGGGATGGTGGTGAAGCCACGAAATTGACAGAATTCACCGTTAATGTGCCCTGAGTGCACGAGGTGTTTGGCCATATGAGCCTACACCTGTGGCGAAGTATGTTTGCGCTTTATTGTTTAGCTGGGCTAACTAAATGCAGGGAAGGAGCACTGCCGTCCCGAGTAAGGGGCGGGGTCGTTATAATTTGGTCGGCTTTGGCTGACCGTTACTTTTGTTTGCAACCGTGCGGTGGAATGTTGCTTGCGGGTGCTGTAGAGGCAAGTACCAAATAGCGGGCTGAAGCCCATGTTGCTGAGCTGGCCCTTGAAGGCCAAACCGAATTGTTGTTTTTATTTTTGTCATGTGTGTTCGGCCTGCGAGCCGATGTATGTAAATCATTAATTTATAAGTAAACTCTTGTAAGTCCATAAGCCAAGTACTTTCAGTGTATTTTTTATTTCATTCCTATGGTAGTATGTGGACATTCATGATAGTTGTTATTCAATTATAGGTTCTTTCCAACTATTTAAAAGCTTCCGCTTGAATGCTCTGTGTTAGGGCGAGTAGTTATAGTTGGATTTTTGATATTCTTATATAACCCTTCCGACTGTCTGTGGTATATGGTGTCGGGTTATAGCCGGACCTTCTTGAAAGAATTGGTTTCAAGATGTTCTAAACACCTAGAGGGGGGTGGGGTGAATAGGTTCAATTATTTTTCTAACTTAGGCAGATAATTCTATCTAGTACAGCAATGTATTCAACAGAAAGTACAACACAACATTCACAAACACAGCATTTCTTGATTGCACACTAGTTTTATAGTGGTTCCCCAAATGATGGGTACATCCACTTTCCCCCTTCGCCTATCTAGCAGTGTACTAGATTCAGCCTAACTTCCTTCCTTCTTCTCAGATCCGCATATCTTACAGCTCAGAACCAAGACTAGTTCTTACAAATCAGAGTGAATCCACACTCCTACAACTCAGGCACAAGCCCTACCTCAGCCTCTTCCACAGGCCTACAACTCAGAGTGACACCCCACTCCTACAACTCAGGCAACAGCCCTACCTCAACCACTATCACAGGCCTACAACTCAGGGAACATATTCTCCTATCTCAGGAACTCAGCCCTACCTCAACCTTTATAATTTAGGCTTACAACTCAGACATGTAAATATCCTACACTCAGATCTATTACAGTTCCTACAAAAATTAATGATGAAAAGTTGTTGATATCTTCAACCACATGGAGAGAGAATTGGTTGAAGACTTCTTGATCAGTTCTTGATAGAATTGATTTCTTAAGGATCAACCTGACTTAGCTTTCTTCAAAGCTTCTTGAATCTGAACACAGTAGTGTTGATCTTCTTGATGTTGGAGTTGATCTTCAATCAGCTTCCTTCAGAAATTAATCTGAATTCTTCTTCAGACTTGATCTGAATTCTTCAGGCAGACTGTTCAGAATTTGCCTTCACTGGATGAGAACTTCTCTCCTTCTTATTTTTCTCTCTCTATAATCTATTGACTATTTCTTTCTCTTCTTCTATATTATCAATCCTTCAGAGATTATAATTGATTTGCTTGAATAACGTCTCTTTGTTCTGTATCTGTTGTTCTTGTAGTTATTCTCCTCTGATTGATGAGAGAGCACATCTATATATAGGCTTCATCCATGGTAACTAGTTGTTTCAGTTTCAAACAGTCATCTGACACCTGTGATAGCAATGTTAGTAATGACAGCTGTCAAGTCTTTAGTTATATTACTTCATCCTTCATTGGACTTTGACCCAGCAGCTGAGAATGTCGACTGAATACTTTATATGTCTCGACACACATAATCCATGTGTCGACACAAGTCTTGTTGTTGTCGACACAGCTTCTGTGGAATGTGTCGACACAAGTCTTGTGTGTCGACACAAACACTCCTTGTCTTGACAAAGTTGGTGTCGACAGAATTCTGGTGTGTGTCGACACAAGTTCTGTGTATCGACACAGTCGTTGTCGACAGAATTCTGGAATGTGTCGACAACTTCTTTGTGTGTCGACACAGCTTCTGATAATGTCGACAGAAGTCTGGCCCTTAGTGTCGACAAAACATTGTCGAGAGATTTTCTGTGTGTCGACACAAATTCTGGATGTCAACATAATCTGTCCCTTGGTGTCGACACAGCATTGTCGACAGAATTTCTGTGCGTCGACACAAATTCTGGATGTCGACATAATCTGGCCCTTGGTGTCGACACAGCCATTCCCAAGTGTCGACACTTGTACTTAGAAAGTTTCCTTTCCATTTACTTAACCTGCACATGATAACTCAACACAACATCAAATACAACTTGATGCATATCATTGAGTTAGTAAAGGCTTCTCCAAATCTGGTACACATTTTCCAATGTACCCAACAATCTCCCCCTATTAGGAGAAGTCATGACCCTTAGTCAATGATATACATCACTTATAATAAAATTAACAATATGATGTATAAAAACATTCAATGACAGGGAAACATATAGACAAAACAAGCAAATAATATCATCACAGAATATGAAATAACAATAACAAGCATGAATCATTGTTTTGTTTAAAACTTCACAATAGTTTGTTGACAATAGATTACATGGAGTTTAAAACTGAAAATTACAATGTTTTATAATCTAGTCAATCTATCCTAAGGCTGATCAGGCTCCTTAATCACTATGCCTTTTCCAGACAGGATCCTTGCTTGTACTGGAGCTTCAGTATCTTCAGCTAGCTTCTTGCCTTTGAGATCCTTCTTCTTAAGTTCTTCATCCTTAACTCTTTGCCTTTCAAAATAGTGAAAAGGCTTGGGAAAGTATTTACTGGGCTCTACAGCTGTAGTAGGTAGTTTCCCATCCTTGTGATCCCTTCTGAACTACTGAATAACATCTTGTCTTTGCAGATATTTATTCCACTCAACTTCAGAATACCACTTGCCTCTATCATGCATTTTGTCTTTGACAGCTTGCCAGGCAGTGAGTATTATATTTCTAGAGGTTGGACTCCATCTTTAAAAATCAGGCTTCAGTTCAGCCTGCTCTCTAAATCTTTTCTTTGAGAGTTGAGCTTCTTGCGCTTTATTCAGTGCTGCTTCTGACATGTCCACTTTCTCAATGATAACATTCTTAGTAGCCTCTGGAGGGCTATACATCTGGTGAACCAGTTGTTGAATGTCCTCAAAGTTTGAAGGGGGATATATGATTTGAGCTACCTCCTGTTGACCCCCTTCAAATCCTCCAGCTTGAATACCTGACTCAGATGTATTATCATCATCACATATGGGTGGATATCCCAGAGTTGCTCTAACAGCATTTGTTATCCATTTAGCATACTCTGAACTAGCATTGACTATCAACCTCTCCCCCTTTATGACTTCTCTTTCAATATGATCCCTGAGATCATTCTTTGGAACCTTATTTGATTAACTAGATAATTGGTTACCTCTGTATAATAGTATTTAAACTTTTGTAGCTGAGCAGATATGATCTTCTGAGAGTCTTGAATGGCTGATTGGAAAGTGGCTAGATCTTCTTGAAGTTTCTTATCAAATTCTGACTTCTCTTTAGCCCTTTCCTCAGTTAATACAATTGCTTTATTCTTTAATTCAGTAACAATCACATTATGTGATTCAGTAAGATTATCATTCATCCTAAGTTGATTTTCTAGGACATATCCTTGCTTGACCACTATATCATCAATCTGTGTCCATTCCTCTTGTTGCTGTTTTGCCAGATAAACTACAGCATTACCTCCTTTATGGAAGCAATCTGTCATCTCCTTCTTATTCTGGTTAACTTCAAATCTGATGGATTTTATATCTTGAGCCAAAGTAAATTGAAGGTCCTTATGGCTTTCATCCATATATTTATCCATGGCTGCTCTTTGCTCATCCATTTTAAGTTGAAGAGCAACCGACAGTGAACTGAAATTAACTGTTGGTGCTGAGGGTTGTGAGGCAGTCTGTAAAGCTTTCTTATAATTTGAGCTTTTCTTCTTGTAAACCATCAATTTTCTCTTCTTTGCTGTTTGTGCTTCTCCATCATCAGATTCTGAAGAACTTTCTAGATTCACTCTGTCCTTTGGACTTGAGGGCAGCTCGTTATCAGCTCTTGGCAACTCCCCCTGAGTCCCTGGCTCCTCCCCCTCAGTTCATGGCAAAACTTCCTCAATTCTTACTTCTTGTAAATCAGGGAATAATTCCTCAAGTGTAAATTCATGTTGTTGTTGAACTAGAGGAATATCTGTATCTTGTACATTTAATGCAGTATCATCTAATGCACATGTATTATCCATAGATACATCCTGTGTAGTAATGTTGTCAAGGTGTGTCTGTTCAACATTAGTTAGAAGCATAATGAGTGAATCTGGCTCAGTATCTAGTATATTTTGATTAATATCATTTATTACCTCAAGAATTGTTTGAGTCGCTATTTCACTCTCTAAGGCAGCTTGCTCTTTCTCAGGAGCACTTTCTAGAGGCAAGACCTCTTGCTGACCTGGTGAAAGTTCATTGACTCCCCCTAGAGGAAACACATCCTTACCTTGATCCAGTTGGATGATGCTTTCTGAAATATACTCCCCCTGCATCTGACTATCATCAACATTCTTAGTGGAAGATGATTTCCTTGTAGATTCTTATTGTTCTTCATCTGAACTGAAGATTACTTGTTCTTCTGAATCACTAGATGATTCAGGCTTCCTTGGGGTTGTCTTTTTCTTTTTCATTTGTGGTTCTTTCTGTGGTGTAAAACCATCTTTTGTCAAAACTCTTTCCCACCTTGACCCTATTTTCATATACATTCTTCTCATGTGATTTATCCTAGATCCACTTGTGTGGTTTAGCACTTCAGGAATATTTGTTACCAGATACAAACTCAGAATTCTACCTAGATTAGGTTTCTTCAGGCTTTCCTTGATCTTGTCAAAAATCACGGCAGACCAGTTAGTTTTGATTCTGAAAATAATCCTAGTCATCAAGCTGAATATAGGCTGAGATCCTATCATGTCCACCTGGTTTGCAGAGAATTACTTTTCCCACAATCTCTGAGAGAAATTTTCCTTGTGAGTTCATTCCTTTACTTTGCATTGATGATTTAATCTTAGTGGTTTAATCCAGGCCACACCATTGAAGAGCTTCTTTAGTCATTGAATATGTAACTTCATCATCTTCCTGAGTCCTGGGCAATTGGAGTGTTTTCCTCAGACGCTTTTGGGTTAGTTTCACCTTGCAGCCTATAATTCATGACCTAATCTTCAATCCAGTTGAATCCAAGGTTGCTCTTGTATAGAATTCAAGAATTTCTGTCTTCCAGATCTTGGTAGGTTCGGAGACTAGATAAATTTCTTGGATTAGGGTTATCACATCTCTAATCTCAGTTGCTGCACTCTCAAAAGCATTGCGAAATAACTCATAGCCTTCGTTGATGTTGGTCTCCAACTTTGGCACCATTGATGACGAGAAATTTGAGGAGAAGAGAGATGAAGGTTTGTCGACTCAAGGTTTGGGTCTCGAAAATGTTGAGAGCTTAGTCGACAAAATTGTTCTATGACCTATTTATATGTTTGTCAACACAGAAGGCCAAAAGGCGGGATAATAGATGCTTAATTTGTCGACACTGTAGAGATTGTGTCGACACAGACTTCTGATGTCTCGACAGAGTCAAACAACACTATGTGTCGACATAGTTTGTGATGTGTCGTCACAGACTTCTTAATAGTCGACTCTAATACATGTGTGTCAACACAGACTTCTGTATGTGTCGACGCAACTATCTAAATGATAGAACTTCTATGTGTCGACACATAACTCTGAGTGTCGACGCTACTATCTCAGCACTACTTTGTTGTGTCGACACAATTTACCTGAAGTGTCGACACAAACTACTATATGTCGACACAGATTTCCTTTTGTGTCGACATAAACTTCTATATGTCAACATTGATTAACTTAGTCAGACTTACCAAGTTATTCTAGGTTTAACATGCCTAATTCAATTTTGAAATAATTGAACTTAGTTTCATCTAGTGGTTTTGTAAACATGTCAGCAATTTGATTATTTTTGGTGACAAATTCCAAACAAATATCTTCTTTTTCAACATGCTCTCTAATGAAGTGAAATCTAATTTCTATATGCTTCGTTCTGCTATGTGATACATGGTTTTTAGCAATAGAAATATCACTTGTAGAATCACAAAATAGTGGAATTCTACTTACCTTGATACCATAGTCTTAAAGTTGATGTTGAATCCATAAAAGCTGAGCACAACAGCTGCCTGCAACAATATACTCAGACTCTACAGTGGAAATTGCCACACTAGTCTGCTTCTTACTACTCCATGATACTAGTCTACCACCTAGAAACTGACATGTGCCAGTAGTACTCTTTCTATCTTCTTTGCAACCTGCAAAGTCTGTATATGAAAAACCAGTCAGTAGAAAGTCTCTATTCTTAGGGTACCAAAGACCAAGATTACGTGTGCCCTTAAGATATCTCAATATTCTTTTAACAGTAGTATAACGAGATTCTTTAGTTCTTGCTTGGTACCTAGCACAGACACATGTAGCATACATAATGTCTGGTCTACTAGCAGTTAAGTATAGGAGGGAGCCAATTATCCCTCTATATAAAGACTCATCTACATGTTTTCCTGCATCATCTTTGCTTAAAGGCATACTTGTCCCCATTGGAGTTCTCATGGTGGTGGATGATTCCATACCATATTTCTTAATTAACTCCTTGGTGAACTTAGACTGTGAAATGGACACGCCATCATCAATCTGTCTTACTTGGAGCCCCAAGAAGAATTTGGGCTCACTCATACTACTCATCTCAAACTTCTCTTGCATAAGTTTTGCAAACTTCCTACAAAGGTTGTTTTCTGTAGATCCAAAGATTATGTCATCAACATAAATCTATACTAGGATCATCTTGCCCTTTGACTCCCTAAGGAATAGAGTCTTGTCTATTTTCCCCCTTGAAAATTTATTTTCAATGAGGAAAGTAAACAATGTTTCATACCAAGCCCTAGGGGCTTGTTTCAAACCATATAAGGCTTTCTTAAGTCTATAAACAAAATCAGGATAAAGTGGATCAACAAAACCTGAGGGCTGATGAACATAGACTTCTTCTTTCAAATTACCATTTAGGAAAGCTGACTTGACATCCATTTGGTATACTTTGAAACCTTGGAAAGTAGCAAAGGCAAGGAATAGCCTTATTGATTCCAACCTTGCCACTGGGGCAAAGGTCTGATCAAAGTCAATACCCTATTCTTGTCTATAACCTTTGGCAACCAGTCTTGATTTGTTCTTCACTATGATGCCATTTTCATCCAGTTTATTCCTATAGATCCACTTTGTCTCAATAATGTTATGATCCTTTGCTTTTGGAACCAGCTCCCATACTTTACACCTTCTGAATTGATTCAGCTCCTCCTGCATTGCATCAATCTAGTTGGAATCTTATATGGCTTCTTCGAATATTTTTGGTTCCAACTGTGATAGGAAACTTGAGCAAAGTACTGTGTTCATGTATTTGCTTCTGGTTTGCACACCATGTCTGGGATCACCAATGATTTGGTGTGTAGGATGATCCATTAGATTCCTTATTACTAGAGGCATTCTATCAACAATTTGAACTTCATTAATTTCTTCACCATGCTGAACTTCATTATCTTCAATGTCAGCTTATGGACCTTGTACTCCCCTTGGACAGCAACCATCATTTTCCACATCCTGCCTTGCAGTTTGGTCTTCATTAATAGTCAGCATGTCTAACTTTTCTTTTAAACCTGTTGAGCTACAAGGATTCCTAGACAAATCACAGTTAATTAGCTCAGATTCATCAAACACTACATGAACTGATTCTTCTACAACTTGTGTAGTCAAGTTGTAGACCCTATATGCCTTAATATTGTTACTGTACCCAACAAATATCCCATCTTGGGATTTGGCAGCAAACTTAGTTAGGTGAGGCTTGTCAGTGTTAAGCACATAACACCTGCTACCAAAGATCCTAAAGTAGGATATGTTTGGTTTTCTGCCCTTCATAATCTCATAGGGAGCCTTTTTGTGGTTCTTAGTTATAGATGCTCTATTGAGAACATGACAAGAAGTATTTACTGCCTCAGCCCAGAAATATTCTAGGAGTGAAGTGTCACTGAGTAGAGTTCTACCAGCCTCAATGAGTGTTCTATTCTTTCTTTCAGCAATACCATTTTGCTAAGGTGTTCTATGTGAGGATAATTCCTGATAAATCCCTAGTTCTTCACAAAATCTTTTAATACACTCAGACTGAAAATTAGTTCTATGGTCACTTCTGATTTTGACCACTGAATTGTTAAATTCATTCTGAATTTGTTTAACAAAGTTATGAAAGACAGTAGGGGTTTCAGATTTCTGCCTCAAAAAGAAAACCCATGTATATCTAGAATAGTCATCTGCTACCACAAAAGTATAGACTTTCCCACCTAGACTATGAACTGGCATAGGACCAAATAGATCCATATGTAAGAGGTACAAACACCTCACAGAGTCTTTGGTATCAAGACTATGAAAAGAGGATTTGGTCTGCTTGCCTTTTTGACAAGCTGAACATATACCCTCTTTTATGCACTTAAATTGAGGACCATTCCCCACTAACTCTAAACTATAGAGCTGCCCTATAGTCTTATAGTTTAGATGAGCTAGTCTCTTGTTCCATTGGACACACTGAGATGCTTTCTCATCTGCAACTAAACATACAGGAGAGTTCATGTTTTCATAATCAAAATTTAAACAATAAACATTCCCTTTTCTATAACCAGGAAGATCACCTTCTGATCACTTGTCCTTTTGATATGACGGTCATTCTTAATAAATGAAATGTCATACCCAAGATCACTCAGCTGACTTATGCTTATCAAGTTATGTTTAAAACCTTCTACATAAGCCACTTGAGTGATTGTTATATAACTAGAAGAAATATTACCAAAACCCTTTTATGACCCCTTTTTCTGATCCACCAAAGATCACTTTAGGTCCATTCTCTATGGGAGTATAGTCCTTTAACATTCTACTTATTACAGTCATGTGCCTGGAACATCCACTATCCAAGTACCATATAGGGGCATGGCAACTTGGACCCACCTGCAGCAAATAAGATTAATTTACCTTAGAACTCCAACTTTTATTGGGTTCTAGGTTCATGTTAGAATGAAACTTGATATTCTTACCAGCAGCCTTCCTCACAGGTAAGCTGACATTCTTCCTGACACTGGTGTTATGCCAGCAATCCATGGCATAATGCCCAATCTTACCACAGCACCAACACTCATATCTATTATACCTCTTTTTAGGTACAGTTTTAACAGCATTGGTGTCAGCTGTTCTTAACACTATTGGTACAGTAGTTCTTTGCTTGAGTGATGGAGATACACCCTTGTCATTCAGAATTTCAGGCTTACCAGAGCCATGTATGATATCATGATCATATCTATTAGTTGGCTGCCATACTTTTCTGAAGGAAATGGGGGGGTTTGAAGGCTAGAGGTTGTACTGGGGCTTTGCCTTTTCTATTGGAATTGGCAGCCCTTGCATTTCCCTCAAAGCCCAATCCTGTCTTACCCTTTTTGGGAATAAAGTCATCAATTAAAGGTAAGACTGATTTTGGCTTAGAGAACTTAGCCACCAGATCCTTTTCCTTCTGAAGTTTGACTTCCAGACTTTTGATTTGATCATTCTTGAATGTAATACTACTCATCTGAATAACAGTTATGTTTTTCAGTTTGGCTACTTCATTCATCTTTAGATCCAGCAATTTTTCTGAATCCAATGCAG
The DNA here is from genome assembly GCA_039583875.1 of Platanthera guangdongensis. Classification (NCBI taxonomy): domain Eukaryota; kingdom Viridiplantae; phylum Streptophyta; class Magnoliopsida; order Asparagales; family Orchidaceae; genus Platanthera; species Platanthera guangdongensis. The sequence goes on from CM077163.1 coordinate 54,012,733, forward strand.
CCATCTTAAGATCAGCAATTTCCTTGGCATGTGCTTTATTAAGGATTCTGCTTTTTTAAGTGCTTGCAGCAGGTCACCATATTCATCAATAAGTTGATGAACATCTCCTTCAGATTCAGATTCATCTACATCTCTTGATGCAGATGCTTCTGATTCTGAACCAGTATAGTAATCAGAATCTATTGAAGAATTGTTTACCTTACTAGGTCCAGGCTGATCCTGGCACTGGTCTTCTTCTGTCAAGGCCATCAGCCCTTTACAACAAGGTTCTTCAATTTCATTTACTGAATCCAGCCACTTCAAGAATTCAGCCTCTTCTACATCCTCTTCAGTTTCCAATAGTCCTATATATGCTTCAGCTTCAGCTTCAGCCTCAGAATCTGATGATGAAGAATTTGACCAACTTTTTTGCTTCTTTGAAACAAGGTATTTCTCCTTCTTGCCCTTGTTTTTTAGTTTCTTCTTATCATTAGATTCTTTCCTTTTGTCAGGACAATCAGCTACCACATGTCCTGTCCTATTGCAGCAATAGCAAACAATCTTAGTTGAAGATAATTTACTAGGTTTAGAGCTATACCTGCCCTTCCTAGAGGATTTCTTTTTCTGATAGTAATCATCCTTGGATTTTGAGGATGATGGCTTGGATCTCCACTGTTTCTTCTTCAAAAACCTTTGAAATTATTTTAAGAAAGCTACTAAGTCTTCATCAGAATTTGGACTATCTGATGTGTGACTGTCTGAACTTTCTGAAACAACTTCTGCAGCTTTCCTAGGAGGTGATGGAGACATCCTCCTATCCTTTCTTATGCCTTCAGTCTTGAAAGCCACTGACTTATCTCTGTAATCAACTTTATTACTTTTCTCCTCCTCCTTTCTGACCATCAGCTGCATTTCATATGAAAGCAGTTTGCCAAATAATGTTGGAGGTGACATTTCTGCTAGTCTGGCCACTTCCCTAATGACACATATCTTAGTGTCCCAGTCTTTAGTCAATGATCTCAGAAACTTATCATTTAACTCATATGTACTAAATATTCTTCCATTTGACATCAGTTTATTAACTATTCTGAAAAATTTCTTGTAGCATTCAGTTATGCTATCTGTTTTAGATTGTCTAAAATTTCATACTCCTAATTCAGCATAGACTTTCTGTCTTCTCTCACATCTTCTGAACCCTCCATGTAGACAATCAGGGTGTCCCACATTTCTTTGGAGGTCTTGCAGTGAATCAAATTTTGGAATGTTGAATCATCTATGACACTTACTATTATATTCTGTGCTCTCTTATCCATAGTAGCCAAGATGATCTCATCCTTTGTCATTTCAGAATATTCCTTTGGTGTCCTGATATTTGCATCAATAACTGAGACTTTCTTTGGGATGAATGGCCCTTCTTTGACTGTCATGTAGATTCTTGGATATGAAGCTTCCATAAACAATCTAACTCTTTCTTTCCATATGCCAAAAAACTCTTTTCTGCATATAGGTAACTTCATAGAACCAAACTCCTTATGATTCTCAATGGAACCCATTTTTCTAAATAGATTTCTGCCTTGGAGATCTACTCATACTGTTAGGTCTATTCTTTGAGTAACCTCCCTCTGATACCACTTGAAAGAATTGGTTTCAAGATGCTCTAAACACCTATAGGGGGGTGAATATGTTCAATTCTTTTTCTAACTTAGGCAGATAATTCTATCTAGTACAACAATGTATTCAGCAGAAAGTACAACACAACATTCACATACACAGCATTCACAGATTGCACACCAATTTTATAGTGGTTCCCCAAATGATGGGTACATCCACTTTCCCCTTCGCCTACCTAGCAGTGTACTAGATTCGGCCTAACTTCCTTCCTTCTTCTCAGATCCGCAGATCTTATAGCTCAGAACCAAGACTGGTTCCTACAACTCAGAGTGAATCCACACACCTATAACTCAAGCACAAGCCCTACCTCAGCCTCTTCCACAGGCCTACAACTCAGAGTGACACACCACTCCTACAATTTAGGCAACAACCCTACCTCAGCCTCTTTCACAGGCCTACAACTCAGGGAACAGATTCCCCTACCTCAGACACTCAGCCCTACCTCAGCCTTTATAATTTAGGCTTACAACTCAGAGATGTAAATCTCCTACACTCAGATCTATTACAGATCCTATAAAAATTAATGATGAAAAGTTGTTGATATCTTCAACCAGATGGAGAGAGAATTGGTTGAAGACTTCTTGATCAGTTCTTGATAGAACTGATTTCTTAAGGATCAACCTGACTTAGCTTTCTTCAAAACTTCTTGAATCTGAACACAGTAGAGTTGTTCTTCTTGATGTTGGAGTTGATCTTCAATCAGCTTCCTTTAGAAATTAATCTGAATTCTAATTCAGACTTGATCTGAATTCTTCAGGCAGACTGTTCAGAATCTGCCTTCAATGGATGAGAACTTCTCTCCTTCTTGTTTTTCTCTCTCTACAATCTATTGACTGTTTCTTTCTCTTCTTCTGGATTCTCAATCCTTCAGAGATTATAATTGATTGGCTTGAATAACTTCTCTATGTTATGTATCTATTATTCTTGTAGTTGTTCTCCTCTGATTGATGAGAGAGCACATCTATATATAGGCTTCATCCATGGTAACTGGCTGTTCCGGTTTCAAACAGTCATCCGACACCTCTGATAGATATGACAGCAATGTCAGTAATGACAGCTGTCAAGTCTTCGGTTGTATTACTTCAGCCTTCATTGGACTTTGACTCAGCAGTAGAGAATATCGACTGAATACTTCATATGTGTCGACACATATAGTCCATGTGTCGACACAAGTCTTGTTGTTGTCGACATAGCTTCTGTGGAATGTGTCAAGACAAGTCCTATGTGTTGACACAAACACTCCTTATTTTGACAAAGTTGGTGTTGATAAAATTCTGGTGTGTGTCGACACAAGTTCTATGTGTCGACACAGTCGTTGTCGACAAAATTCTGGAATGTGTTGACAGCTTCTCTGTGTGTCGACACAAGTCTGGCCCTTAGTGTCGACACAGCATTTTCGACAGATTTTGTGTGTGGACACAAATTCTGGATGTGGACACAATCTGGCCCTTGGTGTCGACAGAATTACTGTGTGTCGACACAAATTCTGGATGTCGACACAATCTGGCCCTTGGTGTCGACACAACCATTCCCAAGTGTCGACACTTGTACTTAGAAAATTTTCCTTTCCATTTACTTAACCTGCACATGATAACTCAACACAACATCAAATACAACTTGATGCATATCATTGAGTTAGGAAAGGCTTCTCCAAATCTGGTACACATTTTCCAATGTACCCAACACTTCTGTTATATGCCATTCGACAAATGGGGGTGTTACAATTTGGTATCACAGCCATGTTTTGATCCTGGGACCTGTGGGTTATGGGACCACCATGCTTCCGTTGCGTACATGTATGTGAATGGTATATAACAGAAGGTCCAGCTGGAACCCGACTCCATATACCATGGACAGTTGGAAGGGTTATATAAGAATATCAAAAATCCAACTATAACTACTCGCCCTAACACAGAGTATTCTAGCGGAAGCTTTTAAACAGTTGGAGAGAACTCATAATTGAATAACAACTATCATGAATGTCCACAAACTACCATAGGAATTAAATAATAAATACACTTAAAGTAATGATTTACATACATTAAATTAATGATTTACATTATGGCCTTACAAGAGTTTACTTATCAAATTAATGATTTACATACATTGGCTCGTAGGCCGACTACACATGACAAAAATAAAAATAACAATTCGCTTTGGCCTTCGAGGTACAGCTCAGCAACATGGGCTTCAACACACTATTTGGTACTTGGCTTCGCAGTACCTGCAAGCAACATTCCACTGCACGGTGGTAAACAAAGTAACGGTCAGCCAAAGCCGACCAAATTATAACGACCATGCACCTTACTCGGGACGGCGGTGCTCCTTCCCTGCATTTCATTAGCCATACTAAACAATAAAGTGTAAACATACTTTGCCATAGGTGTAGGCTCACACGGCCAAACACTTCGTTCACGCAGGGCACATTAATGGTGAATCAGGTCAATTCCGTGGCTTCACCACCAAACCCGGGATGGAAACATCGTGAGCATTCTTTTTAGTCTTTCTGACCACTGTCTAAGACTCCCGGCTATGCCAACGGCCAGTCCCTCCTTGGGTCTCTTGCACCGAACCACATAGCCCAGGTCTGATTCAACTTGCCCGTTGCTCACTCCGCATAGTCACCTTAAGACGTATGCACGGGCAAAGCTTGTCTCGGATCCCAAAACATTCCAAACATCACATAACCCAGTTATGTTCAAGGATGGCTCCCCTACAGCCAAGTTAGCAGAACTACGTTTCCGCTCAGTTTTTCAGGTGCGCCTTGGAGTTAATCCTCAAGGATCCCTGCTGCAATCTACCGTGTAGAAACCAGAAAACACAAAACACGAAGTCTTATCTGGCAAACCATACAATATGCAACATCACCGATCCAGAGCAACATTTTTGGGTAGGCTTCACACACAATGCATATGTCCGTACTTCGATTTGGGACTTTATATGCAATACAAGGGAGACTATTCACGTCAACCCCAAGGAACACCGCACACTCGCGGGAGCGGGTTTCCTTATGCAAATAAAGAGAGCTTCACATGCTCAAGTACAGAATCGTTACCCTAGTAGTTCGCTTTTGCGCCATGGGAATCTATCCGGATGGAAAGCTTCGCAAGGGAATTTCCTCTGCGGATCCGGTCTCGGTTCTTGATTCGGTTCTCAGATGCTCCGCCGGTGGCCGGAATCCTCCTCTTCCTTCCTCCTTCTTCTCTCCTCTCTCAAACTCCTTAGAAAGAGAAAGGTTAAGAGAAAATGAGGAATTAGTCCTCAATTTCTGGCTTTAATAAAGCAGGAACACACCTGGGCCGTCAGATCTTATTTAAAGAAAATGAACGGCACAGATCCGCCCAAAATTTCTCAATCATGGGCCAAACACGGCCTTGCACATGGTCGTGTCCCAGGCCGTATGCCCCGATCCAGGCACGATCGTCGAACACAGAAAAGGATACGGTTCAAGACACGCCCGTATCTCAACCTGACATGCACGTTCGTGTCCTGACACACCCGTGACATAGGGGCGTATCACAGATAATCGTAATGCCAACTGTCACGTCCCTTTGGAACACGGGTGGTGACAAGGGTATGCACATGCCCGTATCATGCTTGACACGCCCGTATCGCTGCCATGTTTCATGTCATGTACTTTTCTGAACACAACTGTCCAACACAGAGGAGGATACAGCCTTGGACACGCCCGTGTCCCAGGCCGTGTACCCCTATTAAGGCACCAAAACTTCCTTAGGATTCGACCGGTTCGATTACGATTTTCGGGGCATTACAAATCTGCCCCTCCTTAATGAATTTCGTCCCAAAATTATGTAAAGGTACACAAAATTTAAATATTACCTCAGTGGAATAACTTGGGGTATTCCTCCAACATAGCCTGCTCTCACTCCCATGAAAGCTCCTCACATCTGCAGTTATCCCGACGAACTTTAACCATTCGGATTTCCTTGTTACAGAGTCGTTTGACTTCAAAGTCTTTAATGCGTACTGGCTTGACCATTGTTGTCAACCTGTAATCAAACGACACTTGATCGACCGCAAAGACCCGTGAAGGCTCTTGCAACGCCTTCCGCAACACCGATATGTGGAACACATCATGTAGCACACTCAACTCCACTGACAGCTTCAATCGATACGCTACTTCGCCAACCCGCTCCAGGATTTCAAACGGTCCAAGGTATCTAGGACTCCACTTATTCAAGGGTCTAACCCGCGAGACACCCTTGAATGGCTTGATTTTCAAATACACCAAGTCGCCAACACCGAACTCCATGGTCCTATGCTTGGCATTATAGTATTTTGCATGCATGTCCTTAGCGATCTTCAACCATTCTTAAATTGTACGTATCACTGAAGTGGCGTCTTCCACCGCTTGACATTTGAATAACTTCGACTCGCCTGTCTCCATCCAAGACAACGACGTGCGACACTTTCTCCCATACAAGGACTCAAAAGGCATCATTCCAATACTCGCTTGATAGTTGTTGTTATATGCAAACTCCACCATGTACAGGTGATCTTCCCACTGCTTTCCGAAATCCAGGACACACATTCGAAGCATGTACTCCATCATCGTGTTGACCCTCTTGGTCTGCCCATCCGTCTGTGGATGAAAGGTTGTGTTGAAACTCAACTTAGTTCCCAACAGACTATTCACCAGTCTCCAGTCATTCGACGTGAAGCGTCCATCTCGGTCACTAACAATATTGCGGGGAACACCATACAATCGAACAATATTATCCACATAGAGTTTGGCTAACTTTTCCACCAGATCTTCCTTCCTGTTCGGGATGAAGTGCGACACTTTTGTCAATCTATCAACGACCACTGAGATGGCGTCATAGCCCCTCTGCAACTTTGGCAAACCATGCACAAAATCCATAGAAATGTCATCGAGCTTCCACTCTGGGATAGACAAGGACTTCAAGAAACCTCCGGGCTTCTGGCACTCGCCTCCGCCTTCACCAAAGCACATGTTTGGCACTTGGCCACATAAAGTGCTACATCCTTCTTTAACCCAGGCCACCAGAACAACTTCTTCATGTATTTATACATCTTCGTGCTCCCCGGGTGGATTGAGTACTTGGTATGATGAGCCTAGTACATCAACTCCTCCTGAAGATTATTTCACTAGGGACGCATAGGCGACCATCCCTCCTTAGCAGTCCATCCTCCACAGCAAATTGGGAATTTGACCCATCCAAAGATTCATCTAAGATCTGCTTCATGCTGCTATCCTGAACCAAAGCCCTCCAAACCCTATCAGCTAGGTCATACTGCACCTCTGTCCAATACAATTTTTCCTCGGCACTAGACTGCTTGTGAACGCAGGAGATCTCTAATGCCTCCAAATCATGTACCAAACTCTCATCATGTACCGACAACCAGCTGGCCTGTGCAGTACCACCGCGACTCAATTCATCCGCCACTGCATTTCCTTTCCCAAGCACATAATGTATCTCGAAGGTGTAGTCCCCCAGGAACTCTATCCACCTTCGTTGCCTCATGACCCACAGGTCCCAGGATCGAAACCAGGAGTGAACTCTCATTACTCATCATTTCGGTCTTCTTTATTTGAATTCATGGACGAATTCTTTTAAGGGGTGGTGAGCACATGTATGTGCGTCATCGTTATAACATAAAAGAACTCATGAATGTCCACTTTGGAATGAAAAATACACTTGTTTTGAGGAAGCTGAGTGTTCCAATGATTGCTTTTAGAAATTTATTTGTCGCCTAATCGAGGGTTTATGCTATTATAGGCAGCTAGGAGCAGTGTTGGGCAATCGAAACGTCCGCGATTGGCGGAAAGTAGTGCACCAAATGACGTGCCTACAACACCTCCTTCAGGAGAAACCATCAGATTGGTGGCTGAAGCAGTCTTTGCTATGATAAATGCCCAACCTGCAGGGCAAATGCACCATGCACCACCTGTTAATGAGCAAGAACCGATTAGGTGGCAGAGCCGGGAGTGGTAGAACGCGTCGTAGTTGATCAAGTAGAACCAAGGAGAGCTACGGAGAAGCAGCTCAACCATGTAATGAGCTTTAATCCTCTGTCGTTCGACGGGATTGTAACGCCAACTCAAGCTGAGGATTGGCTCTCTACGATAAAGAGAGTCTTGACGGCCATGTTAACTGAGGAGTGGCAGAAGACCACCATAGTGAACTTCCTTTCGACTGGTCAGGCGAGGCTGTTGTGGGACGAGTTGGAGGTCCACCTCTTAGTGGGAAGGCAACTTGCGGATGTGTATATGGAGGAATTCACAAGGTTTTTCTTTGCCAGATATCTATCCTCTGCTCAGAATCTTGAGATGAAGAATTAGTACCTTGGTTTGACTCAGAGAGACAGAAGCGTGGATGAGTATCTCCACAAGTTTATGCGGTTAGGTGGTTATGCTGGTGCTACGTTTACTGAGGAGGAGCGGAAGACCAACCGATTTATGAGGGTCTACGTGATGACCTACAGCTACTCCTTGTTGGGCCTAAGGCGCAGGGCTTCCTAGCCTTGGTCAATTCGGCCCGGTCATTGGAGAAGGTCGTGAAGAAAGTGCAAGAGAAGAATGACCCAGGGAAAGGAAGTCAAGTCAAAGTGTCAAATGCAAAGTTCGGGTTTCCGCC